>OZ023210.1:38790308-39390308 GCA_963995525.1 Escarpia spicata
GTCTGGTAGTCGTCGTCGTGTTTAAACATTAAAGTATGTATATTATTTTATAATCGTTATTCACAAACACAAACACAGACACATAGTACCTACATACATACTGACTTCATTTTCTTGTATAACTCATTGATACTGACACAAACGTATCCCGTGTCTATGACAGGAACAGCAATATACAATAACAGCAATTCGTACTCCACCAACTTTACGCTGTCTTTGATTTCCTTTGTAACTATACAGGTGAAGAAAGGATTCGATTACAAGAATAAGTCCCCATTCGAGCAGCTGGCCCTGTCTTTCATGACGTCACTCACGATCACGGGGCTCAATATCATTGTGCCAATTATCTTCAAGAAAATGGTGACGTATGAAAACTACTCGTTCGCCGTCGAAGTCAACTTTACACTCGGCAGGTGAGAATCTTGTCTTGCAGGATATCAGAGTAAGTCAAGAAAGGCTGTTAAGTGTTTAAGTTAAGTGAATACAATAAATAAATAACAATCACAGTTACTCACTACGTACCAACAACAAATAAACCATTTTGTTTTGCAGTTGTTATTTGGGGCACTCATGTTTGTCATTTGGAAACATAATCGGGAATACCTAACATTATTTATGTTAACTGTAGTGGTATTTGGGCAGTGGAACACAAGCATGAATATATGTTGGTGTCGTTACATATCAATATTGTATCAGAGGATGTGGTGTTTGTCATTAAAAGGACTGTAGTTTTGAAACTGGCATCATTGGTGGTCCTGATCTACACCTTTTACAACGACGTCATCTGTTCTCCAAAAGACGAGTGTAACGTTGGCACTGGCGACTGCTCACAGCTCAGAGTAAGATGGGTTCGGGCTGCCTGTATGTCTATCTGTCCCGTCTGATTGTTTGTATTTGTGTTCTTGTATGTATGTCTGTATGTCTATCTCTCCCTCTCTCTCTCTTTCTCTCTCTCCCTCTTCCATTCTCTCTCCCTCTCTCACCTTTTCTATCGCTCTCCTCCCTCTCTTTCTCTCCCTCTGTCCCTCTCTCTCTCTCTCCCTCTCAGCTCCTCTGTTTTGCATTTTGTATTAAGTATTCATACTTTCGCTTGTTTCTCTTTGAAAATATAAATCACATTTAATTTAAATGCATTTGATGTTTGCATCGGTTGGTGTCAACTAACAGTCCAACGATATCACGCTAGCCGCGTTGAGGTGACGCAATTCGCTGGGTCGCCCGTGGTCTTTGTGTCATAGGTTGGTGCAGTTTTTATGCACCTTACATCCGTGTTTCAAAACTCACACAGTTGTTTCCTGTTTTAGTGTTGGGAGACACAAGTCGGACAGGAATTCTACAAACTTGTTATCGTTGACGCCTTTGGTGTCGTCGCTATCGTCTTCCTTGTTGAATTTCCGCGGAAGTACGTTCTCATTCTGTTAGACATACATTAAGGAGCCAATACATGTGACCCTCCGCCACAGAATTATTATCAGTTCACCAACATTCACGTTATGTTACATGTCGAAAATTATTAAGTCAGGTTGATTTCGGGGTTTTCACTGTTGGTAAAAAGTTATTATATGAACTACGTATGATTTTGAAGTGGAGTACTTTTACGCGAACTCGTGAGTGGTCAAGCCTTTATTACATGATTTATCATAACTGCTTTTTCTGTTAGTACCAAGTTAATCATTGTATAATTCTGCAAGCGTACAAGGTGAAACTATAGCAATTTTATTGTTGTAATTGGAAAGCATCTTACTCCTCTTTCACATGGGACCAAAAGTTAGAAAACAATAGATATAGATCGTGCAATCGGACAAATGTCGTGGCGGAAGGTCATAATTATATTGTAACAGTTAAACTTTTTCAAAAACATTCTGCGCAGATATAGATATGTCAATACTTCTATTGTGTACTCAACTGTACATAATGAATACAGAGATGTTCGTGTTTCGAAATATAAAATAATAAAATCAATTTTCAAATGTCAAATAATGTGATACAGTGGAGTATAGAGATTAAATCAAAAACTATGATGTACGTCCGCTATTATATGTTGCATCATAGTGTATTCGTTATACTGTAACTACTATACATGGTATGTTCAGTGAACGGCATCGAACGATATTGTTCGCGTTGCTATTTTCAGACGACATCAAGTACACTGGTGTGTTGTCGGTAGTGACGTATCTCGGTTTCTTAAATGGGGCAAAGAGGGTAAAGGGGCAAGAGGGTAAATTGGCCATTAGTTTGTCATACTAAAATGTAGTGGCGCTGCTGGTTAGGCATATATTGGGACACATTTAACTAAATTGCCTGATAGCCTAATGTATCTCTAAATAAATCACAGTTTTCTAAATTCTAGCATTTTCCCGTAATAAAGGAAAGCAACAGTTAATTAAACAAAATGTTTCAGACTGTTAGTAACTTATGTGGATTGGGCAATTGTCAAGAAGCTTGGCCTTCAGGAGTTCGACATTCCAAAGAACATCCTCGATCTGATCTATACGGAAGTCTTGGTATGGTAAGTACATAATAAATGTTATTATTATTATTATGTAGATTATTCAACATTAACATGCATAATACATCGCCTACTCATCACGAATTATATTACCAATATTGATGAGGTTTAAAATAGCGATCATTAATCTGCAAAATACCCTATCTGCTACAATATGCCACGTATCTCTGAGCCAATTACGCTTGGCTCGACGCACCGTTTTCAGAACTTACATCCATTGTGGTTTAGATTAGACAGTTTCTGTTTGTTGCTTTACTAAAACTACTTCTGATTTATTTTTGGAATGTAAGGAATATTGATAGGACAAGTAGCGGATACAAGCAACAACAAGGATGACATCACGTGTCTTCTGAAAGATGACATAGGCAGATAAATGGCTAGAGAATGCTAGTTGTTCCTTTCTATTGTATACTGTATTAGTGAAGGCAAGATTGCTTCTTGTTTCAGGTTCGGGACGTTTTTCTCTCCAATGATTCCGCTTATGACGGTGCTGAAGTTGGTCCTTGTCTTCTATTTGAAAATGGTACGTAATGAGCATGATGTTGCTAAGACCAATGCTACGCAAAAGACTATCGATTGATGGTTTGCGTGTGTGGATAGGGTCTACAACTTATCATTGCGTTTTGGGAAAGATTTGTTTTATGATAGTGGGGCGGCATAGCAAACCAATTATGCGTTTTGTGACAAAAGCAGCAAATGTGGCACACATGCATAGATTCTTATATTATGAACATATTAGGATATTGAGCCATCGCAAATTAAGTACAACGAAATGTTCTCTTTTCCGCGAGTTGTGACATTTTGTTGATAGTGTACCGCATCAACTTGTTAAATTTAACAGTAGGTCGAGCAGCAAGACGTACCGTGCTGCAGACTCGCATTTCTTCGTGCAGCTCGTGCTACTGGGAGCCTATATTGTGTGCATCACGCCTATTATGTACGTCATGTGGAGGTATGTGTCTTTTACAGTTGAAGGGAGGGGAGGGGAGGGGAGGGGAGGGGAGGGGAGGGGAGGGGAGGGGAGGGGAGGGGAGGGGAGGGGAGGGGAGGGGAGGGGAGGGGAGGGGAGGGGAGGGGAGGGGAGGGGAGGGGAGGGGAGGGGAGGGGAGGGGAGGGGAGGGGAGGGGAGGGAGAGGGAGGAAGGGAAAGGGAGGAAGAGAGAGAAACAAGTATTGGATTAATTGATGTTCTTGCTAAAAGGAAATGTTGCTGTGATACAGTATGTCTCCATCGACTGGGTGTGGACCGTTCCGTTCCTACGACTACATGCACCAGACCATGACCGCCACCATCGATGATTGGCCCCGCTGGTTGAAAGGTTTAGCAGACTTCATCGCTTCAACAGCCTTCTCCATTCCAGCCTTCATCACCCTGGTGTAAGTGCCATCGACGTGGAACACTTTAATGACCAATGCGAGATTGATCGCAATCTCCTGGAATCACGTACTTTATTTGTCCAGGTTAACTTCAAATTCATTCAGTTTGCCAAACCTACTTTTTCTAGCGTGAGAGACACGGCCTCAACAGGTGTATTATTAGTGTTCACACACACACATGCACACACACACACACACACACACACACACACACACACACACACACACACACACACACACACACACACACACACACACACACACACACACACGAACACACACACAATATATATATATATGATGCGCTTTGTATCCGATATGGTACAAGTAAGGGGTTGTTAACAATTATTATTTACATTTACTTATTCGTTCAAAGCGTGCGAAAGAGGGGCCGCTTAATGCTGCTAAGAATGTCGGTTAGTACGACTAGGTTGGTCTAAATGTCAACAAATGCGAACGACTCATAGTACCACCCGATTTGTCTTACCATTTTAGGCTGATCATTTACTACATGCGAAAGATGATGAATACTTACGTACAGATGAATGAGATTCTTAGAACCCAGTTATTCCTGGTGAGTTCGTCTGCAGTACTGAGTATTGTCGAGTTTTTACGCACTGTGTAGTATTTCTCCATTAAGACTACTGCTATGATCTTATTGCTATTATTATTTCTGGTGGTATTCTTATTAAAACAAAGGAAACCCGAAAATTCGCACTATATGTTCTCATTTAGCGTTAGGTGGAGTATGGTTATTAGCAAAGTAATTGCACTTAATTTTGTGATTGATAATAGGACAAGCTAACATTTAAGCCTAATTAAAGTTACATTCTATGTTAAACGACCATGTTTAACTGTTTTTGAGAAAGTGTAAGAAAAGAAAGCGGAATTTATATATATATATATATATTCCGCATTCTTTTCTTATATTGTCTTACACTATGTATATATATATATATATATAGTGTAAGAAAGTATATTATATATATATATATAACACAACTTTGCAGGAGAAGAATGTGAAGAAGATTGTCGCTGAAAGTATTCAAAACACCCAACAGCCTCGAGGTGGCCAACGGCAAAGCAGAACCGAACCCCGTGCCGAACTGACAACTGTGTCAGAGGTTTAGCAACACGGAGTGTTCTATGGCCAAGACGCACTGTCTGCCTTCTCCAATTGCACAGCCGTACACGCCAAACACTACAACTTCGTAGAATGTACAGCCTACTGCTGGATGTCTTATTATTGCTATACAATTTCTGCCTTTAAGATGCTGATGAAACATACCTAGGGTTTAATATTCCTGTAGTACATAGCTAGCTTTTCGTTAAAATGCTTAAGAAATATACCAAAAATGGCTTAACAATTATAGTGTTATCTGTCAGATATTGACAGTTTGACTAGATCACATTTTAAAAACCGTTAAGTAACGCTGGCCCAAAGACCCCCCAACACTCTAAACGTGACGTAATATATAGATGGACTCTAATTGTTAGAAATGTTAGTTATTTAGATGGTTATTGCACCTGTGTGTGTGTGTGTGTGTGTGTGTGTGTGTGTGTGTGTGTGTGTGTGTGTGTGTGTGTGTGTGTGTGTGTGTGTGTGTGTGTGTGTGTGTGTGTGTGTGTGTGTGTGTGTGTGTGTGTGTGTGTGCGTGCGTGTGCTGTTAATGTTTATGAGTCTATTATGTAATCAGTTTTTGTTTATTCAGTTTATATTTTGAATGACAAGTTATAACGAAGTGCTTCCGTTGATAACTAACGTTATTTAATATCCCACATTCACGTTGATCGCACGCTATTTGTAAATTAAAACAAGAGGACAATTTTATATTTATAACAGGGACCTTACATGTCGTGAAATTGTTATCTTCCTACATAAACGAGTTATACCTATATTCCGAAGTGTCGAAATAGTTTAACAAAGTTTAAGAACATTGTCGTCTAGAGCAAAACCACGGATAGCTAGTGGACAAGAAAGCCTTTGTCTCGTCGAGAGTCCAGCATATTTTCTATATATATGTGTGTGTGTGTGTGTGTGCATGCGTGTGTGTGTGTGTGTGTGTGTGTGTGTGTGTGTGTGTGTGTGTGTGTGTGTGTGTGTGTGTGTGTGTGTGTGTGTGTGTGTGTGTGTGTGTGTGTGTGTAACCCCTCCTAGCTTCCGAGAGATTTGTTTTTTAATACTAGCTTCTATCAATATATTCATAACCATCAACACTTATTTGATATTTATATCTGACCTCCTCTTAATCGCAATGTCTATAATATAATATAATATTTTAGATGCTCTCCCTGTATTCATTACTTTCACTAGCGTCCTTAGTACTCCTTACCAAAGAATGAACAAAATACATACTTCAGTCTACGTAAACACTGCGCATCAAAGCAGCGCATGTGAATGATTGACACAATGTCATGATACGACTGCATGTGCAAAACATAATAAATATTACATTTCACTTGATACGTTGTGACGTGATCGAGTGTTTGCGTTGTTTCCAAATACAGTTCTGAATCGGTAATAAGATGTGAGCTGTCCCGTTACAATTTCGTCAACTAGTGACCACACTCTAATTCCCGACGAGAGGTAAAACAACGTAAGTCGTTTCTGGCACAGCGTTGTACCAGTCATGATTTTTTTATTGTCCCGCTGAAGCCAATGCCTACGCCGATTCTATTGCTTGAAACCAACCATGTAAGCGATATGGAAAGCAGAGAGGTTGATTTGTGGGTTAAAATTACAACCATAAAATGTAATACAAACTGTTAAAGGTGCTTACAAAAATGGAACCAATGTGTATGGTAATTGATGTGGTTTTATTCAATTCAACAATATCTTTTCGGCGTATATACAATGGTAGCATTATAGGTCATCGTCTCTTCCTTGTTCTGGTTGTGACGTTCGGTCGTCTTAATAACAAATCCTCGGCGATATTTGCAAGCAAACCTCGAGTGTATGGATTGGTTGAACACGACAGCTGATGTCGCTTGTATCGCTCGTTCGTCGTCTGATTGATGGAAACCAGCCACATATGATAGCCAAAGAAGCCAGCTATACAGACAACTATCACGATGAGCGCTGCGTTGATGATGACCAGGCGTGGAAACTGGAGGAAGAGACTCTGCAACATACAACGAGGAACAATTAACGCTTAAGTCGTTGCCCGATGTATCAGGTACACACTCGTCAAGGAGCTATCAAGTGTTTGCGGCCTGGGGTCACAGCAGACTGTAGATCGAAGCATTCCCTATCACAGTTTACACATACACAATACAGATCAAGTTCATGGTCACGCACAGTAACAGTGCATGTGAACCACTGCACCAATAGGACTGCATCGCAGGGAATTTGTTCCAAAAAGTATCCTCTTATAAACTACAGTACTAAAAACTATCTGTGTTAACTCTGTTACTGGTTTAACATCCACCTACTATTACTCTGACATAATCACTAAGACATAAGACATTGTGAAGAGGATTTGAACACATTTTATCGCGCAAAGCAACACAATTAACCAGCTTATAACATGTAAAAACGTATCTTCAGGATATTAATTAATATCTTCAGTTGTACTAATGCGATGGTTCAGACATTTCACCAACTACATATTAACAGGTATGTTTAAGAATTTAATACCACTTTACTTTTGCAATTCAACATAAGTTTTATTCGTTTTATTTTGTAATCCTAACGCGCCCTGCTAAGGAATTCTTGATTACATAGATCACATTCCGTAACAGTGCACATGCTGTCTATTTCCTGCTGTTGGTAGAATGTGCTATGGAAGGGGGATTGGTTAGTGACAGTCTTCTTTAGTGAGAAGCTGCTGGTGGCTTGTGAACTCTCACCCACTGCAAATCTGCCAATTAGATAGTCATCTTTTGGAATCCATCCGTTCTCCATCAAACAAGCACGGACCAACCAATTCAACAAACGTTTTGCTCAGCAAGTTAATAGAGAAGCCTTCATTTAAAATCGCTAATAATTCTGATGTATACTGAATGCATACATATCCTACATGTATATCACATTACAGGAAACGACCACCTGAAAGTGGAGTGCCTAGTTCACATAATTTACTTACAGTATGTCTACATTTTGAATCATACTCTGATAGTTTCTGGACAAGTTACATAAAAACAGAGTCAGTAATTAAAATATAGAAATATAAGTACTGTGTGAATGTGCACACAATATTTATAACGTCCACACACTTTATAAAATAATATTTGTGCAAAAATGTTTGGGGAAGTAAACTCGCAAAAACCTAGCCAGACGTGGCATGGTGTTTAAAATTACCAGAATTACAGCTTAAAATTCTTATTCTTCAAGAGAGTTATAACTGTTGATATTTTTTCCGAACTTGTGCTTATCACATGGATCTTTCCATGTAGAGAAACATGGAAATGTTCAATCCTGATGAGAATAAAATGTTGGTAGATAGTACAAACAAGCAAACCTGTGCAAGAACTCTAATTGTGACAGGATGCGACTTGTTCTGGGAGTCAAGGTAACGCAGATTCCACATATCATACAGTTCAATGAAACAATGAAGGGACCTCATGATGAGCAGTACACCGTCAATGCAGACGGCAAGCAGTGACAGCAAGAACGCCAGGAAGTATCGGTGATTCAGGCCACCAACCGCGTTGTTCACCCACACGCAGTAGTGGTCAAATTTAGAGATGCACTTGTTATAAATTGCTGAAAAACAAATGGAGAATGTTTCGATAAGTTCTAAAACTACACGCAAGTATGTGGTAATGTGTTATCTTGTAGTGTTTTCCAGTGTACCCACAAGATGCTTTTTAAGAAGTACTGTTTACAAATAAATATCACACACATGCGCGTTCAGGCACGCATGCACACACAAACACACGCACCAAATATTCTTAAAAATAGGTTCTTAGCAGTTACACCACATTACCAGCACATAGGCTTCGTTTGTACTTACAGCAATGTTTTGATCGTGCTGGCTTGATGAATCGGCATGTCGCACACATGTTATGTGCCTTGTACATGACACCATCATAAGCATACGCGTTGGCGTAAGTCGCGTGATTGTCCTTGTCTATCACACCTGGAGGATCACTCCATGAGCAAATGACAAAGAATACCATGTTGACTGTTAACAGTGCAATTGGTATGAATGCATGATTTACATCAGGCTGTGATTTGTATACAAGAGGCAGAGCCTCCACAAACACGATGAAATGTCCAATCAGCATCAGCACCACATAGATAACTTGGAAACAGCAGTTTCTGAAACAACATCAGAAGGCTGTTAGACGTGGCCGAGAAATTCTTAAGTAAACTGTACTTAGTTGTGATGTAAATTAAGTTTAATTTTTAACAAGATTTAACAAGATTGTCACCCAGAGAATAACTCTAAATGGCTGGTGGACAAGGACGCCTTTCGACTTATCTTTGTATCTATGTGTATCCTGCCCTTCTGAGGTGTCGATTTTATTTTAAAACATATTTACACTACTAGCACCCACACAATTAGCAGAAAAATAAACCAATACACCTGAAGCTTGATACATTCAAAGATCAGAGTAGACATTGTATTGTGTGTATGTGTGCATGCATGCGAGTGTGGCATGTATATATGTATGCATGTGTCCATGATGGTTACTCCCACTGCCTGCTCCCTGTTTCCCTTTGCTTGCACCCCTCCCCTCCTCCCTATCTCCCCCTCTATATCTCTCTCCCTGCCTACCTACATTCCTCACACCTTGCATCCATCCCTCATGCACATCTCACTACTTCCCTATCTCCATACTTCCTACCCTGGCAGCAGATAATAAGCCATACCTGAAGTCAAACTTCTGATGGTATTCATAATTTATCCTAACCTGGTAAAGAACAGACGATCCTGCACATAGAGAGCTGTTTCCTGCACAGAGACTGGTAGCAACGGCCAGAAAACTACCAACTGAAAGAAACAAACACATATGCAGGCTCAAACTTCTAGAAAGTAGCAAACAATTACCTTTAAGAGTCGATGAGATTATATACATGTACATAGCTTTTGGTGCCATCTTAGAACTTTTATCTGCATCGAAATGCACAGTTGCTGTCAGGTGACTAGTATCATGATCACATGAGAGTATGCCTGCAAAAATGGTGAGCCAATCAGGTGTGTGTGTGTGTGTGTGTGTGTGTGTGTGTGTGTGTGTGTGTGTGTGTGTGTGTGTGTGTGTGTGTGTGTGTGTGTGTGTGTGTGTGTGTGCGTGTCTGCATGTGTTTGTGCATGTATTAAATTTTACAAAACCCGCCCTCAGTGCCACAACCAATGGCTTCCACGGATTATGTGTTCATAGTATGAGATGGCATAGACATTCGCTACAGACTGAGTCTACTTGCAGGTTGGTGATCAGCACAGTACAGCACAAGAACAAAACTTGTGCATGCTGTCAACATTGCTGTATGGGGTGGAGTGGTAGAGAATGACGGTGCAGGACCTATCCAGACTGTCCACCTTCCACATGACTTGCCTCAGAAAAATCCTCCTGGATCTTCTGGCCAAGAACCATATCCAACCAGGAGTTGCTTGCCCAATACCAGCAAGAGGACATGTCCACCATCATTCAAAGAAGACACTGGAGGTGGATTGGACATGTTCTTTGCATGGATGCAGACGCCATAAAAAAACAGCTGTCTGGTGGACACCAGAAGTGAAGCGGAAACGGGGGCGCCCAAAGACAACATGGAGGAGAACAGTAGAGGCGGAGCTGAGGGAAATGAACCGCAGCTGGGGCACCATACAGCGAATGGCCGGAGACTGACAGAGGTGGAGGAACTTCGTTGCTGCCCTAAATGCCAGAGGGCATAACGGGTAGTAAGTAAGTAAGTATAGTATGAGGTGAATCCATCTAAATGTACTAGTGAATCATCAGTGATGCTGAAACAATACAGAAACACAAATATGGGGAATCAAAATAATGAAAAAGTGGTTCAAAGCTGCTTAAAGATAGGATTACAATGCATACATGTATATGCACAAACAAGTATAGTTTTTGTAACCAGAGCCTGAGGCAGAGCTGTCTAGTACGTATAGTGCCTGACAACAATTTAGTTACCTTACTAACGGTTGCTCTAAGATAGCCAATACAGCCTCTGTTTGTGAATGTGCTGTCTTTCAGTAAGTAGCACGAAAACAGCAGTCCACAAAACAGTGCATAGAGGACAGCTAAAAGGAGGAAGTCCATATCATAGCCGTCAAAATGTCTGATTTCTGGAAAACAGAAACACAAAACTACATTATGAGACACCATGTACCTATATCGTAAGTGTTTTTTGTCTTACTTACACAATACAGACACATTTACTTTGACAAAAAAGATCAAAGTGTTTATTGTTTGGTATACTAGCCGGTGCATGCACAGCCGTTAAATCACAAATTTAGGCACAAGTCACAACACATGCGTCACATGACACAGATTCACAGGTTACAATTTAAATTAAGCCAGACACAGCCTCGCCCTTAGACTAGGCTTATGCGTACAGTAGGCTTCACTTTCCCTGACGGTTTGTTTCCACTGGACTGTCGGCCAGTATCCCCTACGCTATATATACAGGCGCCGGTTCAGGCTATACAATATAGGCTATACAAGGTTCCTTATTATCGCCCGTGTTTTCCTGTCAAAACTATTTAGCTGTTGAGTAACGTCTTTATAGTAACGGTAATATAGGTGCATTCGCCAATATGCCTAATTGAATGAAATACTCGAACGGGCATTTCACACAGTACCGACAAGGTATGTAGCTACACGAAGCGTAGTTAGCAACCATTTGGCTCAGCGATAGCAACGTCCGCCAGCGATCTCGGCCTTACGCAATCTCGGCCTGAGTGAATTTGGCCTGTTTCGGTAAATTCGGCCAGTGACCTCGGCCTGTGCGGCAGTGATCTCGGCCTGTTTGAGAGAGTGATGCTGACCAAAAATACTCAGATATAGACATGATAATAGAGTGTTTATAACACACAAGAACAATAAGTTGTATCCATCTATATGTTACAATGAACAATATGCAATGCAATAAAGTTGTTTTGATGGTCGGAATCTTATTCTTATTTCTGATCTTACTTCAAGTTCATACTTCATGCACGATCAACAGTTGCCAAAGTTTGAGCACTGAAGCGGTCTCAAGGTTTAGTTTCTGTAGTTGTCTCCCCAATTTATATTGATTTCTGTGCTATTGTTGTTATTGTTAATGTCACAATTACGTAACCAGTTTATTGTTACAATATACAATAATCAGCTTTAAACTATCACATGTACGTTAGAAAGGGTAGATATCATGGTAATTTGCTTCATAATCTTCCATAGTTCACTTTTCATGTTGCCTATCTTTGATTTGTATCCGCTAAGAACGTGTGAAAGTAATCAACTGTCTACTCTTGCGTTGCTTTTTTGAGCAGATCCTTTCATATTGTTTGTCCTTGATTTGTTATGTATAGAAGCCACGGCAATTGGCTTAATTTGCTAGTCGCCTATTGTTTCACCAAGCAGATACTTTGTTTGAATAACGGTGTAATCATTGTGTGCAAGGTCGACTTGTTTACTACTCCCCGACTATCACCAACGTATCGATCAGAAAACTTAATTAGAAACAGAAAATATATAAGACACATATACTTCATAGTGAGTTCCAAGCAGGGATATAACACTGTACACGCAAAACTGTTGAAATATTACAAGAAATTGTATATTAAATCAACACAATGACCATTCAAATGTGAAGACCTCGACTTTGCTGATGACCTTGCAGTTCTCTCAGTAATGCTTGACCATATGCAAGAGAAAACTGGTAGACTAGACAGCTATGCAAAGCAAACTTAAATACCAGCAAGACACAAGTGATGTATATCAACACCACACCAACTGCACCTGTTATCATTAATGGTGAACCACTTGAGTTTGTTGAGGACTTTACATACCTAGTTAATAGTCTCATCAGTAGAGCCAATGGAGCTCAAAAAGACATCAAAGCAAGATTAGGGAAAGCCCGCTGCGCGTTTGCCAAACCTCAGACTTTTTTGAAGTTAAAGCAGTATAGCTTGAAAACAAAGATAAGGCGATGTAACAGTAACGTGAAGTCTATACTTTATGGCACAGAGTGCTGGCGAGTGGTAAAAGGGGACATGGCAAAGATCGATGCCTTCCATAATGGATGCCTAAGGAATATCTGCCGGATATTCTGGCCTAATAAAATATTAATGTGGAATTCTATAAGAAGACCGGCTGCAATAGTGTGATCCTATAGATCAAACGCCGACGCTCGCGATGGCTTGGACACATCCTTAGAATGGGTCTAGACCGCATTTCTAAAATCTTCCTGAAATGGACACCACCTGGAAATAGAAAGCCTGGACGCCCAAAGACCATCTGGTGTAGAACAATGATGGCAGAACTGGCTGAGATGAAACTTTCGTGGGGCGAGGCACAGTCCGTTGCAAAAGAGCGAATCCGGTGGAGAGACATTGTCGAAGCTTTATGTCCTATCAGGGACGAAGAGGATAAGTAAGTAAGTAAGCAAATATATTTTATGGGACTAGATTTATTAACAGAGTTGTGTTAACACTGCCAATGTTAGGTAACAATTCTACAAAACATGCTGAAATATGCTAAATTCAAAATACAGAGATATCATGGTAATAACGAATGGGGAGTTGTGTTTTATTCACAGCAGCCCATTGTACAAATGCATTCAACTAACAAAAGCATCGCACATCTGTAGTATTGAGAAATGCCTCCCTTTGATGTTGGCGACTAGCTACAAAAGAAATCCGTGAGGCGCAATCGTTTCTTACAATGCCGCCAATGAATGCTATGAATGAAACTGAGCAGATCTTGCGTGTAAATTTTGTTCCAGGTCTTCGTACACTATGAACAGCAAGAAATATCGCACCAGCAAGACAGCAGTTCAACTGGCGACGCGTCAATGCAACTTGGAATCTGTCTTTGTCTTGGTATTGGTTGAGTACTTGCCAACACTCTTTAGTAGTCATGCGGTCAGGGTTGGGTGCGTCATGTATATATGTGTACCCGCATGCACGTATGCACGCATGCACGCACGCCAACACACACACACATTTATATTTAACATTGTACTCTTGATTATATATTGTGATCATTTTCATCGTTACGTCTCAACGTTTATGTATTGTATTGTGGGGAATTGTTTGGCTTAATAAAAAATAAAAAAACATCTACATTAATTATGCCTTGTGTCTTCTGCAAACTAGCCCCGAATCGTGTCGGAACATTGTCCCACACTATAGGCGTCGGAACGTTTTTATTATTGGGGAGCTGAAGCTCGCCAAAAAAGGTTATACTACACCCCCCCTGAGGCTTACAAAAAACTCCAACAGTACTGCATCCCCTAGCCAAAACGTTGGGGGTAAGCTTATCTCCAGCTATTCAACCCCCTTCGGTTCCGACATATATAGACCCCTACGCACATGAATAACGAAAATACATTTATCGACGTTATATCCCAAAACGTGCCAACAAATGGCATGTTCTGTGTGATAAGACCGAGAAAAGATGGAACTGGAACAATAACGTTCACTGATAAAATATATATATTATAATACTAGTACACATCGATCACGCAGAATTAATTTGCCAATGATAATTTTTTTCAAATTGCCAACGTACATAAATAACCCAACAAAACAAAAAACGTTATAAAAACAGAGCGCAAGATCGCTGTCGAAACAAGGCATATCAACCATACAATATTTAACACTATGTCTATGTCATAGTTATCACAATACATAAGCCAGTGTATTTTGTTACACACAAAAATTGGAATTGGCTAGCATCACTGCCGCACAGGCCGAGATCACTGGCTATACAGGCCGAATTCACTGCCGCACAGGCCGAGTTCACTGACGCTCACATATTGCTATCATTTTTGGTCAGCATCACTCCCTCAAACGGGCCGATATCACTGGCTAAACAGGCCGAGATCACTGCCGCACAGGCCGAAGTCACAGGCCGACTTCATTTGGGCCGATATTGCGAAAGGCCGAGATAACTGTGAATCTTGTTGACATCTTGTTTTCAACATAGTCCACGAGGTGGTGCCACAGTCAACCCGTATTGTCCGAAAGAGGGCGATGATAAGATCGATGCCGCTGGGCTCGCCTTCTGGTAAAATAATTAGGAAACACAATGCAGAATTTAATACCACTCGCTGTGGAGTGTTTCCATGTGAGATTAAAACAAAACTTTGTATACAAAATACGAGTCATGCCTTGCCATGAATCCATCAAATCGGATGGATTATCGACTGCGTCTCTGGCTCTGCCTCCGCCGGCCCTGCCACTGGCACTGGCAACATTTTTGCGTCTTTCAAGTTTCAAGTTGCTGACACTAACATACGATTAACCATGCAACTAATGACATTGTATAATATGATTTACGCTACAGCTTCATAGCAGCCCCTAGTAGGCTAGTAGAAGTACGCGCCTATTTACGTCGTTTGTTAACAGTCACGGTGTTCGCGAGTCAAATGAAACATTAATTAGCAATCATTGGAATCAAACCAAACTGCATCTGATAGTGATACTGCAAGTGATAGCAACTGCCGATAACTAGTCTACATAGATGAAAGACAAATTTAAATAAACTCTCCAGGCTCCGTCTGTTATTGCTGCAACAACTTAACCGCTGCGAGAATTGCCACATTTCCGTGTCTAGCATGTGTGGAGCAAGTCCCAGAGGAATGAAACATGAGCGATTGATTAATTACAAGTGGCATGACAACATCATGTATTGTTTACCGCGAAAAACTACATGTAGTCCAGTACATCATGATGCTGATAAAAGGCACACGGAAGGCTGCCACCAAGGAATATATGCAATATACAAATGTACACATATATATATATATACAATGAGTTATAGAAGTACAAAAAGTGATGCAAAGGCATTACATTTACACTTTAGATATTGTTTCAAAATGTCTTGGTTTGATTAAAAAACCAAAATGTATTAAATAAATTTGTTTTTAAATTATAGTAAACATCTTAAGATTATAATTTTGCTGGACCCAGAGATATTCTGGAGTAAAGTGTGTAGCATAAGAACAGCTGTGCTGTGCCAGTTTGAACATGTGGCTACCCAATGAATAATACATGTTGATTGAGATAGTGTTCTGTCTTTGGTAGGTGTGCCACAGCATCAAGATACATCGTTGAGGCAGGCTGATTGATGTAAGCAGTCCTAGACCTTATACACACGAATTGCACATCAATTGGATGTAGGTGGTAACAGAAGAAGCACTGGATTTAACACAGCTGTGCAGTCATGCAGAAATTAATTGTTCAGGTCTCTGAGAGTGACCAGAACTGAACTGTTGGATGTATTAAATTAAAACTGACCTGTGTGAAATGTTCGGCAAGATTGAGGTCAGTTCACAGGTGGCAACCAATGCACTTCACTGTAAGAACGCGACAGCATCACCAGTGCACAGTCGCACGTTGAGAGCATTAAGCTGTGTTAGTCTTGCGTAAGTTAGCAGGAAGTTGTCAGTTTGTGGGCGTAAGAAAATTTGACAACCAACACACTTGCTTCAGCTTTTAGACACTGCCTAGAGCACTGCCGTAACCATGCACTGTTGGAAGTGAGCTGGGATTTATTACCTGAATATGATGGTTGAGGATGTAAGAAAGATGCGCATTCCTTCACCTGATGGATAGCTTTGTTTAAGGACAGCACAGCAAATTATTTAGGACAGCAGCACAAAAATGCCAACCTACTCAAAGTGGCCTGAGGCGTATGGCTTTGGCATTGTGGGTGATGGGCCGTGCTATGTATACAGGTGGGTATTATAAATGTTTATTTAAAGTGTGACAGTGTACCGGTAGTAGATTTCATCCGATGTTGAGTATATCAATTGTTTATCGATGATTCGCTAATCCAGTTTTAATATCCAACTTTACTAATTGTTTATATGAATTGGATATAACATTGGCAGTGTTAATTACTGTGTTAGGCCAATAATGTATAAATATGTGATATTGATTGATCAATACAATTGTTTGGCAAATTGGCAGTCTAACACTTTTGAGCACAGAAAGTCTATTTGGATAATAAAAATCTTAATGTGTTTTGAGATAATGGTGGGTCTACTATTGTAAGATGACAATTTGGCATTCATTCATACAAAAAGCTGCATTTTCAAAGTAATAGTTTAAAAAAAATATATAAAACTAACATCACACTTGTATACATTCGATTGGTATATGCCCTTCATTAATAAATAAAATGTTGGCATACAAATCTAGATCTAATGTTCTAGAAGAGATGAAGATTACAGGTAAATATTACAATGTGGATGTATAACCCGCTTGTGATTTGAAGTATCTTGAAAAAAAGGTAGCTGGCATAAATTGACCAGACTAGTATTAGCATTAATGTAAAAAAAATCTATATGGAATATGAACACTTTTTTGTCACAGAGAGCTGGCTATTTTTAATGGTAGTTAATCCAGTCATAAACAAGCTTAACATAGGAAATTAGTTTTTCGTCCAAGTTGTATATCAACCATTGTCCGTGGATTATGTTGTCACAAAAAGGACAGTATTTGCTAGAAAATAATTTCTACTGATTTTAAATATCCCGGAATTTTAATTGTTAGTAATTATTAATCAAGATGGTAAAGGCTTGACTAAGTAGGTGTCTCTCAGAAGATGTGTTTTTTTGGTACTTATATTGAGATTTTTACATTTATAACTAAACAAATTTATACAGCGTGTGAAAGATGGTTCCATATTAAATGGTGATCACAGGTTTGCAAAGTAAAAAAAGTAGTGTCTTGGGTTGGTTCAAACCATCAACCACTTACTTGGTGTGAGATTGTGAGCAAACCAAAATTGGTTCCAAAATCACAACCAATAGCCACCAGATTCTACTGACAACATTATTTGCCAAGAAGTTACCTATTTCAGATATTCACAATAGCATCAATCCACATTAATGCTATGTTCTATCCAAGACATTTGTAGCGATTTCCCTATAATACATGACCCTATGACGACCAAACTACCACCCACCCATTCGTAGTACTACACATTTCTTGGGACTGTGCCAATTTCAGTATGTGACCACCTCTTTGTGTGATGTTTGAAAATGCAGCTTTTTTATTGTAATGTGAACCCAGAAAGTTTTCACTTCCTACAAGTTTTGGAAATATGGCATATAACTTTATGATACCAATGCTTATGTTCACTAAGCAAGAAAATGTGGTTCTCTTGTTTTAGAAAATGTTGTGAAATGTTTACAACTAGTTTCACACTGTGGGGCTCAAGTGTGCACATTTAACATTTATGACAAATTAACCATCATGTTTATAAGAACGGTCTCGTAAGTTTGCAAATTAAAAAATATGCACTTAGCATTGGTTCAAGTCCCCCAAGATGACCAATATGTGGTATGGGATGTGCGGTTTTTATGATTGAAAATGGATGGCTATTAGTGTCAGTTGTTTCACTAGGTGGGGCCATTGTGGTATTTATTTCCTTTTCCCATGACCCACCCATACAACGACTTCCCTACGTAATGGTTAATATTTTTTGGGATTTTGAAAACTTTTGTGATCACCCTTTAGAGATGATCTCAATCATTGATGTACAGCATCACATACATGAAACCAATGTCTTTTAACCTTGGACCTTCTTCCTGCCATGTGAAACATTATACCTGTGGATACCAATGAGAATATTCTCACCATTCATGCTGTCACTTTCACATTCCATTCATATTTGACCAAATCATAACTCAAAACTGAATGCGCAAAAATCGGCATTCTTATAGACTGTTACCGGGAATTAATTTTTAGAACAATTTGTAAGGGGTCATCCATGAAGTGTTTTTATAATTAGGGGGTTGGACAAAGCGCTACATGATGAGGGATCTCGAGGTAAGTGCTACATAACAGTTTTTTGAATTGTTGGCTTATCAAACTGGATATCAGAGAGATATTTAACATTAATTGTTCAAATGTTTTAAGATGATCTTTTAAAGTCGCATTCCAAGTTAAACTGACATTTTTAACTGGTTTTAAGAACGTGTATATACAGCATGAACACTGAACAGTATTTTCTTATTTGATTATGCTTGCTGCTCTGTCACTCTCTCTCTCTCTCTCTCTCTCTCTCTCTCTCTCTCCCTCTCCCTCTCCCTCTCCCTCTCCCTCTCCCTCTCTCTCTCTCTCTCTCTCTCTCTCTCTCTCCCTCTCTCTCCCCCTCTCTCCCCCTCTCTCCCTCTCTCTCTCTCCCCCTCTCTCCCCCTCTCCCCCTCTCCCCCTCTCCCTCTCTCTCTCTCTCTGTCTCTCTCTGTCTCCCTCTCTCTCTCCCTCCATCCCTCCCTCCCTTCCTCCCTCTCTCTCTCTGTCTCTCTATATATAACTTCGGATTTTTAAGTTATTCAATAAATTTGGCTTCTGAAAAATTATCGGTTACCAGGTCTGGCCATTGGAATAATAAACAATGAGGGATGTATAATTTTTCGTCTTTTGTGCCATTTTATTATAAAATTGCATTATGTAAAACAATTATAGTGTTTAGGAAATTAATATGCGGCATAACTTTATATTAAAAGATGGACAAGAACAGATCTCATGATGGTTGCCTCTAGGACAACGTCTAACGTCTCTGCTGTCTTTAGCGTGAACAACCGAAGCACGGCCCACTCAGCAGGCATCGTCCCTGGTGACCAACTCTTGGAACTAGATGGTCGCAACGTGACAGATATGTCGGCGGACGCCGTACGAACCCTCGCCTCTTTCAGCCACCAGTCGCCCTCTACCATCGGGGTGGTGTCTCGCATCCAGCGGATAGAGCTGGTTGCGAGCAGAAGATGGGGGTACGGACTGAGTCTCACTGATGGAAACCCCACAAGGGTGCAGTCAGTCGACCCACCAGGGCCAGCATACCAGGCGGGCATCCGTCCAGGTAAGTACAAGGGTGTGTTGAAGGGGGTATCTTCAAAAATACCTGCATAGGTGTCAGTAGTGCTCATGGAAAGATAGGAATGGGATCATGAGAATTTTAGCTGGTATTGTCTTTTTTATGTGTTTTTTTACCATGTTTAAGGTTCTATTTTTAGGAAGCATTTGTATACATATGTGTCGTTTATATTTCTGCTGAATGCATGCACAAGAAAATGTAAAATCAGAAGAGACAAACGAAATAATGTGCCTAGAATGGCCTTGTATGCAAGTAGGAACAAATACATAGATTTTGCCATGTGTTTTAAATTACAAAATATACGGGACATTTCATCCGAAAAAGCAGGATCAAGGGAAGAAGTGGCATTTCCCACCCATAAGCTGTAATGTTGACACCTATGAATCAGGGACTGTTCGTAAATTATCATGTGGTAAGTTGGAGGAATTGAACATCTGCATTTAGTTTTCATTGCACAGGATTTGGGTAAGATTTTAGTGTTGTAATTTATTGGGTGGGTCAAATTTCAGGATATTTTCAACATTAATTGTTTACCAAATATGGGGTCAGATTTAAGTGTTGGAGATTTTGGGTGGGTCGAATTTCAGAATATTGCCAGCAATAATTGTTTACCAATTGATGTACAAAATGAGGTCAGATTTCTGTTCGCTTGATTGGAGGGTGGGTCATATTCCTGTGCACAGGATTTTGGGAAATGTTACATTTAAAATCTTGATGTGTCTACTGATTCCTCCAGCCAATACTAATAAATAATGACTGGTCCCTCAATTTGATACACAAAGTAATCCTACCTTCAAAAACTGTACATTTTGAGCTGGTTGGTGTATATGATAAAATATGAGTTTTAGTTTCCTTAAAATTCTACATAACATTGCCCCACATTGCAAAATTATTTTACAAGCTGGAATACTGGCATCATATCAGTTGACAAAACATTCAATATACAGTTTATTTTATGATAAACAGTGCCTCATATCATAAAAATGGCTTGGTTTATATTACTTTGCGAAAACATAAATAAAAATAGACTTTTTAAAAAGTTTGCATGGTGTTAGGATTGAACCCGTGTTGGTAGTAAAACCAGATGTGCACTGAGCCAATGCACTTAACCACTTGGCCTCAGGGACTGACAGAAATGGAAGTAACCGGATTTAGGGTTATGCTAAATTGCACAGCACTTTCTTCATGTAATGTTATGATATCATATAATGTTACTTTCTGCAGTTGGATACAATATGTTCGTGTGTGTGAATGTTTACTGATGTAGATTCGTTTTCCTGGGTCACAATCAAAACCATGTTTCTCAAAATAAGCTGAAGCGGCGAATGTTTTTGTGGTCGGCTTGTCTTGTTGACATTGTGAGGATGACTGGAGGTTCTCTTGCTTCATTTTTTCAACAAAGTTGGATTTGTGTGGAACCGTAAAATAAATTATTGTTCCTCTATTATGACTAGTGTTTGTAGGGCCTATTACATTGGAATACTGCATAATAACTCATTCTGACGCTCGCTTCGACTCAACATCTATCGTTGTAAACATGCTGTGAATGTATTGAAAGTGTTGGCATGTTGCGTTCCATTCACGCCTGTGACGTCACAATACCACGTGATTGTTTAGCTTATTAACTATCAATTTTCCGCAGGAATCGCGATGCAGATTGGTTTAAAATCTGATTTAAAGTATCAACACATTTTTCAGATTTTTTCAGATTGCCCAGTGTTACAATTTCATACTTTATGTACACGTTAAAAATGGAATTTAGCTGCTGCCTTGTTTTTAGTTCCTTTAAATTTTCTTTATGTTGTTTCTTTACATTATTTTATAAATATTATTTGTTTTCCAATCATGGCTATCATACTAGTAACATTGTTTGTATTAATGACAGTCTTCTTGACCATACTACAATTTTTTATTTAAATTATTTGAATTTTTCCAGTGAAATAAAAAAAAATCTGAATTTTGAAGTGCAATTATAAATCATTCTATTTTCTACGTGTGTGATCATGATTATGATTATTGAGGACCTGTGATCAAGAAGATGTTTCATGTGACAGCAGTGTGGTTTCTTGCACTTCAGGTGACATTGTGCTCAAGATAAACGAACGACTAGTGGGAAACCCTCAGAAGTGGCATTCGACACTCGCAGCCAAGGTCGGTCGCATAACCTTGTCGATGATTCCAATCGAGAGCAAGGACATGGCTGTACCTCGTGAGGCAAATCAGACTAAACCACAACCAAGTCGCATTCGAAAAGCCAAAGATTTATTTATTAAGGTAAGGTGTTTTGCAATGACACAACACAGCAACTGTCTTATTATGAAGTTGATCCGGATCATTTTTTACATATATTTTTGTAATGTTACATTTTGTAATTCATGCAGATCTATGACATGGATTTATCATCACTACATATATATATATATATATATACACACACACATATATATATATACATGTGTATATATATATATATATGTGTGTATATTTATCATCACTACATATATATATATACACACACATATATATATATATACATGTGTATATATATATGTGTGTATATATATATATATATGTAGTGATGATAAATCCAAGTCATAGATCTACATGAATTACAAAATGTAACATTACAAAAATATATGTAAAAAATGATCCCTATATATACATGTGTATATATATATATACACCCTGTATATGTATGTATGTATATACCAGGTATATGGATTTGTATGGAAACGTGTAAAGAAAGACCTAATAACAATTGTTCTGCCAACTGTTTCTTCTCTGACAGTTGGAACTTAGTTGTTGCAACCAAACCAATTGTGCCCTAGCTCGCTCAGCTTAGCTCCATAGCTTAAATATATAATTTAAGTAAGAAGGATGTACTTACAATATGTAAACATGATTCTTGTAGCTGTAACATCATTGCTGTAAGAAATGTTACAAAAACGATTTCTTTGACAGTACCTTATGACAATGATTGATAGAGTGTCTTTGGAAGTATTCACTAGATACCAGCTTACAGTGTAAGCTCCAGGGGTGGGTGTAAGCCTTACACCCTTCCGTGGAGCAACAAACCAATCTAAGGGTAGCAATGACACCATTACAGTAGTTTGATAACATACAGGGAAATATATCCTCTCGCTATTGGCATGCTTCTCCATATTTGCAGTGTTCTTTTCCTTCATCCTCCAAACACACAGTTGTGTGGTTTACACCATGGGACAATAAATACAGTAAAACCTGTTCATAGTGGATATGTACCTTCATGCCGACCTTCAACATTTTATATTGCCACTGATGTGACAAAATTTCTGTGAAACAATTTGCTAATATATGAGGGTATGTTATATTATTCAAATGTCACAGTCGAGTATTCTTGATGATATTGTCCAATATGTGTTGAATTCGGCTATAATGTGGGTTGAAATGAGGCAATACATGACCTGGCAATAAGTTAATAATTGTGCAACAAAAAAATGGGCAGGAAAGCAATGGCGTAATTAATCAAGTAATTACGCCATATCCGATCAATAATACACAGTGTGCATTAATAACAGTGCAGTGCATTCACCTCTTGTTTACATTTGTTTACATGTCAGACATAAAAACATTTTGATCAGAATGCCACAACAACAACATCAAACTTAAGTTGGAAAACAGATTGGCAAACATTAATCTTAAACAGTTGTTTGCCTGAAGTTCATTTTATTGATATACATGTGTATGTTACACCTTAGTCAGATGTAGGAAATACTTTATATAAATAGAATTTTTTTTAAATTGTATGTTATCTAATTACAAAAAGGGACAACATGGTGACATATCATGCATTGCACTAACTTAAGGTATCAACTGGTGTCAATTTAGCACAATTGTGCTAAATTGACACCATAGCTTTTTGTATTGTATTTTAATCAACTCCAGCAGAACAGAATACCCAGTAATCGGACTGCTAACAAACATCTCACAAACTACTTGTTTTATAAAATATATCAGCCAGTTGAAATTAAATTATACTGTTATATTACATAACTGTGTCAACAACAGAATAGACTCAGCAAGGATGAAGAGATGAGTTAAAAATAACTACCGGTATGCTTATCCGTTGCATTACCCGGAACCCCCTCAAACCAAGGGTGCATGGTAAAAAATTTAACTTCTCTGAATCAGTTGTACTATGTCCCACGTACAGTCTTGATAGCACAACATCAAAGAGCATTTCCAGGAACGTGCTGCCTCTATCATAGCCAGTGTTTACTATAACTTGAATGTTTCAATTACAGTTTTAATGTTTCTTTAGCAAAATATTCAAATTGTTAAAGCATTGTGTTTTTTTAATTTGCAGGCAATATGCCTTCAACATATTTTTCTAGTATTAAGAACATTATATTAATCAATATTAATAAATGAGGAACACACAAACTAGTTTTAAAGGAAGTATAATATAGATCCATGCTTGAAGAAACTGATTGTAAGTGAGTGCACGTGGTATCAATGCACATTTGATGATTGACTTATTTATTTCTGCTTTGTTTGATAAATACTATGTATAAATAGATGTAATTACAGTTTTCAAGTTCACAGTTTACATATATCTTAAAATTACAGTTGAAGATATGCGTCTCAGTGGATCTGTTGAAAGTAATATACAAATTGTAACAATTGTAGAATTTCAGTGTAAATTATATATGTGACTGTCTGACTAAAAACCTACAACATAAATAAAATGAATATATAATTGGCTCCAACCACCTACACTAAAATGATGACACACGTCTCACAAACAACTTAGTTCAGACGGGTCATGATGAATTGATTTTACTGAGGAAACAGAATTTTAAATGATCATACAATGAATGATTTACTGGTAATTCATTTGCACTTCTGAATTTTCACAAAGAAGATGTCACAGTCTTCTAGGTTTTCACTTTACCCCTCTTATCGTTGCCTTCCTGCAGCATTAAAATAATCAAAATGCATTGCATGAGTATTGCTTAATTAACTGAGCCACGTATGTACGTACTTGCATGGATTCTAAATCAGACACATGTTGGTCATGCAGTGTTGCTGATCAATACTGATTATACTGTGTTAGTCGTTGAGGTAGTGTGTTCATTCGTCTGATTAATTATTCATCCATCACGCAATCAGTTAGCCCTGTTGCCTGCTGCAGAGGCTGGTGTGGACAGGTATGATTCAGCAGACCATGCATATAAGGCCTACTCTCTTGTCTTCTCCCCTGCTTGTGTCCGATGGCCAAGTATACATGTTGTGGTCATAGTCACTTGGCACTTCGGGATGGTACTTGACGTGCACTTAATTATTCACAATCTGGTGTTACTTGATAGCAAGCACTACAGGTCACTGTACCTAGTCACACACACAGTGGATGCAGTAAGAACCATTAAAAGAAACATCAGCAATAGAAATGTACCCATTGAAACATAATACAACAGTAAAGAGATTTGCAAAATGAAATTGTATGGGCCTTTCCACACTAATAATGGGATGCATTTTGTGATATCGTGATTTTAATTATATGCTTTTGAGTATCAGTGACATAATAAAAAAGAAACATGTTTTTCTTTGTAAAGTTGCATAGTAAACAATGATGGTATTTACCACTCATTGTCATTGCAAGAAAAAGGTACTATTTGAAATGGTGACAGATAAAATTGAAAATTCTTTTGAATTTATTTTTGAAACTCTCCATTACTGCAAGAATGTTTCCAATTTTTTTTTATAATTCAACATTGGTTCAGATATTTCAGAAAAAAATTTGGTGTATCTATTCCACAAATATATTACTTTCACATTCATAATTTCATGGAAAAAGGTATTTATGAATGTATTGCATAAAATATTTCAAATATAGACTTGCTTCCAAACGTGAAAGTGTTATCTTATCCATACTAGCACTAACATGTGTAAATATATATATTTTGGAATATCCTCAAAACTATTTATAATTACACCAAATTGTAAACAAATTAAATAATTAAATAAGCATTAACAATCTGGTAAATAGTTATGTAACTATTCCAACAGTCATGTATTTCCTATATATACAAACATAGTAAATATAAAGAAATACATTTTAATACCACGTAAACAAATACATTTAAATACCACACGTGTACACGACTTATTGATTTATAATGATTATCATGAATCTAGATCATTGCCTTTAAACATGCCTGCTGTACAATTTAGACGTGTGGTAATGGTTCGAGACTGGTTAACGTTGCAGCCAATGTCGTTTTAAAATCAATAATTATCTTCATTGTTTATCTCCATTGTACATGAACAATAAGCATAAGCATCTGCATTGTGTGGCACTCAGCCCATTGCCTGGGGTTTTATTAATTCTCTGGCTATCTAAGTCCACATTTCTATAAGGAAAGGCCAAATCTCACTGTGTTTGCCCCACAGCCTAGCACATCAATCTAAATGACCTCCAGAACATTACATCAAGACTGTCAAACACCAGACAGATCTTTACATTGCAATTCCTAAAGCGAACTTGGCTGCTACATTACCCAGAATCACCCTGAGCTGCCAGGGATGGTAATTATTCGCAGGAAGTTCATTGAATTAGTTGCACTTTCTCCAACTTGCACTCTTGATTGTGTGAATTCATGCATTGAACATCAAAGGGTTGTTCCAGGAACTTGCTGTTAACTCCACTGGTCTCCACAGTATTGCCAATAGAAGGCCTTTAATATTGGAATATCTTGTTTACAGTTTGAACATTTAGTGGGCTCAACATTAACATCAGAAACACTGTGTTGGCTTAATAAATGCAATTTTGCAAGTGGTATATCTTCATATTTATTTTAGCATTAAGAACCTTATAATAAAAAATTATCAACAAGCAATTTGGGATTAATGCCTGGATTTCTAACACAAATGTTGTGCCGAAAACTTTGTTTATCTTTGGTTTAGCTGTGTGTAGGTCTACCTGTGTATGTCTACCTGTGTGTGGATCTACTGCGTGTATGTCTTCTTGCGTGTATTCTACCTGCGTGTGGATCTACCTGCATGTATGTCTACCTGTGTGTAAGTCTACCTGTATGTACGCCTACCTGTGTGTAGGTCTGCCTGTGTGTAGGTCAACCTGTGTGTGTATCTACCTGCATGTATGACTACCTGTGTATAGGTCTACCTGTGTGTACGCCTACCTGTGTGTAGGTCTGCCTGCGTGTATGTCCACCTGTGTGTGGTTCTACCTGTGTGTATGTCTATCTGTGTGTAGGTCTACCTGTAGGTATACCTGTGTGTATGCCTACGTATGTGTAGGTCTACCTGTGTGTAGGTCTACCTGTGTGTAGGTCTACCTATGTGTAGGTCCACCTGAGTGTGGATCTACCTGCGTGTATTTCTACCTGTGTGTAAGTCTACCTGTGTGTGGATCTACCTGCGTGTAGGTCTACCTGTGTGTGGATCTACCTGTGTGTCTGTCTACCTGTTTATAGGTCTACCTGTGTGTGGATCTACCTGCGTGTGTGTCAACCTGTGTGTAGGTCCACCTGTGTGTGGATCTACCTGCGTGTATGTCTATCTGTGTGTAGGTCTTCCTGTGTGTACGCTTACCTGTGTGTAGGTCTGCCTGCGTGTGGGTCAACCTGTGTGTGGTTGTACCTGCTTGTATGTCTACCTGTGTGTGGATCTACCTGCGTGTATGTCTATCTGTGTGTAGGTCTACCTGTGTGCTATATATACGCCTACCTGTGTGTAGGTCTGCATGCGTGTAGGTCCACCTGTGTGTTTAAACTACCTGCGTGTATGTCTACTTGTGTGTAGGTCTACATGTGTGTGGATCTACCTGCGTGTATGTCTACCTGTATGTAGGTCCACCTGTGTGTGGATCTACCTGTGTGTATGTCTACCTGTGTGTAGGTCTAACTGTGTGTATGTCTACCTGTGTGTAGGTCTGCCTGTGTCTAGGTCCACCTGTGTGTGGATCTACCTGTGTGTAGGTCTACCTGTGTGTATGCCTACCTGTGTGTAGGTTTGCCTGCGTGAAGATCCACCTGTGTGTAGTTGTACCTGTGTGTACGCCTACCTGTGTGTAGGTCTACCTGTGTGTGGATCTACCTGCATGTATTTCTATCTGTGTGTATGTGTACCTGTGTGTAGGTCTACATGCATGTATGTCTGTCTACCTGTGTGTATGCCTACCTGTGTGCAGCTCTGCCTGCGTGTAGGTCCACCTGTGTGTGTGAGGTTCTATCTGTGTGTATGTTTACCTAAGTGTAGGTCTACCTGTGTAAAATATATATCTACCTGTTTGTAGGTATACCTGTGTGATCCACTTGTGTGTCTAACTATGTAGATCTACTTGTGTTGGTCTTTCTGTGTGAACTAACAGTGCGCCATGTGTACTCTCATATTGTACCTTATTGGCAACTGTAGCTTAAGTATGTGTTCTCCATTGTCATGTTGATGGATGGGAATGTGTCTTGCTGTGTTTTGTCTTGTGATCAGTGATTGCCTCATGCAGTAGTTAAACATCAGGACAGAGAATGAATACTTCACAAATAAATTACTAATGAAGTCATTGATCAGAAAGTGTACTTAATGAGCCGTGACAACAGCATGTGAGACAGGTTGGCACTTACTGCTAATTGTAATAATCCTAAACGAAAATATTTGTCGAGATTGCGCATGAGTGTAAAACTTGTGTAGTTTGATGATGTATATTAAATTATTCACGAACAAAGAAACCCTTCAAATGAAACCCTGAAACCCTTCAGATGTTTAACATGCCGGAAAAAGAGAGAAAACAGATTAAGTTTGTAAGAGGATGAACACATGATATGAGTTGAAAGAATTGTACAGTGTAAAAGCAGGAATGGTTGGAAACAATCAGAGTGAACACACCTAGAGCTAGTTCATGGGAGATATTTATAGAATTAAAAGAAAACAACATTGGGTGGAATCATCATCACAAACCTGGGGCCGGTCTCATGAAGCGGCTAAGAACGTTCTTGACGCTAAGATGATTGTCTTAGTAAATTACACGATTTTTTTAATGTGAGCAAAAATAGGAGTTGCACAAAACACATGACGCTAAGTAATTGCGTAACTTTAAGTACACGTCATGAAACCGGCCCCAGATGTGATACTTATTGTCACCGCTAGAATGCCCATTCTGCACATATGCATGCATGTACAGTGCCACACACTTAGTACGAAGAAAGCAGACTTACCTTGTACCTGTACTTTCTCAGAGTCATGGCTGTTGGTTACCCCTTGTAATTAACACACAAGTCTCTAACATGTAATTGCAGTTTACCCTGTATGTAATTAGCACCTCAATTAGACATGCCTACAAGTTGCCTGAAGGTAAACGGTTTCACCCTGTGTGATGATGCCAGGCTGCAGCGGAGGCTGGTGTGTGTGGAACTGTCATGTATCATGTGAAGAACGATGCAAGTCTATTACTTGAATAAGCTGCCATGTGTGTATGTTTGGTTATGAGTCAAGGATCTCCAGACTGACATTCAGCTGCTAGGGTCTTTGTTAGAGAGCAGATGAAAATTAGTATTAGTAGTAGCTTTGTAGTTGCTTTTGTTTTTCTGTCTGTTTTGTTGTGTTCTCTTGGGCCTGACACTGCCTTAATCAGGGTTAGGGCCAGCTGGCCTGCCTCTGGCCTAAGGGGTGAAGAGCGAACGATGGTAGCCTGCCTCTGGCATAAGAGGTGAAGAGTGAACGATGGTTGCCTGCCTCTGGCATAAGAGGTAAAGAGTGAACAATGGTTGCCTGCCTCTGGCATAAGAGGTGAAGAGTGAATGATGGTTGCCTGCCTCTGGCCTAAGGGGTGAAGAGCGAACGATGGTAGCCTGCCTCTGGCATAAGAGGTGAAGAGTGAACGATGGTAGCCTGCCTCTGGCATAAGAGGTGAAGAGTGAACGATGGTTGCCTGCCTCTGGCATAAGAGGTGAAGAGTGAACGATGGTTGCCTGCCTCTGGCATAAGAGGTAAAGAGTGAACAATGGTTGCCTGCCTCTGGCATAAGAGGTGAAGAGTGAACGATGGTTGCCTGCCTCTGGCATAAGAGGTGAAGAGTGAACGATGGTTGCCTGCCTCTGGCATAAGAGGTAAAGAGTGAACGATGGTTGCCTGCCTCTGGCATAAGAGGTGAAGAGTGAACGATGGTAGCCTGCCTCTGGCATAAGAGGTGAAGAGTGAACGATGGTTGCCTGCCTCTGGCATAAGAGGTGAAGAGTGAACGATGGTTGCCTGCCTCTGGCATAAGAGGTAAAGAGTGAACAATGGTTGCCTGCCTCTGGCATAAGAGGTGAAGAGTGAACGGTGGTTGCCTGCCTCTGGCATAAGAGGTGAAGAGTGAACGATGGTTGCCTGCCTCTGGCATAAGAGGTGAAGAGTGAACGATGGTTGCCTGCCTCTGGCATAAGAGGTAAAGAGTGAACAATGGTTGCCTGCCTCTGGCATAAGAGGTGAAGAGTGAACGGTGGTTGCCTGCCTCTGGCATAAGAGGTGAAGAGTGAACGATGGTTGCCTGCCTCTGGCATAAGAGGTGAAGAGTGAACGATGGTAGCCTGCCTCTGGCATAAGAGGTGAAGAGTGAACGATGGTTGCCTGCCTCTGGCATAAGAGGTAAAGAGTGAACAATGGTTGCCTGCCTCTGGCATAAGAGGTGAAGAGTGAACGGTGGTTGCCTGCCTCTGGCATAAGAGGTGAAGAGTGAACGATGGTTGCCTGCCTCTGGCATAAGAGGTGAAGAGTGAACGATGGTTGCCTGCCTCTGGCATAAGAGGTGAAGAGTGAACGATGGTTGCCTGCCACTGGCATAAGAGGTGAAGAGTGAACGATGGTTGCCTGCCTCTGGCATAAGAGGTAAAGAGTGAACAATGGTTGCCTGCCTCTGGCATAAGAGGTGAAGAGTGAACGATGGTTGCCTGCCTCTGGCATAAGAGGTGAAGAGTGAACGATGGTTGCCTGCCTCTGGCATAAGAGGTGAAGAGTGAACGATGGTTGCCTGCCTCTGGCATAAGAGGTGAAGAGTGAACGATGGTTGCCTGCCTCTGGCATAAGAGGTGAAGAGTGAACGATGGTTGCCTGCCTCTGGCATAAGAGGTGAAGAGTGAACGATGGTTGCCTGCCTCTGGCATAAGAGGTGAAGAGTGAACGATGGTTGCCTGCCTCTGGCATAAGAGGTGAAGAGTGAACGATGGTTGCCTGCCTCTGGCATAAGAGGTGAAGAGTGAACGATGGTTGCCTGCCTCTGGCATAAGAGGTGAAGAGTGAACGATGGTTGCCTGCCGGCAGCTCCACCACAGGTAGGGTTTATTAGTAGGGTGTATTTTTATCTATTTTGTAGGAGGTAGGTTTTTCTTTTCAAATGCCAGATCCCAGAATAGTGGCAGAATGATCAGATATTGATTGTGGCCACTTATAGGAAGAAGAAGAAGTGCGTTTGACTTTGGGTGTGGGTGCATGTGTGTCACATTCATGCATGCATTCATGTGTGCATGCAACTATGAGTTGATATTTTGGTACGTGAACTGATGAGTTGTTCTTATAGATGAATGCGGTACTTGGGTCAGACTTTGCGAAGAAGATGGCTTTGATTGGTCTACTCAAGAAGTACGCAGAGACTCGGGACGCAGAATCCTTCGCTCGCTCCCTGTCTGTCCTGCTCCCTCTCCCCCAGCACAGGGCCATAGTTCAAGAGATCAGGTAAGGGGTCATTTCATAACCCCATCTCTCTTCTAGATTTTAGCATATACGGATGAAATCAAGAAGTACAAATACTGCCTTACTAGCAGCGAGGTAAATTTAATATTGCAATTAACCATATATCCAACATGTAATAATATTATTCTATACATTATGCCAATATACAAAATGACTAGACACTCAAACAGTCAGGTGTAGCAAATCCATACCAGAAATTAAACACACAGAGGTGCAGAAGGGGTAGGGGCGTGGGAAACAAAAGATCAATATGAGAGACAAATGGTATACCTTTTTTGCACAAAACTAAATACTACCAAACATCTCAGTGTTATATACATGTATTTAATTATACATAGTGTGGCAAGAACCACACTTGCTCCTGATTGCAATTTGAGCCTATCTCTTTTGGGCTACAGAAGCTGTGCACTAATCGACCTTCCCACATCAGTTCAAGTTTACGTACTGCAGAATTACATTCTAGGAACACTACATTGCTAGGAAAGTGTTCTAAATTAAAAGTCTATAAAATGTTGAAAGCAGATATTTTCAGCTACTTTAAATTTGTATCCAGCCCTACATACCTTGCTTGTTGTCAGTGTTTGATCCCTGCCAGTCTGGAGGCTGTCAACTCTCAAAGTGCATATACCCCTATGACCAAATATCGAAATTCATTCTTCCAAAACTTACAAGTAAATGTTGTTTACATTTTGTACTGTAGACCACCAACTTTTGAGTAGGTCCACCAACTTTACAAAGTTGAAGGTCCATCTTGCCACCAACTTCTTTTCCGTTCAGGTGTCAGATACTGATTGTCAAGAGAGTGATGCATTACCACAGGGCTACCCAACCCCACGTAACTAATAATAATTATATATTTTTTATATGTGGCATCCAATCCAAATTGGTTCTAGGGTGCTTTACCAGACCTGCCTACCATTCCGGATTGGAAACACACCTCAAATTACAGTATTACGACGAGGGATGAAAATATTACGGATTCTTTCTTTATCACAATGATCGTCAATCACTTCCATGATCCTCAAATCTATATTCAACAGGTGGCAGCATGTATATGCAGCTTGTTGTAACATGGTTTTCCATTCGCTGCTTCTGGTTGTAATCTGACCAATAGGAAACAGCGTTACGATAAATTCACAAACAAAAAGAAGTCGCGCGTCACAAAATTATGGCGGAGATCGAGATGGCACAACACCACCAGCCAAGAAGAAATGTTTGCTGTAGAAGTTTATAACAGCAGCATACTGACAGCACTCTAACCAGTTGTCTTGTGTGGACAGTGGACACAACTAGTCGCGGCACTTGTGTAGAATCTGGACCTACCTCGATTTCGCCATTATAACTTATGTTCTGCCTAACTTTGATACCTCAGGCTCAGCCTCTGTGCTAACGCTATTCAACATTATCCCAGGCATATTTACTTTGAAGAATATTGCGTCTTAGAGCACTTTTGGGGCGTAAATAGCACCCCGGTTTGCACCAACATACGCCTCTATATCGCCCATTTTACGAGCACGATGCAGTAACGCACGACCGCAGCGACGCAGACTAGCGCAAACCAGGTCGTTATTTGGGCTTCAAAAGTGTGCTAAGACACAATATTTTCGTAATATAAATATGCCTGGGATGATGTTGAATGAACTACACAAGTGCCCTAGTTGCAACAGTGTGCAGTGTAAAGAAGTTACATAAAATCAGAATTACAATGGTTAGTATTAAAAACAAAATTATTGAGGTTCTTTCAGTTGCTTAAAGTTTGACTTGAAAACACAGTAAAACAGTTCTAGTCATTGTAAATTATCTATGTCGATAGTGTATAGACGCATTTACATTAGAGTTACGCTTCTTCACGTTTGATTTCCACCAAAGCTGGTTATGGTCATCTACCTTACCTTGTTAAGTGGGCGCTTCAAAATACCTCAAAGTTTATTAGAGACAATTATGTTATGGATACAACTATCATCATATTCAAAGTATTAAAGTATTACTGACAGTTGTGTTCTTTTCCTGACAATATCTGACATGGTTCTGAACTATTACTGACAGCAGGCCTATATTCCTGAAAATCAGTGTAAATGGGAAGACGGATTACTGACAGGAAGTTTTTGGGATAGGCAGGTCTGCTTTACAATGTTTCATTTAAATAAAAATGAATTTAAAATATACATAACATATTTTTTAACATTTAAAATGGACATGTTCGTAGTCAATAAATAAATAAACAATAAAAAACTAAGACAAATATATAAATAAACAAATAAATTAGGACATTTAAAGAGATATCAGTAGCTAAATGCAAAATAAGTCTAAAACAAAACAAATTAGTGAAACAGGGCTCAGCTGTTTGACATGTGTATGTTTCCTCCACAGACCGTTCATCCCAGTGAAGCAGAAATTACAGTTTGACGCCATCCTCAGTCACAACCCAGCCAAGACAGTGACCAGGAGTGACCCTCCGTCCAGTCTCGGTCCGGCCGCCAGCAACAGCTCCAGTCTCATGGTGCCATGGTCAATGCCAGACACCTCACGGTCAGTCTTAGCCCTAACCTGCTGCCACTTTCCAGTTTTCTTGTCTTAGAATATAAAATGCCCATCCTGGTACTACACATACACACAGACACAGCGATATTACACAAACACACAGACAGTGTGGTATTTCACATATAGACAGACACACAGACACAGCGATATTTCACATACACACATACAGCGGTATTACACATACACACAGACACACCGATATTACACATACACACAGACACAACGATATTACACATACACACATACACAATGGTATTACACATACACACAGTCACAGTGATATTACACATACACACAGACACAGCGGTATTACACATACACAAAGACACAGCGGTATTACACATACACACAGACACAGCGGTATTACACATACACACAGACACAGCGGTATTACACATACACACAGACACAGCGGTATTACACATACACAGAGACACAGCGGTATTACACATACACACAGACACAGCAGTATTACACATACACACAGACACAGCAGTATTACACATACACACAGACACAGCGGTATTACACATACACACAGACACAGCGGTATTACACATGCACACAGACACAGCAGTATTACACATACACACAGACACAGCGGTATTACACATACACAGAGACACAGCGGTATTACACATACACACAGACACAGCAGTATTACACATACACACAGACACAGCGGTATTACACATACACACAGACACAGCGGTATTACACATACACAGAGACACAGCGGTATTACACATACACACAGACACAGCAGTATTACACATACACACAGACACAGCGATATTACACATGCACACAGACACAGCGGTATTACACACACACGCATACACAATGGTATTACACATACACACAGACACAGCGATATTATACATACACACAGACACAGCGATATTACACATACACACAGACACAGTGCTATTACACATACACACAGACACAGCAGTATTACACATACACGCAGACACAGCGGTATTACACATACACACAGACACAGTGGTATTACACATACACACAGACACAGCGGTATTACACATATACACATACACAGCGGCATTACACATACACACAGAAACAGCGGTATTACACATACACACAGACACAGCGGTATTACACATACAGACAGACACAGCAGTATTACACATACACACAGACACAGCAGTATTACACATACACGCAGACACAGCGGTATTACACATACACACAGACACAGCGATATTACACATACACAGAGACACAGCAGTATTACACATACACGCAGACACAGCGGTATTACACATACACACAGACACAGCGGTATTACACATACACACAGACACAGCAGTATTACACATACACACAGACACAGCGATATTACACATGCACACAGACACAGCGGTATTACATACACACACATACACAATGGTATTACACATACACACAGACACAGCAATATTATACATACACACAGACACAGCGATATTACACATACACACAGACACAGTGCTATTACACATACACACAGACACAGCAGTATTACACATACACACAGACACAGTGGTATTACACATACACACAGACACAGTGGTATTACACATACACACAGACACAGTGGTATTACACATACACGCAGACACAGCGGTATTACACATACACACAGACACAATGGTATTACACATACACACAGACACAGCGGTATTACACATATACACATACACAGCGGCATTACACATACACACAGAAACAGCGGTATTACACATACACACAGACACAGCGGTATTACACATACAGACAGACACAGCGGTATTACACATACACACAGACACAGCAGTATTACACATACACGCAGACACAGCGGTATTACACATACACACAGACACAGTGGTATTACACATACACACAGACACAGCAGTATTACACATATACACATACACAGCGGCATTACACATACACACAGAAACAGCGGTATTACACATACACACAGACACAGCGGTATTACACATACAGACAGACACAGCGGTATTACACATACACACAGACACAGCGGTATTACACATACAGACAGACACAGCGGTATTACACATACACACAGACACAGTGATATTCGTAAACAAGGTTTGTTATGATGTAATCTTGAAACAGTTCTACCTAACATATCCCCACCTGATTGGCTCTCCTTGCATACGCTTATGAACAATCGATTTACCTTATAAATGATTGATTAATGTCCATCTAACATCTCATATATGAACCATAACAGCATTAAAAAACAAACAGGGAATTTCGAAAGAATAAAGCATTACTTTTCTTCCATTGGGTTATAAATGACTTCTCAAAGTTTGACAATTGAGGTGCAAGCTGTCCACACATGCATGCACGCATGCACGCATGCACGCATGCATAACCATGCATATACATGCTTGCTTGATTATATAGTTAGATTTTGCAAAAAATCCAACCTATATAGCAACCACTATATCCAGCTGATGAAAGGAGAGTTTGGTAACACAGATAACAAGTAGAGCATGGCTTTGATATATATTTGTTTGTATCACGTCTAAGAACTGACGTCTGTTGCTACACAGGGAATTGACAATTCACCGCCTTGATGGCAGCTTTGGCTTTGTGCTCCGAGGCCACAACCCGGTGCATGTGGAGTCGATTCTGCCTGGAGGGCCTGCTGACAAGGCACGACTCAGTGTCGGGGACGCCATCCTTAAGGTCAACAGTGTCAACGTCAGGTTGGAACTTTTTTGGTGAAGTTCTATATTTTTCATGCAAACATGCGGTGAAGAATTCAATGTTTTCTCTTACGTAGTTAAAGGCATCAGTGTTAATTGTAGCGTTGATATCTTGAATTACCTCAGTCTGCATGTTATTATTATGCAAACTTTGGATCGTCATAAGTACATCTCAAAGGTGCCGTGGCCCACTTCTCCATGGGTGGATGTCAGCTAACTTCACATGAGTACATTCAAAATTGTATTTCCATGATGTGTAAATGCATGTCCAATCACCCACCTATTACGTTTTCTGTTTATTTGCAGCAGTTGTCAGATTTAAGTTAGCCCATCAATCACAACATTCTAATTGAAATATAAGTTTCAGGCAATGTGCAGAAAGGTGTACTTCTACGATGATTACTGCAAAAGTCCATACATTTTAAAAACAACTCCTGTGGTACATATCCTAAGAAAGGTGGATTACACAAAGATACAAACATATTCAACTCTTGATAAGTAAAGGGCTTCCTTGTTCACTTGCCTTCTATGAATTTACTCTGGATGGCAATCTTGTTAAATCTTGATAATGTAGGAAGCGTTGCGGTGTTATATAATCAATGAGTGTAATTGTCTTTCAGCAAATGCAGCCACAGTCACCTTATACAGCTACTTCAAAGTAGCGGAGGCTCGCCCACTCTCCAGGTGGCACCACTGAGGATGGATGGTAAGTGACAGGGATTAAACTCTTTGATTGTCTACCAGGTTTTGTTGAAGTTTACACGTTGGTGTGTACATGGTAGCTTTATATAATGTATAGATAAATGTTGATGAGGTAGCTTTATATATAATGTATAAATAAAATGTATTTATACATTATATATAAAGCTACCTCATCAACATTTATTTATACATTTAATGTTAACAAAGGAAGACCGCATATCGTACCTTTAACAGTAGCATGAGATTCACATGATGACAAGTAATGGTAGTTTGCAGTAGCGCAGTGACTAGAGCATCGGACTCTCAATCGAGACAACACGGGTTTCAACCCTGTGCTGCCATTTCAAACCTTGAGCTAGTTCGTTCACTTTATGTTGCGTCAGTTCACATATGAATGGGTACCTGGCTATGGACAGTGGTGGATATTTGTATACAGAGTCTTCACGCATTAATTACAACGTGGCTGGAAGCGTCCAGAGAAGTCAAGATGGTTTTTGATTGAACAGGTCTGCCAGGGAGTAAAGTGTAAAGTGCTTAGAGCAGTCCTGAGGACTGGATGCTGCGCTATATAAGAACTTACCTTTGATGGTCATTGTGATCCTTGCAGACGTAGCCAACGGTCAGTGTTCGTCGGAGCTGTCCGGCCCGTCGTCCTGGGGCTGGATGTCAGACGGTCCCGCCCTGGTGATGGACGGGAAGGCGAAGACTTTCAGGGAGATGGCTGACCACTTGCTGACCCCTCAAGAGAAGTCAGCTCTCAGACAAGCTCTCCTAGACTACAAGGCCAACAGGTGGGTGGGGGGTGGGATTAGGAGGAAGAGGGAGGAGGGTGGGGGATGAGGTGGGTGGGAGATGGAGGAAGGGGATGAGGAGGGTGGGAGTGAGGAGGATGGGGATGATGTAGGTGGGGGATGAGGTGGATGGGGTGAGGAGGATGGGGTGTGGTAGATGGAGTGTGAGGAGGATGGGGGATGAAGAGGATATGGATGAGAAGGATGGAGGATGGGGGATGAGGTATATGTAGGATGAGGGCGATGGAGGATGGGATGAGGTATATGTAGGAGGATGGTGATGAGGTATATGTACGATGAGATGGATGGGATGAGGATGATGGGAGATGAGGTGAATGGGGTGAGGAGGTTGGTGGGGGATGAAGTGGATAGGGAATGAGGAGGATGGGTGATGAGGTCGATTGGGATGAGGAGGATGGGGAATGGGGAGGATGGGGATGAAGTGGGTGGGGGATATAGATGATGGGGATATGGGGGATGAGGTGGATGACCAAATCAAAAATGAATGTTTTATATATGTTCTTAATTTTTGTATGTAACCTTTTATATGTGTGATACATGTCTGTGGGGCTGGTTTGTTTAATGTAACATTGCTGTTGTCACATGTAGAGACATCACGCAGTTTGTGCTGGATGCATCAGAAGTCCTCGACACGCCGAGCAAACGTAACTTGTGGCACTTTTTGCTGCCACGGATGTCACAAGAACACCAGAAATATGTGCGTCGACATGTCACAATACCACAGTCTCAGAGAGAAGGTAGGCAGAAACACATCACCTTGAACCCTTGCAGGGTGAGAGCCACACTCACATTTGAACCCTTGCAGGGTGAGAGCCACACTCACCTTGAACCCTTGCAGGGTGAGAGCCACACTCACCTTGAACCATTGCAGGGCGAGAGCCACACTCACATTTGAACCCTTGCAGGGTGAGAGCCACACTCACATTTGAACCCTTGCAGGGTGAGAGCCACACTCACCTTGAACCCTTGCAGGGCGAGAGCCACACTCACATTTGAACCCTTGCAGGGTGAGAGCCACACTCACATTTGAACCCTTGCAGGGTGAGAGCCACACTCACATTTGTTTCACTCTTTTAGCAAGTCATCCCCATTTATCACAATCTTCTGTCAGTCTCTCCCATTCTCGAGGATGTTCACCCCTGCCCTTTCAAGATCTGCCTTAGCCCCTTAGACACCATGATGTTTTAAGGAAATAGATTCCCAAAATACTTAGTATATAGCAAATATACTATGCTATAATGACATGTAACATGCAATTATGAAGCAGATGGCACTATGTGTCATTTAACTGCATCTTATCGACTGGGTGATTACGGGCAGTTGGAGAACATGAGATTGGTCGTTTGCAGGTGGTTGGTTGGTTAACACAATCATTCCATCTTAATGCATGATCTCCGTGTTCAGCTTCTGTCGCCTTCTTCTGTTGTCCATGTTCTCTTTGTCAACCTCCCTTGTCCTCAGTATGTGATCAGCTTCTGTCCCCTTCTTCTGTTGTCCATGTTCTCTTTGTCAACCTCCATTGTCCTCAGTATGTGATCAGCTTCTGTCGCCTTCTTCTGTTGTCCATGTTCTCTTTGTCAACCTCCCTTGTCCTCAGTATGTGATCAGCTTCTGTCCCCCTCTTCTGTTGTCCATGTTCTCTTTGTCAACCTTCCTTGTCCTCAGTATGTGATCAGCTTCTGTCCCCCTCTTCTGTTGTCCATGTTCTGTTTGTCAACCTCCCTTGTCCTCAGTATGTGATCAGCTTCTGTCCCCCTCTTCTGTTGTCCATGTTCTCTTTGTCAACCTCCCTTGTCCTCAGTATGTGATCAGCTTCTGTCGCCTTCTTCTGTTGTCCATGTTCTCTTTGTCAGCCTCCCTTGTCCTCAGTATGTTATCAGCTTCAGTCGCCTTCTTCTGTTGTCCATGTTCTCTTTGTCAACCTCCCTTGTCCTCAGTATGTGATCAGCTTCTGTCCCCCTCTTCTGTTGTCCATGTTCTCTTTGTCAACCTACCTTGTCCTCAGTATGTGATCAGCTTCTGTCCCCCTCTTCTGTTGTCCATGTTCTCTTTGTCAACCTCCCTTGTCCTCAGTATGTGATCAGCTTCTGTCGCCTTCTTCTGTTGTCCATGTTCTCTTTGTCAACCTCCCTTGTCCTCAGTATGTGATTAGCTTCTGTCCCCCTCTTCTGTTGTCCATGTTCTCTTTGTCAACCTCTCTTGTCCTCAGTATGTGATCAGCTTCTGTCCCCCTCTTCTGTTGTCCATGTTCTCTTTGTCAACCTCCCTTGTCCTCAGTATGTGATCAGCTTCTGTCCCCCTCTTCTGTTGTCCATGTTCTCTTTGTCAATCTCCCTTGTCCTCAGTATGTGATCAGCTTCTGTCCCCCTCTTCTGTTGTCCATGTTCTCTTTGTCAACCTCCATTGTCCTCAGTATGTGATCAGCTTCTGTCGCCTTCTTCTGTTGTCCATGTTCTCTTTGTCAACCTCCCTTGTCCTCAGTATGTGATCAGCTTCTGTCCCCCTCTTCTGTTGTCCATGTTCTCTTTGTCAACCTTCCTTGTCCTCAGTATGTGATCAGCTTCTGTCCCCTTCTTCTGTTGTCCATGTTCTCTTTGTCAACCTCCATTGTCCTCAGTATGTGATCAGCTTCTGTCGCCTTCTTCTGTTGTCCATGTTCTCTTTGTCAACCTCCCTTGTCCTCAGTATGTGATCAGCTTCTGTCCCCCTCTTCTGTTGTCCATGTTCTCTTTGTCAACCTTCCTTGTCCTCAGTATGTGATCAGCTTCTGTCCCCCTCTTCTGTTGTCCATGTTCTGTTTGTCAACCTCCCTTGTCCTCAGTATGTGATCAGCTTCTGTCCCCCTCTTCTGTTGTCCATGTTCTCTTTGTCAACCTCCCTTGTCCTCAGTATGTGATCAGCTTCTGTCGCCTTCTTCTGTTGTCCATGTTCTCTTTGTCAGCCTCCCTTGTCCTCAGTATGTTATCAGCTTCAGTCGCCTTCTTCTGTTGTCCATGTTCTCTTTGTCAACCTCCCTTGTCCTCAGTATGTGATCAGCTTCTGTCCCCCTCTTCTGTTGTCCATGTTCTCTTTGTCAACCTACCTTGTCCTCAGTATGTGATCAGCTTCTGTCCCCCTCTTCTGTTGTCCATGTTCTCTTTGTCAACCTCCCTTGTCCTCAGTATGTGATCAGCTTCTGTCGCCTTCTTCTGTTGTCCATGTTCTCTTTGTCAACCTCCCTTGTCCTCAGTATGTGATTAGCTTCTGTCCCCCTCTTCTGTTGTCCATGTTCTCTTTGTCAACCTCTCTTGTCCTCAGTATGTGATCAGCTTCTGTCCCCCTCTTCTGTTGTCCATGTTCTCTTTGTCAACCTCCCTTGTCCTCAGTATGTGATCAGCTTCTGTCCCCCTCTTCTGTTGTCCATGTTCTCTTTGTCAATCTCCCTTGTCCTCAGTATGTGATCAGCTTCTGTCCCCCTCTTCTGTTGTCCATGTTCTCTTTGTCAACCTCCATTGTCCTCAGTATGTGATCAGCTTCTGTCGCCTTCTTCTGTTGTCCATGTTCTCTTTGTCAACCTCCCTTGTCCTCAGTATGTGATCAGCTTCTGTCCCCCTCTTCTGTTGTCCATGTTCTCTTTGTCAACCTTCCTTGTCCTCAGTATGTGATCAGCTTCTGTCCCCCTCTTCTGTTGTCCATGTTCTGTTTGTCAACCTCCCTTGTCCTCAGTATGTGATCAGCTTCTGTCCCCCTCTTCTGTTGTCCATGTTCTCTTTGTCAACCTCCCTTGTCCTCAGTATGTGATCAGCTTCTGTCGCCTTCTTCTGTTGTCCATGTTCTCTTTGTCAACCTCTCTTGTCCTCAGTATGTGATTAGCTTCTGTCCCCCTCTTCTGTTGTCCATGTTCTCTTTGTCAACCTCTCTTGTCCTCAGTATGTGATCAGCTTCTGTCCCCCTCTTCTGTTGTCCATGTTCTCTTTGTCAACCTCCCTTGTCCTCAGTATGTGATCAGCTTCTGTCCCCCTCTTCTGTTGTCCATGTTCTCTTTGTCAATCTCCCTTGTCCTCAGTATGTGATCAGCTTCTGTCCCCCTCTTCTGTTGTCCATGTTCTCTTTGTCAACCTCCCTTGTCCTCAGTATGTGATCAGCTTCTGTCCCCCTCTTCTGTTGTCCATGTTCTCTTTGTCAGCCTCCCTTGTCCTCAGTATGTGATCAGCTTCAGTCGCCTTCTTCTGTTGTCCATGTTCTCTTTGTCAACCTCCCTTGTCCTCAGTATGTGATCAGCTTCTGTCGCCTTCTTCTGTTGTCCATGTTCTCTTTGTCAACCTCTCTTGTCCTCAGTATGTGATCAGCTTCTGTCCCCCTCTTCTGTTGTCCATGTTCTCTTTGTCAACCTCCCTTGTCCTCAGTATGTGATCAGCTTCTGTCCCCCTCTTCTGTTGTCCATGTTCTTTTTGTCAGCCTCCCTTGTCCTCAGTATGTTATCAGCTTCAGTCGCCTTCTTCTGTTGTCCATGTTCTCTTTGTCAACCTCCCTTGTCCTCAGTATGTGATCAGCTTCAGTCGCCTTCTTCTGTTGTCCATGTTCTCTTTGTCAGCCTCCCTTGTCCTCAGTATGTGATCATCTTCTTGGTGATGTATGTCTTTATATAGCACGTCATGTTTAGAAGTCTAGTTTAAGTGTTTGGTTGTTTTTGTTTGGTGGATACAAATTTTATTAAAGGTTTGCATCTGAGCTGGATTAAAATATTGTTTGCAAAGAAAATATAAACAGAGACAGTGTTGGTATTTCGGTGTAAACATAGATGACCATTACTTTATGTAGTGTTGTAATAATACTAAATTACTTGTTGTAATAATACACATGTTCTTTTCACTCAGAGGGTTCAGTAGATTCACAGAAAACCAGTACATACGGAAACACAGCTACACCATCAGGTAAGTCAACTCTTGTACCTTGTGGTGATTTCGTCATGTTCAAATTATGTTTTATCATGAGTTTAAATTGTGTGGTAAAAAGTGTCCAAAAATGTTAGCATTTTGTATGGGTCAATGGTGGTTTGGTATGGACATATCACTGGGAACATAAATAGGTGCTGCGGTGGCACCTGTGAAATAGACCACATTGATGTGAATATGCCCATTTGGATCATTCAGAATCTCAAGACCCACACTACTTATTGGTGCTAATACCACACAATAGAAGGTGTTTACATGGAGTATTGACAGTCACTTTCTTGTATGAGCTACTAATTGCTAGTTCACTGGAAATGCTCATTTAATTTAATTGTCACATTGTCTTTCTGTAGCTACTCGACCAAGTCTGTAAGATATCAAAAAAATTACTAAACAGGCAATAAAGAGAATCTGGGTTTGAATACTATTGCTACCATTTCAAAGCTTGAGCAATTTTGTTCACTTCACATTGCCTCAGCTCAGCTGTATAAATGAGCACCAGACTCAGACTGCCTGATAGCCAGTGGTAGATGTATTTGAATGAATAGGTGTTGTGTAGTAGTTACAGCATGGCTGAGTGCTTCCCAGATAAATCACTATGGTGTTTGAATAAATTGGTCTGCCAGAGGGTGAAATCTAAATCACTTTGAGCAGTCCTATTGACATATACCAGCTGTGTAACATCTGGGTTTATCTTTTCGTGGGACATTATTAGATGCGACACAGCACAGTGACAGTGCCCTGAGCTACTTGGCGGCGCAGCAAGGCATGAGAGACAGACAACACCTGGGGTCGTTCCGCCAGCAGCTCGGCTACTTACTCACCTCAAGGGAGAGGCTGCTCCTGAAGAAAGCTCTACAGATATACGCAGAGAGGAGGTAACTTAGTTATGTAACTTGAAAACATGGATATCCGTTCAATTTTCTTTAATATTATTGTGTATAAAGCTCATTAATAATAATGTATTTAGTAGATCTACATTCTTACGTATGCTTTATAAAAAACATTTTCAAAAAGTGAAACAAATTCTAATGAAAACAATTCAATCCAAAATGTAGAGAAATTTGGCAGAAACAGTTTATATTTTGTGTTAACTTACAAAAGGATAACCAAATTAGTTTTCCACTTCCAAGCCTATTTTTCTGCAACTACAGATGTTACAGACGTATTTTTTAAAAACTTGTGATGATGTTGATGATTGTTACGTGACAATCACCGACGTCATGTCATGATAACGGAGAATAGCGCCCTATGGGTCCTGAATGCTCTGTAGAGCAGAAAACAAGAATCTGAGAAGTAACTTTGGCACCTTCTCAGTATGAATGCAGAATCCAGAATCAACAAACACACCCAAGTAAAGTGGTATCTTTGTGTCACGCGTACATTCTCTTGTGATCTTCCTGGATGGCTGGGAGAAGACCACAAGTAACTGGACATGGAGTACAGCTAACATTGGAGTATTTAAGTACATCTCCTCTGAAGTGCCATGGTTCACTTACCTCTTCTTGTGTCCATTTGCTTCCGTGGACCATTTGCCTTTGATCTGCCAATTGCCAGGTAGGTAGTAGGTGCCAGTTGACGTAAGAGTTGTTTGCAGGAATGTGTACAACTTGCTAGGAGACCTCATGGAGATCCATAAGAGTTGTTTGCAGGAATGTGTACAACTTGCTAGGAGACCTCATGGAGATCCATAAGAGTTGTTTGCAGGAATGTGTACAACTTGCTAGGAGACCTCATGGAGATCCATAAGAGTTGTTTGCAGGAATGTGTACAACTTGCTAGGAGACCTCATGGAGATCCATAAGAGTTGTTTGCAGGAATGTGTACAACTTGCTAGGAGACCTCATGGAGATCCATAAGAGTTGTTTGCAGGAATGTGTACAACTTGCTAGGAGACCTCATGGAGATCCATAAGAGTTGTTTGCAGGAATGTGTACAACTTGCTAGGAGACCTCATGGAGATCCTTGACACGCCGTCCAAGAAGTCTCTGTGGGTCTACATCATACCCCTGCTGTCCGTGCCGCACCAGAGGTACTGTCAGACCAGACTTGGCCTGCCCGAACACGTCATCAAGACAGGTAAACTCTTACTAATTCTCATACAATGCATTATTTCTCAAACAAACACATATACAGTCAAAATTAAATTTGCGGTCTTCTCAGTAATACAGCCACCTTGCAATTAAGGTCACAGTAGGAGAGTCACAAGTTATTTATGTTACAGTAAAGTATAAGAAATAGTTTCAGGTCACCTTTACCCAGAGGTAATATTAACAGTGAGGTTCCACCTCATTTTAAAATTAAACTAGTGATGTAGATCCTCAAATAGCAACACCTTGGTGTTTATAATTTGAAGAATGATGTGTAATTTTATATTGCATCTGTTGTGTGATCTATTGCTTGCTCCAGTAAACGGTCTGGTGAGAGACACTTGGCAGATTTTATTTTTTACAATGAGCAATAAAATAATTATAATAAGAACGTAAACTGCATAAATTCTTATAAGTTCTTATATAGTGCAGTATCCAGTCCTCAGGACTACTCAAAGCACTTTACTCCCTGGCAGACCTGTTCAATCGATTTCTCTGGAAAAAACAGGTCATTATCAGCAAGTAATTCTGTTATGTCCATTGTGGAAAAATGGTACAGGTTTTCTCTGAATCCTGATCGTAGCTCAACGGAGCTTTCAGGACCCTCCCGATGGCTTCATGCCTTGATAGTTCAAAACGTTCCATCAAGCCAGATTTAGGATTCTGGGAGGTATTATAAAAAAAATTTAAACATAAGTTTCAGTACAAATAAATTAAATACAGCTAGTGACATAATATTATCAGTAACTGAGCACTTGAACAGTATTAAAGTTGTGTCGTGTAATCCTTTCAGACTCCGTGAAGTTGTCCCGGAGTGGTGCCTTTAACATCCAGCGATGGCGAGATATGGACACATCCAGAGACAGGCCACGGCTATGTGGGTACCTCAACCAGACTTGCTTACTTCTTTCATTCCTTCCAGCATCCTCCCTCCCTCCCTAATGCACTCCCTACCTTCCTTTCATTCCTGCCTCCTCTTCCCATTCTCTCTCCCTCCCCCCTCCCTCCCTCCCTCCCTCCCTCCGTCCATTCATCCCTCCCGCCATTCATCCCAGCCTTCATTCATTCCTTCATTTCTTTCTTCCTTCTTCCCTTCTTCTCTTCTTTCCTTCTTCCTTTTCTTTCCCCTTCTTTTCTGTTTCTCCCCACTCCCTTCTTCCATAATTCCCTCTTTTCTCTCTCCCTCCCTACCTCCATTCATCCCTGCCTTCCTTAATTCCGTCATTTCTTTCTTCCATCATTCCTTCTTCCCTCCCTTCTCTTCTTCCCTTCTTCCTTCTTCCTTTTCTGCAGTCCTTTTCTTTAACTTTCCTCCATCCTGTTTCTCCCCACTCTCTTTCTTCCATAATTCCCTCTTTTCTGTCCTTCCTTTTCATGTCTCCCATTCTGTTCCCCCTCCCCCATCTGCCCCCTGTCTATATGCTTTTCATTCCCCTGTGTAAGCCTATTTCATATTCCTTCTCACGCTCCATCCTTATCTAGTATTTTGCTTAACCAAGTCTTTGCAACCATCTCCCTGAGGGGGGTCTCATGTAAATTGCTTACCACCACCACGACCACACGCATGAATGCCCGCTTGCACACACACGTATGCACGCATGCGGCACACACACACGCATGCACACACACATACACACACCCAACACCCTACCTCATAATGATGAAATCAGTTTTCTATATTACTATTTTACATCTCATTTTCAGACAACCGTCCAGTGTCTCTGTGGAGGAAAGCAAACGGAATGGTGAGCTGACTGCCTTCTAAGACCAGAGTACAATCACGAAGGCCCTCTCATACAATCTGCAACACCTTCTGAAACTTCTCTGCAAGTTTCTTTATCTGACATGATAAACTTGACTGATGTATCAGCAAATGAAACTAATTTAAGAAAGCATGTGTTATCCTCGATTTAGTTATCAAAACTTGGAACTTGCTGTCCTGTATACTTAAATTTTTGCAGCATGTGGTTAGTATATTGGAGCCTCTATGAAAATTGTTTGATGTCACAAAACCTGTTCGCTTTCATTAAAAACTTTGTTTATCAGTAATGATGAAAGCTACACAGATTTAATATTTTATTACTTCATGTTCACAAACAGCCCTCTTTATGTATGTAACAGCGGTTTATGGCATTGAAAAATCAAAGCAAAAACAAATTTAGCAAAATCCCTGTTGTTGGTGTCTTGTAGGATTCGTCTGATGAGGACATGGATAGTGTCAGTCCACTGCACCAACTATTCAAGCCACCTGGTGGCCATTCAGAGAATAACCGCTGGTCGTCAAGAAATCGAGGCAGTCAGCTGGCTCGGGGAAGTCTGCAAGACGGGGAACAGTCTACTATCACTTGTGCACCTATATATGGTGGGTGGTCACTGACAGGGTGCATTCATTCCCAGCAAACATCTGTTCAGCATCTGCAGAAATTGGATAAACTTAAACATCATATTGCTGAGAAATCCTTGCAACATAAAGTACCAATTGTTTGCATGGTTCCCCACAGAAATTAAGATATTGTTAGAATATATTAACCAGGTAGCAAATGGTTAAGACGTACTTTACTTGGTGTATTTCATATGCATTCACTGAGGAAACTCATTTCAGTGGTGTCCTAAAAATGTAGCATTTGCTTACAAACCCTTTTTAGTAGTGTGTATTTATTATATGTATATAAAAAGAAGATATAAATATAATTTAAACAACTATTTCCCTAATTTTGTGGTTAAACTGTCTTAGATCTTTCAGTATTAAATAATAAAAAGTACTCAAAATTATTGTTCTGTTTTAGACTTTACAGTATTGATCAATAATGAGCTCTGAAACTATTGTTTTATTTTTGAACTTTCAATATTGAACAGTAATAAGGACGAAAACTATTCCGTTTTAGAACTTTCACTATTAATTTAAACATCAATAAATACTAAAATTATTATTCTACCTTAGAACTTACACAATTGAATAGTAATAAGTACTAAAACTATTGCTCAAATTCATAACTTTTTAAGTACTACATTTTATGCTGCGTAACAATTGTGATATGACTTTCTCTGGCAGCTGAAATAGACAAGTTCAACAACCAGAGGTCAGCACCGAAGCAACCCCGGACAAAACTGGTGCGTGACAGTTCGGCGCAGACAACACCGCCCTCTAGCCCTCCTAGTGTGCGGGCGTGGTCGCACCAGACTGACCGGGTCTCACAGACCGGTCAACGCAGCTCCCTCCATGGCTACGATGGACACAACTCGGACTATCGGGAAAGTTCTCTGACATCTATAAAGGAGAACGGAAGCAGCAGTAGCAGCAGACACTCGAAGGTGATGAGAGGACATAATGGCGAGTACAGCAAAGCAACTACGGCGACAAAGAATTTTGATAGTTCATACGAGGCGTATCAGATGAAGGCGATGAATGCAATACAGGCACTTGATGATGCTGTTGCCAACGAGACAGGATCAGAAACGGAGCATATGGTGGTGCCACCTGTGCCCCCCGCACCGCCGCCATTGCCACCAGGTTGGTGTTAGATCGGGTGAAAATATTATCATCATCATTTAAAAACTTACCTTTATAACCTTGTGTATCGACCTTACCTCCCTGATGTATCCATCAATCTGTTGACAACCTTAGCTCCCTGATGTATCCATCAATCTGTTGACAACTTTAGCTCTCTGATGTATCCATCCATCTGTTGACAACCTTAGCTCCCTGATGTATCCATCCATCTGTTGACAACTTATCTCCCTGATGTATCCATCCATCTGTTGACAACCTTAGCTCCCTGATGTATCCATTCATCTGTTGACAACTTTAGCTCCCTGATGTATCCATCCATCTGTTGACAAATTTAGCTCCCTGATGTATCCATCCATTTGTTGACAACTTTAGCTCCCTGATGTATCCATACATCTGTTGACAACTTTAGCTCCCTGATGTATCCATCCATTTGTTGACAACCTTAGCTCCCTGATGTATCCATCCATCTGTTGACAACTTTAGCTCCCTGATGTATCCATCCATCTGTTGACAACCTTAGCTCCCTGATGTATCCATCCATCTGTTGACAACCTTAGCTCCCTGATGTATCCATCCATCTGTTGACAACTTTAGCTCCCTGGTGTATCCATCCATCTGTTGACAACCTTAGCTCCCTGATGTATCCATCCATCTGTTGACAACTTTAGCTCCCTGATATATCCATCCATCTGTTGACAACCTTAGCTCCCTGATGTATCCATCCATCTGTTGACAACCTTAGCTCCCTGATGTATCCATTCATCTGTTGACAACCTTAGCTCCCTGATGTATCCATCCATCTGTTGACAACCTTAGCTCCCTGATGTATCCATCCATCTGTTGACAACCTTAGCTCCCTGATGTATCCATCCATCTGTTGAAAACTTGAATATGGCTTATTAGTTTTGAGATTGACCAACCTTTTTGTTTTGATGCACCTCTAAGCTTGTTTTTTGAGGATTTAGGTGAAAAAGAAGTTACCTTATTGTTATAATTATTAATTAATGTGATGGTTATGTTAACTAGTATGGTAATTGTGATGCTCATAACAAAAGAATTAGTTACAATAATTGTTTAACTCAACTTCTTCAACTTGTGTCAGTGTTTTAATTTTCATCATTTACAAAAATGTTTATCATGCTATAGCAATTACAATTTGTTGTGTTTGATTACGTGATATTCTTTGGATTCCCCAGTCTAAGACAAATTTCTTTGTAAGGGTGTTCATGTTCTTTGTGCATTATTTACATGAAAACACATTTTACTCTAATTACATTGTAGCTTAACTACTTCCATCTATATATATATACATATATAAAGTAGTATTTCATCAGTGTGATAAGTATTAATTACTGTATTCTTATTAGTAGTATTCTATTAATTATGTAACTGATGTTCAGTTAGTTTAATCCAATAAATACTATTATATTAGTTAACGTCTACATATTACATTTGCCTGTTTTTTTCTGTTTATTAATTTCTTTTATATTTATTCCTCGAATGGTCTCGAATGTTGTTAGGGCTGCCTCCACCAGTATGCACTGCTCAGATGAAGGTGAAACGACTGAACTGGGAGAAAATCGACGTGGTCAATGAGAACTCTGTCTGGGCCCAGGTACCTGTTGTGACGTCATTGCTTTCTTGTTACGTTAGCACAATAATTTGTATGGGTGACGGGCAAAAGTATAAATAAATAATGCAACATAGCTCCCAGGGGAACAGCTTAGTCTTGTATATCTCTCCTCCACCTTACATGTAATTGCCCAGGATCGGCAGAAAAGTCTGCTTCAACGTTTGTGTCAGTAGCGCACGGCACATGAGACTGTCTTTACACATTCTGATGATGTGGCCATGCCACCTCCACTGTCGTGTTTTAATAGAACGGCCTGTGATCGATGACTGTGGGCAACCAGACATTAACTCTTTACAATTTTCTTCACTTTTCTTTATGACAAAAACGTAAAGCACATTTTCAAAGCATCAAGTACACGTGGGAATGTTTGATCCAACAGTTGCCATGCCAGGCTGTTGATGTAACTCACACGTATTACCATCATCAACGTTGTTGCCATGCCAGGCTGTTGATGTAACTCACATGTATTACCATCATCAACGTTGTTGCCATGCCAGGCTGTTGATGTAACTCACATGTATTACCATCATCAACGTTGTTGTCATGCCAGGCTGTTGATGTAACTCACATGTATTACCATCATCAACGTTGTTGTCATGCCAGGCTGTTGATGTAACTCACATGTATTACCATCATCAACATTGTTGCCATGCCAGGCTGTTGATGTAACTCACATGTATTACCATCATCAACATTGTTGCCATGCCAGGCTGTTGATGTAACTCACATGTATTACCATCATCAACATTGTTGTCATGCCAGGCTGTTGATGTAACTCACATGTATTACCATCATCAACATTGTTGTCATGCCAGGCTGTTGATGTAACTCACACGTATTACCATCATCAACATTGTTGTCATGCCAGGCTGTTGATGTAACTCACACGTATTACCATCATCAACATTGTTGCCATGCCAGGCTGTTGATGTAACTCACACGTATTACCATCATCAACATTGTTGCCATGCCAGGCTGTTGATGTAACTCACACGTATTACCATCATCAACATTGTTGTCATGCCAGGCTGTTGATGTAACTCACACGTATTACCATCATCAACATTGTTGCCATGCCAGGCTGTTGATGTAACTCACACTTATTACCATCATCAACATTGTTGCCATGCCAGGCTGTTGATGTAACTCGCATGTATTACCATGATCAACATTGTTGTCATGCCAGGCTGTTGATGTAACTCGCATGTATTACCATGATCAACATTGTTGTCATGCCAGGCTGTTGATGTAACTCGCATGTATTACCATCATCAACGTTGTTGTCATGCCAGGCTGTTGATGTAACTCGCATGTATTACCATGATCAACGTTGTTGTCATGCCAGGCTGTTGATGTAACTCGCATGTATTACCATGATCAACGTTGTTGTCATGCCAGGCTGTTGATGTAACTCGCATGTATTACCATCATCAACGTTGTTGTCATGCCAGGCTGTTGATGTAACTCGCATGTATTACCATCATCAACGTTGTTGTCATGCCAGGCTGTTGATGTAACTCGCATGTATTACCATCATCAACGTTGTTGTCATGCCAGGCTGTTGATGTAACTCGCATGTATTACCATCATCAACGTTGTTGTCATGCCAGGCTGTTGATGTAACTCGCATGTGTTACCATCATCAACGTTGTTGTCATGCCAGGCTGTTGATGTAACTCGCATGTGTTACCATCATCAACGTTGTTGCCATGCCAGGCTGTTGATGTAACTCGCATGTGTTACCATCATCAACATTGTTGTCATGCCAGGCTGTTGATGTAACTCGCATGTGTTACCATCATCAACATTGTTGTCATGCCAGGCTGTTGATGTAACTCGCATGTGTTACCATCATCAACATTGTTGTCATGCCAGGCTGTTGATGTAACTCGCATGTGTTACCATCATCAACGTTGTTGTCATGCCAGGCTGTTGATGTAACTCGCATGTATTACCATCATCAACGTTGTTGTCATGCCAGGCTGTTGATGTAACTCGCATGTATTACCATCATCAACGTTGTTGTCATGCCAGGCTGTTGATGTAACTCGCATGTATTACCATCATCAACGTTGTTGTCATGCCAGGCTGTTGATGTAACTCGCATGTATTACCATCATCAACGTTGTTGTCATGCCAGGCTGTTGATGTAACTCGCATGTATTACCATCATCAACGTTGTTGTCATGCCAGGCTGTTGATGTAACTCGCATGTATTACCATCATCAACGTTGTTGTCATGCCAGGCTGTTGATGTAACTCGCATGTATTACCATCATCAACGTTGTTGCCATGCCAGGCTGTTGATGTAACTCGCATGTATTACCATCATCAACGTTGTTGCCATGCCAGGCTGTTGATGTAACTCGCATGTGTTACCATCATCAACGTTGTTGCCATGCCAGGCTGTTGATGTAACTCGCATGTGTTACCATCATCAACGTTGTTGCCATGCCAGGCTGTTGATGTAACTCGCATGTGTTACCATCATCAACGTTGTTGCCATGCCAGGCTGTTGATGTAACTCGCATGTGTTACCATCATCAACGTTGTTGCCATGCCAGGCTGTTGATGTAACTCGCATGTATTACCATCATCAACGTTGTTGCCATGCCAGGCTGTTGATGTAACTCGCATGTATTACCATCATCAACGTTGTTGCCATGCCAGGCTGTTGATGTAACTCGCATGTATTACCATCATCAACGTTGTTGCCATGCCAGGCTGTTGATGTAACTCGCATGTATTACCATCATCAACGTTGTTGCCATGCCAGGCTGTTGATGTAACTCGCATGTATTACCATCATCAACGTTGTTGTCATGCCAGGCTGTTGATGTAACTCGCATGTATTACCATCATCAACGTTGTTGTCATGCCAGGCTGTTGATGTAACTCGCATGTATTACCATCATCAACGTTGTTGTCATGCCAGGCTGTTGATGTAACTCGCATGTATTACCATCATCAACGTTGTTGTCATGCCAGGCTGTTGATGTAACTCGCATGTATTACCATCATCAACGTTGTTGTCATGCCAGGCTGTTGATGTAACTCGCATGTATTACCATCATCAACGTTGTTGTCATGCCAGGCTGTTGATGTAACTCGCATGTATTACCATCATCAACGTTGTTGTCATGCCAGGCTGTTGATGTAACTCGCATGTATTACCATCATCAACGTTGTTGTCATGCCAGGCTGTTGATGTAACTCACATGTATTACCATCATCAACGTTGTTGTCATGCCAGGCTGTTGATGTAACTCACACGTATTACCATCATCAATGATGTTGCCATGCCAGGCTGTTGATGTAACTCACACGTATTACCATCATCAATGTTGTTGTCATGCCAGGCTGTTGATGTAACTCACACGTATTACCATCATCAACGTTGTTGTCATGCCAGGCTGTTGATGTAACTCACACGTATTACCATCATCAACATTGTTGTCATGCCAGGCTGTTGATGTAACTCACACGTATTACCATCATCAATGTTGTTGTCATGCCAGGCTGTTGATGTAACTCACACGTATTACCATCATCAACATTGTTGTCATGCCAGGCTGTTGATGTAACTCACATGTATTACCATCATCAATGTTGTTGTCATGCCAGGCTGTTGATGTAACTCACATGTATTACCATCATCAACATTGTTGGCAGGGCAAATCTTGACAGAGATCATACACAGAATGTACGTTGATTGTGACATAGGCAAACCACAAAATAGTAGATCCACCAGTTTGCTGAGCTGGTGGAGATGTGTATACAATCACAATGACGTCTACTTATAGATGGGAGACACCGATGACTTGGAGGACATTGTTAAGTACCTGGAGTTGGAGCAGCAGTTCAGCACTAAACGCAACCGAGTCTGTGAGTGTTTCCTACCAGTCGTCTCACATCGGAATCTTTCACTGCAGTTTAGGATTATGTATATATATATATATATTTAGAAATTGTAAAGTTTAAAAACAATCCAAATTGAATAGTACAATCATAGGCGTCAGAATGTGGTGGTGAATATTGGTGGGGCTGAGCCCAACCAAAACCCTTCGACTGCACCCCTCTTTGAGGCTCACAAAATACCCCCTTACTAAAATATAGGGGGCTAAGCCTATTTCCAGCCCCCCATCAACTATATTGGGGGACTGAGTCCCCAACCCCTCTGGTTCCGATTCCTATGATAATTGTTGTCGACATATTTATCCGATGTGATGTTGAAATGTTGTGTAGTATACAAATAAAAAATTATACTGTAATTTTGCTTTCTGACATTTGATCTAATTTCATATAAAATAGCAAGTTTACTTCAAGTAAAGTACAGTGGAACCTCGGTCTTATGGTCACCCACAGGATTGGACCAAAGTGACCTTAATAGTGAGGTGACCTTAATACTGAATTGTGGACTGAAGCATCATGGGAATTGGGAACATCGCTATGAGTCTACATATGCATGCCAGTTTAACAGCAATGAACATTAAGCACCGAAGTATGTATTGTCATGTGTGGTGTTGCATACCTTTTATTACTGGATACAATTGTTTGTGTGATGAACTGGTCGACAGGAACGTTGATTACACTTAACATTTAGATACACACTCGTCATCGAGTGAACATCCAGATGCCAAGTTCATGGCTTTGCATTGGTGGAACCACCTTTAAAGGACGGGTGCCTGGCCGCTGATCAGTCACATCACACTTCAGTCTTGGCTTCCCAGCTGTGACTGACCGTAAATGCAGGGGTAATCTATAGGCAAACTTGTTGTTTTGCACTGGGTTACTGACCGTATTCCTGAATAGCGAGGTGACCGGATTAGCGGGACTAACGTCCTATTTTTACTGTGTAAATCATTTGGGACTGCCCCAAGGTGACCTTAATGGTGAGGTGACCAGATTACTGAAGTGACCGTAAACCGAGGTTCGACTGTACAACATTATACAGTCATTGGAGAAATAATTATTTATTGTGCTTTCTCCAGCCATATGGACTAATGATTGGTTCTTGTCATTTCAGCGGAATCATTCCGAGACCGGAAGAACGAGGTGGTCATCATCAGTCCAAAGAAGGCTTACAACATATGTAAGTTGATTCATTTCTTGTCACAGATGATGCCATTTCAGTTAGGATAGTTAAAATACCATGTAGTTGGTTGTGGATCAGAGACTGGGTGATGGTGATGTAGTGGCTAGATTATCTAGGTTCTAGATTATTTAATCTCTAGATTATCTAATCTCTAGATTATCTTACAGTACATGTATAGACAACATTGTGATAATGTCACCCAGTCATTTAAACATTAGGGATCAACCACTTAATAACAGAATCATGAAATGTATATCGAGCCAATTGAGATATTATAGTTCAAGATTAACATGACTTGTTTATTTTTTCAAAAAATGTCAACATATGCTTGTGAGTGTCACCATGTGTCACCAAACGTTACAGAGTGTCACCATGTGTCACCAAGTGTCTGTTTGTCCTTCAGCCATCCTACTAGGACACATGCGGATGTCGGTGGCTGACATCAGACAGGCCCTGACACAGATGGATGACAGTATTCTCACCCCAGAGCTACTCAAGCAGATGTTGGCCTATGCGCCAGACGCCAACGAGGTGAAGTGGATGTCTGCTAACTTTTGTCTTCAGTTTGGCTGTGTTCAGGTGTATTATAGTGTTAACAAATTGACCCACTGAAAATTTCAACTAATATCACCTCCTTGTTTTAAAATCTGTAATGACCTGTATACATTATCATTTTGGCTGTTATTGTTACAGTGTACATGCCTTAATTAGTAGTAAATCTCATCTGATAAACATAGTCATGCACAGCCTAAATTCTGCCAGGGATTGCCAGAAGAGGACAGCATTAGATTGAAGGCCAGTACCCCACAGCAAAGTTAGTTTAGTCTGTGTGCAGTAATTAAAGTGTGGCTGTTTGCTTCCAAAAGAAGTTGAGATGATGTTCAATAAATTTGAACAGGTCTGCCAGGGACACAGAGAAAGCACTTTGAGCAGTCCTAAGTCCACAGTATAAATATTAAGAACCCATTTACTTTTTTTACTTATTGTCACCTTGCCAAAATAGTCAGTGAAAAAAATAATGTCACTAAATATTTTATGTATTCTTTTGTCATATCTTAATGAGATAATGTGCTGTTTCAGATGGAGAAATATGATGCTTTCAAGGGATCACTGGATGAGCTTAGCAAGCCAGACCAGTTTGTGTATCAGGTGGGTGTATGACAGAGGAACACAACCGACAGGGCAGATTATGTTGTTGTTGTTCTGCACAACTAATTTAGGAGAATTATTAGTGAATGTTAGAACACAAGTAATGTTGGAGGTTTAAAAAGTGTATCAAAGCAAAGCATTTAATACGGAGTAAATTAGAGGGACAACATTTTTGTGTGCAATGTATTATTAAAATAGTGATCTGAAGCCAAGCAAGATGATATTGCATGAGATCTTCACTAAGTGTTTAATATAGTTTGATGTGTTACCCTAATGACATTGCACACATTTGTGTGATCTAACATTCAAATAAAACTCAAATTGATTGAATTCATTACAGTACACGCAGATACAAATCAAATTGATTGAACTCATTACAGTACATACAGGTACATATCAAATTGATTGAACTCATTACAGTACACACAGATACAAATCAAATTGATTGAACTCATTACAGTACACACATATACAAATCAGATTGATTGAACTCGTTACAGTACATACAGGTACAAATCAAATTGATTGAACTAATTACAGTACACACAGAAACAAATCAAATTTATTGAACTCATTACAGTACATGCAGATACAAATCAAATTGATTGAACTCATTACAGTACACGCATATACAAATCAAATTGATTGAACTCATTACAGTACACACAGATACAAATCAAATTGATTGAACTCATTACAGTATAGTGAGTATACACAGATACAAATCAAATTGATTGAACTAATTACAGTACACACAGATACAAATCAGATTGATTGAACTCGTTACAGTACACGCAGATACAAATCAAATTGATTGAACTCATTACAGTACATACAGGTACAAATCAAATTGATTGAACTCATTACAGTACACGCAGATACAAATCAAATTGATTGAACTCATTACAGTACACACAGATACATATCAAATTGATTGAACTCATTACAGTACACACAGATACAAATCAAATTGATTGAACTCATTACAGTACACACAGATACAAATCAGATTGATTGAACTCGTTACAGTACACGCAGATACAAATAAAATTGATTGAACTCATTACAGTACACGCAGATACAAATCAAATTGATTGAACGCGTTACAGTACACGCAGATACAAATCAGATTGATTGAACTCATTACAGTACACACAGATACAAATCAGATTGATTGAACTCATTACAGTACACGCAGATACAAATCAAATTGATTGAACTCATTACAGTACATACAGATACAAATCAAATTGATTGAACTCGTTACAGTACACACAGATACAAATCAGATTGATTGAACTCGTTACAGTACACGCAGATACAAATCAGATTGATTGAACTCGTTACAGTACATACAAATCAGATTGATTGAACTCGTTACAGTACACACAGATACAAATCAGATTGATTGAACTCGTTACAGTACACGCAGATACAAATCAGATTGATTGAACTCGTTACAGTACACGCAGATACAAATCAGATTGATTGAACTCGTTACAGTACACGCAGATACAAATCAGATTGACTGAACTCGTTACAGTACACGCAGATACAAATCAAATTGATTGAACTCATTACAGTACATACAAATACAAATCAAATTGATTGAACTCATTACAGTACACACAGATACAAATCAAATTGATTGAACTCATTACAGTACACACAGATACAAATCAGATTGATTGAACTCGTTACAGTACACGCAGATACAAATCAGATTGATTGAACTCGTTACAGTACACGCAGATACAAATCAGATTGATTGAACTCGTTACAGTACACGCAGATACAAATCAGATTGATTGAACTCGTTACAGTACACGCAGATACAAATCAGATTGACTGAACTCGTTACAGTACACGCAGATACAAATCAGATTGATTGAACTCGTTACAGTACACGCAGATACAAATCTGATTGATTGAACTCATTACAGTACACGCAGATACAAATCAAATTTATTGAACTCATTACAGTACATACAGATACAAATCAGATTGATTGAACTCGTTACAGTACACGCAGATACAAATCTGATTGATTGAACTCATTACAGTACACGCAGATACAAATCAAATTTATTGAACTCATTACAGTACATACAGATACAAATCAGATTGATTGAACTCATTACAGTACACGCAGATACAAATCAAATTTATTGAACTCATTACAGTACACGCAGATACAAATCAAATTTATTGAACTCATTACAGTACACGCAGATACAAATCAAATTGATTGAACTCATTACAGTACATGCAGATACAAATCAAATTTATTGAACTCATTACAGTACATACAGATACAAATCAAATTGATTGAACTCATTACAGTACACGCAGATACAAATCAGATTGATTGAACTCGTTACAGTACACACAGATACAAATCAGATTGATTGAACTCGTTACAGTACACACAGATACAAATCAGATTGACTGAACTCGTTACAGTACACACAGATACAAATCAAATTGATTGAACTCATTACAGTACATACAGATACAAATCAAATTGATTGAACTCGTTACAGTACACACAGATACAAATCAGATTGATTGAACTCGTTACAGTACACGCAGATACAAATCAGATTGATTGAACTCATTACAGTACACGCAGATACAAATCAAATTGATTGAACTCATTACAGTACACGCAGATACAAATCAAATTGATTGAACTCATTACAGTACACGCAGATACAAATCAAATTGATTGAACTCATACATGCAGATACAAATCAAATTGATTGAACTCATTACAGTACACGCAGATACAAATCAAATTGATTGAACTCATTACAGTACACGCATATACAAATCAAATTGATTGAACTCATTACAGTACACGCAGATACAAATCAAATTGATTGAACTCGTTACAGTACACGCAGATACAAATCAAATTGATTGAACTCATTACAGTACATACAAATACAAATCAATTTAAGACAAATCATTAATAATAGGGTAATGAGAACAAGGGAAGAACATTATGTAATTAATATACATTAATATGCATTGTCCTTAGATGAGTCGTCTTCCTGGGTATGAGCAGAGGGTCAAAGCAATGCTGTTCAAAGCAAACTTTGCAGAGAAAGTTGAAGAGGTTAAAAAGGTAAAGTGTCATCATATCTGGTGAGAAATCAAATAATGTCGGATAACTATTACTTTATACTTTCTGAATGTCAAACTTGAAATACTATCTACACCTGTAAAATAAAGAGAGGTATATTGTTGATTCATTCATGTTTCATGGAGAACTCAGTTACGAAGTTGTTTTGTTAAGATGTATGTGTACAAGGAATTACACAGAATGTATCAGTTCACTGTTATTTTAGCAAGTCATGCATGCTAAGACACTAACATTTTACACCAAATAACTATAACTTGGTTTCTTTAAACCTGATGTTGTGTGTCTTAGAAGCATGTAGACGTGCAAGTGGTGAAAGTGGTGTGTCTGTAACACGTGATGTTGTGTGTCTTAGAAGCATGTAGACGTGCAAGTGGTGAAAGTGGTGCGTCTGTAAAACCTGATGTGTGTCTTAGAAGCATGTAGACGTGCAAGTGGTGAAAGTGGTGTGTCTGTAAGACCTGATGTTGTGTGTCTTAGAAGCATGTAGACGTGCAAGTGGTGAAAGTGGTGTGTCTGTAAAACCTGATGTTGTGTGTCTTAGAAGCATGTAGACGTGCAAGTGGTGAAAGTGGTGTGTCTGTAAGACCTGATGTTGTGTGTCTTAGAAGCATATAGACGTGCAAGTGGTGAAAGTGGTGTGTCTGTAAAACCTGATGTTGTGTGTCTTAGAAGCATGTAGACGTGCAAGTGGTGAAAGTAGTGTGTCTGTAAAACCTGATGTTGTGTGTCTTAGAAGCATGTAGACGTGCAAGTGGTGAAAGTGGTGTGTCTGTAAGACCTGATGTTGTGTGTCTTAGAAGCATGTAGATGTGCAAGTGGTGAAAGTAGTGTGTCTGTAAAACCTGATGTTGTGTGTCTTAGAAGCATGTAGACGTGCAAGTGGTGAAAGTGGTGTGTCTGTTGTACCAGAATCTCAAGTGCATCAAGAAGGCCTCCCAGGAGTTGCAGCAGAGTAGCAAACTCACACGAATACTCGAGGTAATCTACACTTTCACCAGATAATAATAATAATATTAATTTTATAAAGCGTCATTTCCATTGATATTCTCAAAGCTCTGTACAAAATATAATTACACGTAGAATGTTTAATATAGCATAAATATGTGCTCAATGCAAATGGAATGTAAATAAAGTAAAATCATTATATAATAATTATAAGTTAAATAAGATTTAAATCATACTAAATGAATTTTTAAAAATGGAACTATTAAACATTATTGAAAATGTATGCGTCGAAACGTAATGAAATGAGTCGGATGTCGGGAACTTGATTTCAAGAAAACACCGTGAGTTTTGACGATTTTGACTTTTTGTCTCCAAATGATACTTTAATGTCTTTTCAATCGATTGGCAATGGTTTTTCTCACTTATATTAATATTTAGTATCTATTAGACCTTTTTAGAAAGAGTACGTAACATTTCATACATGAATTCCGTAAAACAAAAGTTATAAATCGCCCTTCATCGCGTTGCATTTTTGGGGATATCCCTCAACAGAAGGCAGACATATTTGGTACTACAAGAAAGCCCAGCATGTTTACTTTCCTTATATGGTATGGGAATTCCTCGTTTATGTCAACTTTAGCCAATAATAGCACCTGACACAGGCCTATCTGTAAACAAAAGTCGGCTGCCACTGTCCGTGTGACTGAAACAGGTCCCCTCATTGGCTAACTCTACGTATGCAAGTGCAGAGCGCCCTTTCTTGACCTCGTAAACTGTACATATTCACCTTAATTGAATCATAATTTTTTCCACACCATCCATGGGTAACGTCCCCCCAAATTATCTTACAAAATAGAGCACAATTAGTAAATTATGTATATAAATATTACAATTATTATTATATCTACAAATTATCATGTATGTGTCGAGTCTTGACACTATGAGTCACATGTAAACAAAATTAGTTATCCACGATTATTAGCGATGTTTGAAACCAAATTCTTAATGTTTTTCTGTTGTTATTTCAGCTGGTGCTTGCCATGGGCAACCGCCTGAATCATGGCAACCCACGAGTAGCGCAAGCCACTGCATTCAGGGTCAACTATCTCGCCATGGTACAGTATTTGTCTTTATCTATAACAATATCAATGTTCTGTCCTTCCTTGTTATATCATTGTATAGTAGAAACTCACTATTAAAATCAATCTTGAGACCTGGCGAAAGTGACCTGAATAACCAGGCAGCTTTATTAGCAAGATTAATTTTCTATATCTTATTATGGAATCTGGGACTGTTCTAGAGTGACCTTAATTATGATTTGGCTGTATTGCTAAGATGACTGTTATGTGAAGTTCAACTATAAAGATAAACTTAAGGCAAGGCAAGGCAAGAGAAGTTTAAATGATATTTGTATGGACAGGTTTGCCAGGAGGTAAAGTGTAACATGTCCTCAGCAAAGAATGTTGTAGATGGCAGAATAAAGTTAATGTTTTGTTGCTAACCCACACCCAGTGGTACTTGTCATGTAATAAAGTAAAACTACTTCGTTACTCTACTTGAGTAGTTTTCTCTACTAACTGACAATAACGAAGTAAAAGTGACATTTCATAAACGGATTTATTTACAAAAAATGGGCGCTATGGCAAACTATATCAATGTAGTAATAACTGTCACTTGTTATGTGTGACTATGGTCAATTAACTTTAGACACAGTAAATGTAGAGCGAGTATTTGTTTTGTGCGGACATCAATCGAATAGTGTTTCCCTTCTGCCAGTGTTGGCTTCAGCGAAGCGGCACCTTTGGGTGGTTCACCTGGCTTCAGGGAAACGGCACCTTTGGCTGGTTCACCTGGCTTCAGTGAAGCGGCACCTTTGGCTGGTTCACCTGGCTTCAGTGAAAGGGCACCTTTGGCTGGTTCACCTGGCTTCAGTGAAGCGGCACCTTTGGCTGGTTCACCTGGCTTCAGTGAAAGGGCACCTTTGGCTGGTTCACCTGGCTTCAGTGAAAGGGCACCTTTGGCTGGTTCACCTGGCTTCAGGGAAACTGCACCTTTGGCTGGTTCACCTGGCTTCAGCGAAGCGGCACCTTTGGCTGGTTCACCTGGCTTCAGTGAAGCAGCACCTTTGGCTGGTTCACCTGGCTTCAGTGAAAGGGCACCTTTGGCTGGTTCACCTGGCTTCAGTGAAAGGGCACCTTTGGCTGGTTCACCTGGCTTCAGGGAAACTGCACCTTTGGCTGGTTCACCTGGCTTCAGGGGTGTGTAAAGTGCAATTAAAATTCACAAATACACATTGCTTAAGAATCGGAAAAATTTGTTTTACTGCAGCTTAATTAGTAGGGAAGATCAGCATGCTTCACACGGGCTTCTTTCTTTTTTCACTGATGCTGTCATGAATGTATGTTGGTTAGGCTTACTTGCCTGACAACAAAAATTTCCGTTCTACTTTTACTTCAAGTACTTTTGGAAAGAAGTTTTACTTTCTACTCAAGTAGGTTTTAGAAGGTACTTTTACTTCTACTCGAATAGTTCTCAGGTGAATTACTTTTACTTCTACTCGAGTAGTTCTCAGGTGAATTACTTTTACTGTTACTCAAGTAGTTCTCAGGTGAATTACTTTTATTTCTACTTGAATAGTTCTGAGGTGAATTACTTTTACTTCTACTCAAGTAGTTCTGAGGTGAATTACTTTTACTTCTACTCGAGTAGTTCTGATGTGAATTACTTTTACTTCTACTCGAGTAGTTCTCAGGTGAATTATTTTTACTTCTACTCAAGTAGTTCTCAGGTGAATTACTGTTACTTCTACTCAAGTAGTTCTCAGGTGAATTACTTTTATTTCTACTCAAGTAGTTCTGAGGTGAATTACTTTTACTTCTACTCAAGTAGTTCTGAGGTGAATTACTGTTACTTCTACTCAAGTAGTTCTGAGGTGAATTACTTTTACTTCTACTCGAATAGTTCTCAAGTGAATTACTTTTATTTCTACTCAAGTAGTTCTGAGGTGAATTACTTTTACATCTACTCAAGTAGTTCTGAGGTGAATTACTTTTACTTCTACTCAAGTAGTTCTCAGGTGAATTACTTTTATTTCTATTCAAGTAGTTCCCAGGTGAATTACTTTTACTTCTATTCAAGTACAAAATTAAAGTAATTCAGTCACCACTGTCCACACCTGTCAAACATCTGGCCATGATCAGAGATAACTACTCAGCTTATGTAATATTGCTCTAAAAAGAAAAGCTATTCAAATAAACCACGAAAAGAAAAGCAAGAAAAAATATTGTGATGAGCATTTTTTTTAAATTTCATGCTGACTATGATTTGTTTTACCAATTGTATGTGCTTTTCCAATGTTTTTACTGGCATTTCCATGTGTAGCTAAAGGAATATTTCCATTTTAATGAAATGTTTTAAATGGCCAACAAAGCAATTTAATCTTGAATCGTACATGTGATTTAATCACTGTCACATTGTTGTAGTTGGACTTAACAAAGACAACCGATGGCAAAGCAAGTTTCCTGCATGTCCTAGTAGACACGGTCAGCTCCAAGTTCGCTGACAGTCTGCGGCTGTCAGAAGATCTGCCTACTGTCCTCGAGGCAGCGAGAAGTAAGTCTAACAAGTGGCAGCAGAAACTAGGCATTTTGAACTAAACACAGATTTGTACTCGGCAAAAATGCTGCTATTACGACAATTTTAAATTAAGATCATTCGTGTCCAGATGGTATAATATAACATAAAATGTCACATCATCTCTAGGGGGTCTTACAGGTTTGCAAAGTCCAGAAAATGTGTAGTGTTTTATATTGTTTTAAACCACCTACAAATATGTTGTGTGGGGCTTAGATTTTGAAAATCCAAAATGGCTTCCAAAACCATAGTACAGTGTAAATACCCACTGGATTCAACTGATGTGACAGGATTGCCAGTTCATTACCCATCTCACAGCCTCATTTTCATACCCACAATAGCATCAGTGTGCGTTAATGTCTGTTCCACTTGATAGGTGGTGCTGCTGTATCGATTTACTTTCCTCGCAATACGTGGTGACAACCAACACACCACTCACCCACACATAGTGCTTCAGTTTTTGGACTACGCATGATTATGTGACTTCCCCTAAGATGTTTGTATTTTAAGAGTATTGGTTCTTTGTTCATCCTTGTGACTGGCGTCATAAGTCTCATCAATTGGACCAATATGCCTCACGTATATCTTGTGTATGCTACATTAGCCATTTCATTAAATCAACAATAAATATGCATATGAAGTTATAAAATTGTATGTGAGAAAACAGACCTCTCCTGTCCACAGTTTGAGCTGTGTTAAAAGACTGCCAGTGTTGTCGTAGATCTCAGTGTTTGTGGTTTCTAAAGGTGTGTTCTCCTCTGTGTGTTTCAGTTACTACATCGGGTGAGCTCAAGTTCTGTTGTACCTTCTCCATTCACAATTTATAATAACACACCACTCTTCTTCTTCCCTTTATTCCCTTGTGGGGTAGGGTCCACAGCACTCAGTAGCCCCCTCTCCTTGCTTACAACACTCCATCTTTGTCAGTCTTCTGCAGTGGTTGTTTGTGCCTGCTCTTTCGATATCTCACTCATCGCTGTCTTTCCAGCTTAGTTTTGGTTGTCCTCTTTTATCATTCTGTTTTCCTTTTTGTCAGTCTTTCCTGCTCATCATCCCAGTCTGCTGCTAACTACTTTAATTTTCACAATAATACAAACATTTTTCTGCAACATATATCTGGCTGCTTTAGCCATTCGAAGGAAAATGACAACACTAAGACTACTCAAATGCATATGATATTAATATGTTTATAGCATTAAAATAACATTGAAAATAATTCAACAATGTAACATTAAAATACTTGTTTAGATACTGGGTAAATGTGAATAGTAAATAAAATTGCTCTTCCAAGAAACAACTGCTCTGCAACGTATAACATATGTAACAATATAACATCTGCTTCCACTTTCTTTCAGTGTCAAATGAAGTGATAGCCCAGGAGCTGTCAGATCTCAGAAAGGTCTTACAGGTCGGTTGCATGCTGCTTCTGAAACGTACACTAACTAACTGGCATCTAGACATATTAATTATGTTGAGTTTTGCAACATCTTTTTAATATTACTGAAATTGTAACTATTTCATAAAAATGTTGCAGTATTGGACAATGCTGGTAGTGATCACATATTTAGTATAGTTGTGTGGCTAACAGTTACTGAGAAAATACATTTGCCAGACACAAATGTTACTACCCAGGACATCACTACTATTGTCTTCTGTTACAATACATAAACATGACCTGAATAGTGAGGTGACCATATTAGCGGAGAAGATTTCCTATACTTTACATACAGACTGTATTTTAGGGTGACCTTAATTGCGGGGTGGCTGTATTACGGAGGTGGCCTTAAAGTGAGGTTTGACTGCAGGTATGTATGTCCCTGTCCTGTTGACCGCGATGTTGTCTGTGCAGGAGATCTCGGCCACAGTGAACAAGTTGAGCAGTTCGACCCAGAGACTTGGCGACAGGTTCCATGAGGTGATGGAGGTATCCTTTCTATGGCTTCACTCGGTCATGTCCTCATGACGGGTGGTTAACAGAACGGTCTCGCGTGAAGACACTTCTGTGGTTCATGTTTCAAGTCTGTACTGGTCACTATTTGGACTGAAAATATTACCTGAATAGTAAGATGATCATATCAGCAGGATTAATTTCTTACACTTTACTGCTATGAAAATAATTTGGGACTAACATGGGGTGTATTTAGTTGTGATGTGGCTGTTTTATCAAGGTGACCTTAATGCAAGGTTCAACTGTAGTATATTAATTTTATTCACTTGTACCTTTACTATATGACATGTATAATATTACCACTGGAGATTTTCTACAAGTATTTTATTATACATATTGATTCTCTTGGTCTGAAATAAATCATAATATTGTAATAATCATAGAATATTTGGACACCAATGAACCAGAATCATTGGGCAAAATCGTTAACATGGACAATCAAGAGTCGTCATTAGAGCAAGGGACCCCAGAGGTTAGGGTGGGAATGCAATTTCAAATAAATAAGTCTAGTTTTTTACGGATATCATATTATTTTTAAGATCTGTACCATTACCCATCAGGCACTTTCATGGAAGCAACCAGCATATTTATATTCATTGCTTACTCCTGTAAAAAAAACCTCTGCAGCTTCGATCGTCCAGTTCTGATTTACTTTTGTTCCTAGAGTCAACACTAGTATTGGAACTAGGGCATTTTCTGTTGCTGCACCAACTCTCTGGAATTTGCTCCCTTTTAGTGTTAGATCAGTTGACAATATTATACAATTTTGCTGTCATTTAAAAACTTACCTTTATAACATTGCGTATCCACCTTAGCTCCCTGGCGTACTGATCCATCTTTTGACGACTTTAATATGGCTTATCAATTCTGATATTGACCAACCCTTTTGATGCACCTCTAAGCTTGGTTTTCGAGGATTTAGATGCAAAAGAAGTTACCTTATTATTATTACTGTCGCATGTATTAGCAGGTGGGCATTTAAAAACAGGTGTCAGTTTTGCAAGTATGGCGTTACCTCCTTGACTAGCCCCCAGCACTTTATCTCGGAGGCTTCTGATGAGATCCAGGGACTGTTTAGTCTGCAGGCAGGCACAACGGAGGAGTTCAACACTGCCATCAACTACTTCGGGGACGACCCCAAGAAGGTCGACATGTGTGAATTTTTCAACATATTCGCTGAATTCATCACAAAGTTTGAGGTGAGACACACAGACATGTGCAACCACAATTCGTTCCATGAGAAACACAAAACTAATCATAATATAAATCATCACTTGTATGCTGACGACACACAGCCTGTGACAGGTGTATATATCACTTTCACAAACTGTTGCACAGACATCTCTATCAACTTTAAATGACTGTCTCCATGACATCTTGATGTGGATGGAAGCAAGTAAATTGAAGCTAAATCCAGATAAAACTGATCTAATTATTATTGGCACAAAACAATAACGAAACAAGGTTGTTAACTACTTTCCAGTTAAATTGCTTGGTAATGATACATCACCATCAGATACTGTTCGTAATCTACAGGTGTTATCTTTGACAGTGATTTCAGCTTTAAGCAGAACATTTCTCAAGTATGTAAATCCTGTTTCTACTATATACATGATTTCTGTCAAATTTGGCGTCATTTGTCTTTATTTACTGCAAAAACAATATCAGTATCTCTAATTAATAGTTGCCTTGATTACTGCAACTCACTCCTAAACACTATTGCTAAAAAGGACTTATCTAAACTCCAATGTGTACAGAATTGTTTAGCATGTGTGGTACTAAAAGTTTCTCACCATCCCTGCCCCTACTTAAACAGTTACATTGGCTTCCAATTGCATATTGAATACAATTCGTGTTAGCCACTATCACATATCGTACCCTTTCTATGCAACACCCATCCTATTTGTTTAGTCTCCATCGTTTGTTTCGATATCCCCAGGAATCTCAGATCATCTGTTTCACGACTTTTTTCTCCAAAAACTAAGCTTAATATCGGCAAACATGCTTTTTCTGTAGCTACACCGAAAATCTGGAATCAGCTCCCTATCGCTTTAAAATCATCTGAGATAGTAGACACCTTTTGTAAAAAACTGAAGACTTATTTATTTGAAATTGCATTCCCACCCTAACCTTGCTGTAATGACGACTCTTGCTTGTCCTGATTAATGATTTTGCCCAACAATTCTTGTATGTTGCACCTCTGAGCTCAGATTCCTGGGGAGTTAGGCGCAATAGAAGTTTGTCATTATTATTAAATATGAAAATTCATATGCCACTGAGCTTAGCTATGCTACTGAGCTCAGATTTTCTGAGGATATCGGCACTAAAGAAGTCATTCCATTATTATTAAATGTCACTTACAACCTTGTATTTCTCATGGGATGAATTGATGGATCCATTACATCAGTTTGCCACAACCAGGTTCATCAGGTTTACAAAATGGTTGTACACACGTGAAGCTGTTGGATATTCTGTCATACAGTATGTTGAAATTGTTGCCCCCAGTGTTTTTCTTTTCAACAAAGAATGTTGGAAAGATTGATCTCGCAGATACCATGCCACCCTAGTAATGTACATGTAAACATTGATTGTAAGACAAAGCTTGACGGAGGTCATAATTATGGTTGTGACTTTCTGGACCCATCAATTCTGATCATTGTGTGGTAATTCTGTCCAACCATGCATCCTAGCAGTAACTTGTTACATGACTACTTTTAATATAAAATTTACAGTACCTATACAATTGTTATACCATAATTGAAATTACTAAAAAAATCATTGGAAATAAATTAATCAGATTGGCTTGAGTTGGTCGTATAAGTTTGCAGACTGCAGGTTAATAATCACCCAAATGACACTTCTTCAGTGGTGTATCTTATTTATTTACAAATGTACATGTATAGAAATAAATTATATTATCATGAATCTACAATGTACATATTGTGTAACATGTTCCCTTCAAGTTGTAGAGAAGTTAAATTTATAATACAACATGTCAAACTAAAATGAACAAGAACTTAAATATGTACATCACAACAAGACGTATTAATTTATGTATCTCACGTAGAAGATGTGGTTTGTGCTTAATTATAATTCACCAGTAAAACTGTAATTATCAATAACTCTTTGATGATAGTTAACAAGATTGTTCCTTTGTAAGCACTGTGGAATCACATCAGAATTGCTGTGTATTAGTATCATTAGAAACAGGTTCATGTATTAAAGAACATCAATAACTATTATACTAATTCTCGAACAAAATAATAATACTATTAAATATGCAAGGAAAAGATATATAATGCAACATGATTTGTGTTAGTGCTATAGTTGCATATACTGTTTGTTTGCAGGCATACATAAGTAGTGATATTACTACTCAAATGCAACTTTGGCCGTGCCATTTCTTTTCCTTGTAATCTGAATGACTTCTTACTGTGTGTTGGGAAATTATTGGTAGATTTCAGTGCATACATTTCCTTCTGTAGTTACATGGTGATATTATATGAAAAAACTTGAGCAAAAAACAACATTTTACACCATGAATGTTCTTTTGCTCATAAAATGGTAACAATTGTAAAAAAAATGTGTACTACACAAAATTTCCTTTGTATCATAAAGTGGTAATTAGCACAAGAAAACACATATTACTAAAGTTGAAAAAGCCCAGCCATGCCAACGAAAATCTATGACATTGTGAAAAAGCCTTGAATATTTGTATTAGACATGCGAGAGCACAGCGCATGATGTATGGTTTTTGGTTGCAGAAAGCTCACAATGAGAACATGCTGAACAAACGGAATCACCTCGCCATTGCCAACCACAAGTCACGGGCCACCACCACTTGACAACAACCACTGTCACCATGGCAACCACAGATGTTGTAACCATGACAACCCATAGAACCTGGATGACTATGAAGGAAAGTGTCTAGCAACTGATAAGTGGTCAAAAGAAACAGGTTTGGTGTCAGTATGAGGCAGGATGGAAGAGAGTTGTTGCTCTTGAAGACAGTGTGTTGCTGGATGCAGTGGCAGAATGGCAGTACTGAAGACTACACTAACATCAGTCTGCTGGTGAACAGACTGGACAGAGTGAACACAACAAACTGCCCACATAGCTGTCTGTGTTGTTTCACAAACATCGAACATCAGAAGGTACTTTTTTCATGGATTTAAGATTTGTGTGGCTATGGTGGAAACTGCTTCTCCATGACAACATAAATTGCAGGAACAAGATATACGTGAACGAACTAGACAATGCTGGTTTTATTTCCCGGCTGCATAAATAAATCCAGCATTGTCTAGTTACTAAACAAACATTTGTGGGATGACAAAGGACAGTGAAGATATCACCGTCATCTGTGTTGGACTCTAAGCGATGTCTGGTAAATACTGTTTTTATGTATTTATCTTGTTTATACAGTATTTATATGGTATACGAAATGTTTGATCAATGTCTCCATTTGTGGGTCTGTTCCTGTTATCCTTAACCAGTATTGTCCTGGGTTTCGTGTTGTGTGTCATGTCTGTATCGGTGACACACTATATGTGTTTAGAAATAGCCTTCATCTGTCTCTTGTATAGTTGCAGCACCAATGTGTCTCAGTCGGTCATTGTTTCATTCCACCGTTTCAGCATCTCTCTGGAGTTGCACATCCCCCCAGGTCTACCTGTAATACAAACACAGCTGTCTGTAGGTGGACATCCCCCAGGTCTGCCTGTAATACAAACACACAGCTGTCTGTAGGTGGACATCCCCCAGGTCTACCTGTAATACAAACACATAGCTGTCTGTAGGTGGACATCCCCCCAGGTCTACCTGTAATACAAACACACAGCTGTCTGTAGGTGTACACCCCCAGGTCTAACTGTAATACAAACACACAGCTGTCTATAGGTGTACACCCCCAGGTCTACCTGTAATACAAACACACAGCTGTATGTAGGTGTACATCCCCCCAAGTCTACCTGTAATACAAACACACAGCTGTCTGTAGGTGTACATCCCCCCAGGTCTACCTGTAATACAAACACACAGCTGTATGTAGGTGTACATCACCCCAGGTCTACCTGTAATACAAACACACAGCTGTATGTAGGTGTACATCACCCCAGGTCTACCTGTAATACAAACACACAGCTGTATGTAGGTGTACATCCCCCCAGGTCTACCTGTAATACAAACACACAGCTGTATGTAGGTGTACATCACCCCAGGTCTACCTGTAATACAAACACACAGCTGTATGTAGGTGTACATCCCCCCAAATCTACTTGTAATACAAACACACAGCTGTCTGTAGTTGGACATCCCCCCAGGTCTACATGTAATACAAACACACAGCTGTCTGTAGGTGTACACCCTCCAGGTCTACCTGTAATACAAACACACCGCTGTCTGTAGATGGACATCCCCCCAGGTCTACATGTAATACAAACACAGCTGTCTGTAGGTGGACATCCCCCCAGGTCTACCTGCAATACAAACACACAGCTGCTTGTAGGTGGACATCAAATTGTAAACCCATTAGAAATGAACAAGTGTAAAACTAACACATGTGGCACAAGCTAGTGGCCATGGAGACCAAATATTTGGTTAGGTATCCACTAATTAATTTATTCAGCAAACTTTTGTATAGTGTATGGAATAAAAGCCAGTGTTAATGTAGCTAACTACCATCCCAGGCTTGCAAGGATGATATTTACCAAGAATGGACATTGTAATATAAAAGAGTTAGGACACCTACCTTGGCAGTACTGTATCACTCGACACCAGAGTTTGTTCTTGGTTAGGTTGCCATAGTGACCAACGATGAACAGGTGGTTCTTGGCACGTGTCAGTGCAACATTCGTTCGTCTGAAACATAGATTATATATGTAGACATTTAAAACGTGATTTAACAAGATCTCCATCAAATAGTACAAGCTAAAGATGGAAAATGGACAAGAAGCCTTTGGCTTATTGGGAGTCCAACTCTTTAACTATGTGTATCCTGCCCTTTTGATGACATCAGTCACATGATCCGTTAGTTGTTACATGAATAAAACTGATTTCTATAAAATAAAAAGTGTGCCTGTATAGAAAACTGCCCTACTAGTACAAGATGAATTCTATGAATGTTACAAAGAAAACGCTATTTTATATGACTGTCCCAGTTTATGATTTATCCATTATGTTGGTATTTATCTTGTTGTGTATTTCATCATATCCATCCATGTTTCAAGTGTTTAGGTGTGTGTTGTGTAGTAGTCAATTTTAACAATATTTGTTGCATGTTGGAAAATAACTATTTACAGTGTGTATGTAAATATATATGTATATAACCCTTATGAAAACTTGTACATTTACTAGATATACTATGTGCTGATACCAGCACTTCTTCTGATCCAAGTCAGTCTAGTACACATTGTAGATGTGAATTTTAATACCTGTAGTGTACCGAGATGTGTTTGTATATTGTGAAGTGTAAGACAGTTTATGACTATATTAAATTATTCATTTGTAAGGTTGTCGGCACATTCTCAGATTAGAGATGTTCCTAATAAATATGAATTTCTACACAAGCGTTCGTGGAGAAGTCTGTTGTACCTAGTCAAAGGGTGAAGTTATTCCTGAGGCTGTCATGTCACGAGAAAACAGACAAATTCATTTACGTGCGGTTAACCCTTTAGACCTCAGTGCAATATGGTTTAGAGAATCAGTTTTCCAGCTGTCTGACCAGATATATAGAAACATTTGTGGCTATAATAAGGACACAGGACAGTAGGACAACTGGTCTGACCTACTTGTCCGAGTCAAGGAAGGACTGAGAATGAGTGAGGACACAGGATAGTAGGACAACTGGTCTGACTTACTTGTCTGAGTCAAGGAAGGACTGAGAGTAAGTGAGGACTCATGACAGTAGGACAACTGATCTGACTTACTTGTCTGAGTCAAGGAAGGACTGAGAGTGAGTGAGGACACAGGATAGTAGGACAACTGGTCTGACTTACTTGTCTGAGTCAAGGAAGGACTGAGAGTGAGTGAGGACACAGGATAGTAGGACAACTGGTCTGACTTACTTGTCTGAGTCAAGGAAGGACTGAGAGTAAGTGAGGACACAGGATAGTAGGACAACTGATCTGACTTACTTGTCTAAGTCAAGGAAGGACTGAGAGTGAGTGAGGACACAGGATAGTAGGACAACTGGTCTGACTTACTTGTCTGAGTCAAGGAAGGACTGAGAGTGAGTGAGGACACAGGACAGTAGGACAACTGGTCTGACTTACTTGTCTGAGTCAAGGAAGGACTGAGAGTAAGTGAGGACACAGGATAGTAGGACAACTGATCTGACTTACTTGTCTAAGTCAAGGAAGGACTGAGAGTGAGTGAGGACACATGACAGTAGGACAACTGATCTGACTTACTTGTCTAAGTCAAGGAAGGACTGAGAGTGAGTGAGGACACAGGATAGTAGGACAACTGGTCTGACTTACTTGTCTGAGTCAAGGAAGGACTGAGAGTAAGTGAGGACACAGGATAGTAGGACAACTGATCTGACTTACTTGTCTGAGTCAAGGAAGGACTGAGAGTAAGTGAGGACACATGACAGTAGGACAACTGATCTGACTTACTTGTCTAAGTCAAGGAAGGACTGAGAGTGAGTGAGGACACATGACAGTAGGACAACTGAGCTGACTTACTTGTCTGAGTCAAGGAAGGACTGAGAGTGAGTGAGGACACAGGATAGTAGGACAACTGGTCTGACTTACTTGTCTGAGTCAAGGAAGGACTGAGAGTGAGTGAGGACACATGACAGTAGGACAACTGATCTGACTTACTTGTCTAAGTCAAGGAAGGACTGAGAGTGAGTGAGGACACAGGATAGTAGGACAACTGGTCTGACTTACGTGTCTGAGTCAAGGAAGGACTGAGAGTAAGTGAGGACACAGGATAGTAGGACAACTGGTCTGACTTACTTGTCTGAGTCAAGGAAGGACTGAGAGTAAGTGAGGACACAGGATAGTAGGACAACTGGTCGGACTTACTTGTCTGAGTCAAGGAAGGACTGAGAGTGAGTGAGGACACAGGACAGTATGATGACAGGTCTCTCTCCCCCCTGGAAGGCGTCCACTGTTGACACCTGCACCCCAGGCTCATGTCTGTCCTTGGCACCCCTGCAGGTGACAGGTGTTGCAACATTAGATACACCTGGGAAAGGTTTAATTGTTCCAGTATTTACAGAACATACAAATATCATTCAAACGATGTACAATTACAGCAACTATTATTACTTAAAGAGAAAATATATGATCCTAGTCACTATTTTAATCACATATCCACTAGGCAGAACATAATGTCAACAATGTCAGCAAATACAAATGTACATGACAGTCAAAAATGTGTGTTTTGTGATGCTGTCAAATACATATCTATGTATCTGACACTTGTACTGTAACGTGACATCCCATCAACTTCTGGTGATATCCACGATGAGTTGTCTCCAACCAATCCTGTTTCATTTTGCTTTTCTCAACTTGTTGATTGGTTTCCTTCCGCTGTGCTTACTGGTGCATGATTCGCATCCTTACATCGTTACTGGGAGAGCCTAGATGTTCACAAATCTCCTTCATTGCTAGTGTTTCATCTTTATTTGTCCAGACCTTTATACGAGCTTTCTTTGGAGTTCTCTATTGCAATCACAAGAAATATCAATTTCTGAACCCAAGAAAATGAATCTATTCACTCCCCTCACTAAAGAGTAGTCAATTCTTCCGTGAGGCCTTTCTCATTTCTGCCAGAAATATCTTAAACACAAACTTAGTTTTGTTCAACTCATCCGAAAGACAATTCCAACTTTTCATATATTTTTGGTGCTAAGTGATGTACCCAATTATTATGAAATAAAATGGCACTTCAGTGACAAGGCAAATATTAGTTCAATAATCTAACGTGTCAATAATTAATTTTAATTCGAGAAATGGGAAACAAGAATGTTTACCTGGCAGCCTGCAGACGCTGTAGAATGGCTGCCACCTGGGCACGGTAGAGGGTAATCACCCCGATGTCAGTGGGGTCAATGTCGTGATGGTGAACAAGGACATCAATGAGACATACAACAAACTTGGCCTCGGCCACGTTGTAGAAGCTGCTGTCATGCTGGCTTTGTTCGTTGCCATTGGCAACATCAAAGAAACACACTGTTGGCCAGTCTATCTGTAGTCACATGACAGCAGAAAATATACATTATGGATAGGGCTGTAGTTAGTGTTTACTTCAAACAACAATAAACAAAACTAAGTAGTGATTACTACATTAAAAAGCAAAACTATAAATTATAACATGTTGAAAAATTACAGTAAAGAAATGTAATATTTATATTACTTGCTCTATTACTAAATAAAATTAAGCAGTAACTACTTGGTTATTCAACAGTTTAGTTTCACTTCATCACAATATAATTCCTAATATAATTTGTATATTCTCTCATGACAATTGTATTGTTTATTTTTAGATATGTACTAAATAATCCTTTCTTTGAAATCACAAAAATTTTGACTACTTTTACCGAAATCCATGTTCTAATACATCTATAATAATAATATATGCATATTTATATAGCGCCCTTTTCAGCCTAAACTGCTCAAAGGCGCTTTATAAATTCATTGAAGCAATACATACAAATACATATTAAAAAACCTCAAAACAGAAAAACTATTATATCTATTTATATAAAAAAAACTATGGAAAATTAAAATTAGATGTCTAAGATATATAAATAAGTAAATATATAAATATACATATTCAACAGAATAGGTTTAAATGGTATAACTGAAGAATCTAAATTTGATTTGGGGGAACATGCTTATTTCATCACAATTAGTTCAGCTAACTTTCAAAGAGTAAAACTGAAATGATAACAAGCTGTAAACTGTATCACAGAGTTGCCTGCTCGTTACAACTTTACGATCCTAATGACAAATAGGCTCCTAGGGTTATTCACAAAGTCTACGCCACATAAAAGCTACATGTTAACAAATGATTATAAAATACACATACAAATGAATTTTGAAAACAATAAAATATGTTGTCTAAATTACAATGTTGCATATTTATGTATGTGTATATTTATATATATAATGTCTTTGTGACAGCACATCACAGGTATGTAAACAAACACCAATTATGTACCACCATGCAGCATTCTATAAATCATGCAAGCATGCACACACGCATGCATGTACACACATAGAGCACTCACAGCAAGTGCTGGCCGGTCATGGACTGTGACGCCGTCATTCAGTTGACATTCGTAGAAGAGCTGGTTAGCAATGGCACTGATGTCAGGATGACATCTGTACTGGGTGTGTAGCATTGTCGCCTGGTGACCCTGCAAACACACCCCAGTGTCACACTTGGCTACAAAATAAAAGGACTCTGTTTGTTCATCAGTTTTTCTAGTAATCACTATACTATAATGTTCATAAGACTGGAATAGATATGTTGAAGATAACCTGCCCACCAAATTGCACAGTCAGCTAGAAACAGTGTTCGCAATTAGAATTTTTGCCTGCGAAAAGTAAACAAACCATTCAGATTATAAACAACTCCATTGACAATATAACGGATACTAGTTGGTCAACCACAAAGCTCTTTGATTGTTAGCGCCACAGATATTTCCACATGAAAGACAACCAATTCTGTGAACTGCCTGTTAATAATTACAACCATGGGTCATGGAATGGACAACCAACCTTCAACATAAAGTTATATTTGAACTATTTATTCAAAATGTTTACTTATGTACATAAATATACATTTACTAGATAGTGATGCCAAAGGGCGGACTGCCTCAAAGCATCATGTTTCACAGACATTTAAGATAATGGCAGCATATTTGCACTCATATTTTTTTAACATTTTATGAACACTTTCACAAATAGGGGGCTTACACTATATGGATGTTAGTTGAATATCAATGTAGTGAAAACATGTCATGCTGAGTTGCCTTGGTACAATGTTGAAATAAACATGGATGCACAAACATTACCTATCATTGCCACAGATGGATGTAACGAGATAGTATGACAGTGTACCATAAGAAGCAGACGGTCAAAGAGGGTTTGTTCCAGGCCCTGGTTGTGGGCTGCCTCAGAACCCTGGATGGTTGGACTCAGTTGCTGCAGACACAAACACATCAACACGTCAACAACACTCACTATCACGTTAGTTAAACTTGAGAACATTCGTCTTTTCAGGAAATAGTTTATTAGGTGGAATATGCACAGCAAAGACATAACAATACACATCTAGAACAACGTATAAGTCTATAAAACTGGCATAGCCTTTCTTGTATGTCAGTGCAGCTTTGGCTGGCATGAAAGGATTGTTTGTGACTGGAAGGAAAACAAGTGGGTTGATCCTGTGACTCAAGATAAGCACTATTTCAAACACATTCAGAGTAGCAGTAGTTTTTATATACTGCATTTTATTTTGACAGATTAAACTACTTTACAAACATAATAGCAAGAAAACAGAGCAGGACATGTACAAAAAATGAATGCGTGAGGAAAGACTGGCAAAGAGAGGGCAAGGAAAACAGACTGAGAAGGTAGAGATAGATGGAATAGAATCATAGAGAGAGTGGAATGGGCCAAGTGATGTGAAGAAGATGCAGCTGACCTTTGGGTCTCCAACCAGGACCAACTTGCTGCAGTGAAACCTGGCAATAGGCAGGAGAGATGTAGGCTCTGTCATCTGACTGCATTCATCTAGCAGCACCACCTACAAATACTTCAGTAGCTTAGTCTGGTCATAACCTGCTTCTCATGAAAACAAACAATACAAAATAATGCGCAAAATAAGGTCTGTGTGTGTGTGTGTGTGTGTGTGTGTGTGTGTGTGTGTGTGTGTGTGTGTGTGTGTGTGTGTGTGTGTGTGTGTGTGTGTGTGTGTGTGTGGCGTGTGGCGTGGTGGTGTGGTGCATGCATGCGTGTGTGCATGCATGTGTGCGTGCATGTAGTGTGTACACGTGCACACATTTACACATGCATGCATGATGTTAGTACATTTGTGTGCAGGTATACATGTACAGGCAGCAGCTGCCATGTATTTTGGTTCGCATCATAAAAAGTAGCCAGATCAGTGAGAAGTGGTGCCACCTGGCGGCCAAAACAATAAACCACATTTCTGGCAGGTGGTATCACTCATATACAACGGTGGTGTGTCAGTTGGAGAAACACATATTTTGGTCAACTGTCTGTGGTTAATAAGTGTTGAAAACTACTCCCGAGTATTGAGTTGGGGCTAACAGTCATATATATATATAAAATATATTCACTGTTGGTCAAAAGGATACCAGAGCACTGGGAAGTGTACTGATAGTAATGCAACTTTTGATTTTCTATCAATGATGAGCATTGCCACTGATGCATAAGAAATTACATGATGGATCCCGTAACCACGACTGGAGATCGTTGATTCAAAAAAGAAGCTATATGTTTATTAGGGCCTGTACACTTAATAACACGAATACAGTAAGTGATAAAAAAGTGTACAAATTAGGTGATTACATGAGAGCTGAATGTTACCTAGAATACGGTAACTGATAAAAACGTGCATGAGTTAGGTGGTTACACGAGAGCCGTGTGTCACCTGGAATATGGTAAGTGATGGTAAAGTGTAGGAGCTAGGTAATTACACAAGTACCGTGTGTCACCTGGAATATGGTAAGTGATGGTGAACTGAAATAGTTAGGTAATTACACAAGAGCCATGTGTCACCTGGAATATGGTAAGTGATGGTGAAGTGTAGGAGTTTGGTGGTTACACGAGAGCCGTGTGTTACCTGGAATATGGTAAGTGATGGTGAAGTGTAGGAGTTAGGTGGTTACATGAAAGCCGAGTGTTACCTGGAATATGGTAAGTGATGGTGAAGTGTAGGAGTTAGGTGGTTACACGAGAGCCGTGTGTTACCTGGAATATGGTAAGTGATGGTGAAGTGTAGGAGTTAGGTGCTTACATGAGAGCCGTGTGTTACCTGGAATATGCTATGGTAAGTGATGGTGAAGTGTAGGAGTTAGGTAGTTACATGAGAGACGAGTGTTACCTGCAATATGGTAAGTGATGGTGAAGTGTAGGAGTTAGGTGGTTACACGAGAGCAGTGTGTTACCTGGAATATGGTAAGTGATGGTGAAGTGTAGGAGTTAGGTGCTTACATGAGAGCCGTGTGTTACCTGGAATATGCTATGGTAAGTGATGGTGAAGTGTAGGAGTTAGGTGGTTACATGAGAGCAGTGTTACCTGGAATATGGTAAGTGATGGTGAAGTGTAGGAGTTAGGTGGTTACACGAGAGCCGTGTGTTACCTGGAATATGGTAAGTGATGGTGAAGTGTAGGAGTTACGTGGTTACATGAGAGATGTGTGTTACCTGGAATATGGTAAGTGATGGTGAAGTGTAGGAGTTAGGTGGTTACATGAGAGCCGTGTGTTACCTGGAACACGGTAAGTGATGGTGAAGTGTAGGAGTTAGGTGGTTACATGAGAGCCGTGTGTTACCTGGAATATGGTAAGTGATGGTGAAGTGTAGGAGTTAGGTGGTTACATGAGAGCCGTGTGTTACCTGGAACACGGTAAGTGATGGTGAAGTGTAGGAGTTAGGTGGTTACATGAGAGCCGTGTGTTACCTGGAATACGGTAAGTGATGGTGAAGTGTAGGAGTTAGGTGGTTACATGAGAGATGTGTGTTACCTGGAATATGGTAAATGATGGTGAAGTGTAGGAGTTAGGTGGTTACATGAGAGGCATGTGTTACCTGGAATATGGTAAGTGATGGTGAAGTGTAGGAGTTGGGTGGTTACATGAGAGCCGTGTGTTACCTGGAATATGGTAAGTGATGGTGAAGTGTAGGAGTTAGGTGGTTACATGAGAACCGTGTGTTACCAGGAATACGGTAAGTGATGGTGAAGTGTAGGAGTTAGGTGGTTACATGAGAGCCGTGTGTTACCTGGAATATGGTAAGTGATGGTGAAGTGTAGGAGTTAGGTGGTTACATGAGAGCCGTGTGTTACCTGGAATATGCTATGGTAAGTGATGGTGAAGTGTAGGAGTTAGGTGGTTACATGAGAGCCGTGTGTCACCTGGAATACGGTAAGTGATGGTGAAGTGTAGGAGTTAGGTGCTTACATGAGAGCCGTGTGTTACCTGGAATATGCTATGGTAAGTGATGGTGAAGTGTAGGAGTTAGGTGGTTACATGAGAGCAGTGTTACCTGGAATATGGTAAGTGATGGTGAAGTGTAGGAGTTAGGTGGTTACACGAGAGCCGTGTGTTACCTGGAATATGGTAAGTGATGGTGAAGTGTAGGAGTTAGGTGGTTACATGAGAGATGTGTGTTACCTGGAATATGGTAAGTGATGGTGAAGTGTAGGAGTTAGGTGGTTACATGAGAGCCGTGTGTTACCTGGAACACGGTAAGTGATGGTGAAGTGTAGGAGTTAGGTGGTTACATGAGAGCCGTGTGTTACCTGGAATATGGTAAGTGATGGTGAAGTGTAGGAGTTAGGTGGTTACATGAGAGCCGTGTGTTACCTGGAACACGGTAAGTGATGGTGAAGTGTAGGAGTTAGGTGGTTACATGAGAGCCGTGTGTTACCTGGAATACGGTAAGTGATGGTGAAGTGTAGGAGTTAGGTGGTTACATGAGAGATGTGTGTTACCTGGAATATGGTAAATGATGGTGAAGTGTAGGAGTTAGGTGGTTACATGAGAGGCATGTGTTACCTGGAATATGGTAAGTGATGGTGAAGTGTAGGAGTTGGGTGGTTACATGAGAGCCGTGTGTTACCTGGAATATGGTAAGTGATGGTGAAGTGTAGGAGTTAGGTGGTTACATGAGAACCGTGTGTTACCAGGAATACGGTAAGTGATGGTGAAGTGTAGGAGTTAGGTGGTTACATGAGAGCCGTGTGTTACCTGGAATATGGTAAGTGATGGTGAAGTGTAGGAGTTAGGTGGTTACATGAGAGCCGTGTGTCACCTGGAATACGGTAAGTGATGGTGAAGTGTAGGAGTTAGGTGGTTACATGAGAGCCGTGTGTTACCTGGAATACGGTAAGTGATGGTGAAGTGTAGGAGTTAGGTGGTTATATTAGAGCTGTTACCTGGAAGGTGAAGTCCTTCATGCAAGAGAAGACACAGGCAGCACAGGTGGCCCCCACCACATGGGCACAGCCAAGTCTCTGTAACACCATCACAGTAGGTAGAGCAAACACACCAACAACATAGATGTAAGGCGCATTCTCATGAGTTCACAAAGTGTAGAAACCTATTTTGAGCGTCTGGTGCATTAACGTACTGTATGTTCCATTCAATAGGTGGCGCCACATGGTGATAACCAAACCCTCTCATACATTTGCAAAGTCCTTTGTCCCTGCGATACTTGGTTACAACCACACCACCATCCACCCACATATAATGCTTTTTAGCTTATTTAACTTACACCTGTCAGTAAACACCATGACACCACAAACATCCTAGTTTCATTATAATGCTAGGATAACAGTGAAACAGTATGTATTATTATAGTTTCAAATCATTAAAAAAAGTCACCAGCACAAGAATGGCAGATAGTAGAACAGCTATACTAATTAAGATTCATCTTTAATTAATGTAAGACAGGAAAATACATATAATTGCAATAGGCTACCAGAATGTTGTCATATTGGAGACAGCGGTGCCTTATGTTTATTCAGAATATTCATTATTGTAAGCTTGTCTGATCTCTACCACTATTCAACAAAACAAATGTTTTTGAGTAGCCACTGTCTAAGGGGCTTTAGTATTACAAAATAATTCCAACAATCAAGAAAATACTTTGTATGTATGTTGGGGTTGATTTGGATCATAACAAAACAAATTGGACAGGTACATATTTTGAGTTGTTTCCATGCTTTTCCACTCACATCACAGACAATACGTCAGTGTCTGCAATGTGTTTTAGGTGGGATAGTACAGGGTGTGTGGAGTCAGTCAAATTCAAACGATATATTAGAATTTAAAATATATATATTTATAAAGCCTTAGATGCAACATAAAAACACTCACCTGTTTATTTGCCCCTTTCCTCAGCTGCTCTATACTTCGTCTGACGTGACTACAAAGACAGCAAACAGCACTTGTGATACTTCCCCAACATCCATGCCTACTTGTGGCCTCAACTCAACTATGGTTAACATCTCGTTAATCCAGTATTGTCCGTTCCTTAGTTTTAGTATAATATTCTTAATACTAGAACACATGTGTTGAAGGTGTGCTACTTGCTAAAATATGTTTAATAAACTGGAACACGCCTTGTATCTCAGGCACAGAACTATCCTATATTCATCTATGACACCTCAGAAGAATAGTAATGTCTTTATTTTTTTCTAAATTTGTTTTATGTAACCTGCAACGATAATAGAAAACATGCACAGCATTGCATAAAATTTTCCAAATTGACATGTTTGCTAAAAGTTACCTACGAATACTTTAGGAAACTATCTTCTGCGTCTGTATGAAGTGTCATCCAGAAGACGGGTATTTCTACCAGTATAAAGAAAGAAAGCAAGGGCTGAGTCATTATAATGAAACTCACACTTTCTCCTCAGCTGTAATGTCCGACTTCAACATGTCCTGGAGGTCTTTGAGCTCCTGATTCTGAGAGCCTGAGGCATGCACACTGAAACACACGTTAAGTTAGAGAAAAGGGTTACACAAACAGGCAATGCATGCAACAGGTTCTTCATCACCTGTCTAGTCTGTATAACAAGATTTAATCAGATTGCCAATTTAAGCAATAAGCGCCGAATGTTAAATGATGCAAGGAAACCATTGGCTTATCAAGAGTCAAACAATTTTTCATTGATGTCATCTTGCGGTATGGACAAAAACCCTCATGGACATAACCCCTCATGACAAAACCGTTCACGGAGAAAACCCCTGAAGGCATAACACCTCATGGACTTAACTCCTCATGGACATACCTTAGAGGCAGAATAGGCTTGGCAATCTTTTTTACGCTTCCAACACGCACAAAGTCATCAAACCCCAAGTCCAGCAGACTGGAACAGAAGAAATGCAATAAAATATTACAAATATCTGATTAACAAAAACTATCTTGTACCAACAATTCTCAGAATAACATACAAACTGAAGATAGGTAATATAAAAAAATTATTATTATTATCATTCATACAATGACTAGCCAAGCTGATATCGACTCAACATTCACAAACATATGCATAAAGAATGTCAGAAAGTGTCAGCCATGTTATCCATGAGGATAATGCATGGTAACAGGAAGTTGTAGTGCATTCCAAGGAAATATTGTAGATCGGACCATTGGAGCTTATGGTCTGTTCTTGCAGCAAATGACACTTATTAATATAAAGATAATGGATACTTTTATTAGTCTCAACAGCATAGTAAGACAACACATTATTCAGATATACACACAAATATTGAAATGTAAAACATGCAGTGCAAGTTTATATAAAATAAACACAATATATATAGTACCAAAAAAGACAGAAAACAAAAAACAAATAGGAAGAAAACAATTGCTATGGGATGGGACACTCCTACTAAGATCACAACTGGTCACTATCATAACAGCCACCCAAAAACGATAAATTTTTTATGTTTCTAATCCTAAGTTTTATTTATTTAAAAAAATAATAATAATAATACTGATATGTGATAAACCATTTTTATTGCCTTTCTCTTACATACTGTCTGTGATGATTGTTTCGTTGATGTGTTTTGTGTGTTGTGTACGCGTGTCGTCGTGTAACTATGTGTGCAAGTATATGTATTGAAACAGTTGCATTGTACTGTTATGGAATGTGCTGCACGCATTCATGATATAATTAATGTACTTGACATATGTAGCAATTTAATATAGTGCATGTGACGTTATATTATTGTAGCATATAGTGTTTGGCATAACTTGAGAATCCTCTCAAACTATGGATCACTATCTTGTCTATCACTAAATCAGGGATATTATTAACATCATGTGGTAAATTATATTTAAGACACTTTTTGGCAAATTCATGTTTCATTCTGGATGTATGTAGTTCAATTGCTCTCCGAATATAATGGTCCTGTATGCCAGTATTTGGAGTTATCTGCCAACTTAATAAGTAGACAGGTACATTTTGATGTCTATATTTGTAATATAATTTTAGTTCTTGTAAGTCATCTACTTTTAATATGTTGATATTTATTATGATATTTAATTCACTTTGTAATTTGTCCACCATTGCTACTGAAGGGATGAGAGCAACATTTGATCAAAACCACTGAAAATTTATGAGATCGAGCAGAGCAAGGTACGTGCGGATCAAGGTATGAGTGCTGCAAGTGCTTTCTAGCTGGGGTTCATGGTGGAAGGCGCTGTAAGCTGTTTTTTTAAATGGGTTAGGTTCTAATACAGTAAGATTATTTTCATGTTTTTCTCACCTCCCACTCTCCCACCCCCAAATATAATTGATACTGTCAAGCTGTTGACTGTCTATATAAATAAACTTCATATTATTAGTATTTCAAAAGCTTTGGCACTCTTTTAAAATTATTCAATGAAGTTGGACCAATTCTTGTAAAGAAATATATAATTTTTTAATAATGAAATTAATTGATTACACAATCTGAAACAGGGGTGATTGGGGCCTGGTTCCATTCCATGCTGGATGTAACTGTTGAAGTAGGCGATCCGAAGGCACTAGTCTAGAAATAGTGCCATTAGTGGTATTCGTCCACTACAACCACTACATGTCATTGTACGGTGAGAACACTATGTGTCCACATAGCGGGAACATCAGAAGGTAGTACATGAAAGAGAGAGACCAGAAACTGCGTGAAGGCTAATTCTTGCATAGCGATATTGCGTATAAAAATATTTATTATTAGTTTCAAACACAACCAAACTAAAGAACTTTGATTATAAGTCTTTTTTTGTTCACAGCACAGCAAAGTTGAGCCTATTAACACGTCAGTTCGATATGCTCCAATAACATGCCACTGTAGGTCGCCACTGTCAAGCTAGGAAATGACCTGAACAGACCTGATTATTAACAGTGAAGTCGCCAGATGCCGATTTGGCGCTTCCCTGCCTGTTTCCCTGGAGTTCCGAAATGGAAATGAGGTATATTGACGTCATTAAATTTGAATCATCCAATAGCCTTTCACAATGCTAATCACTTTTATGTCTCTTGAGCAGTCAGAGGGCATATAACAGGACAAGTACGACGGTTTACGCCCAAACGTTTTTATTTTACTCAGCTTTGCGACCCCTCCTGCATATATAAATCCCCCCAAAATGTCTCCTCGGATCTGGACGAATTAAAGGAATGACCCAAATGGATTCCCAAAATGAGGAAATCCGCATTTCCGCGGAACTCTCTCATACCTGTGCTACTCACCTGAGAAGAATGCGGTCAACGGCAACATTTGTAGTGGACGAAATGAGAAGTTTGGTTGGTGCGTCTGATGTGTAGGCTTCATTTAGTTCAAAGAGTCGAGTCAAGAACATGACAACAACAGCCAGGAGGTAGCTCTTGCCTGACCCAAACACACCTACAGACAAACACACCTACAAACAAACATGGAACATACCAACAGCCAGTGTTGTACTAACATATCTTTCTGTGTTTAGCAAATTACTGACTGACTAACTAGAAGGACACAGTATTGGTAAAATGACGCTATGCAGAGAATGTATGCTATATGTGGCATTATATGCATCTGTAGACGTAGACACTGTGTGTTACACTAAGTCTTACTTTCACCTTACTTTGTGTGCAGGTATACATGCACTGACAACCACCAATAAAGACAAATCAGGACGTTATTGTGGTATCGAAATCACTGGCAAACAAGTACTGCTTTATTTGAGCCTGAGAAATACACCACTTTAATCAAATTTAGTTTCATTGTCACTTCTGACATTGAATTTTGCAAACTAGGAAGTAAAGATCGGTTTTAGAATGTTTTTTAATTTAATGCTAACTATCTCAAACATAGTGCTAAAAATAAAACATGTGCTAACTTATTTAAGATGACGACACAGATGTAAAAATCAAAGAATGCACCAATTCACATTTATAAAGCTTAATCATCAGAGCCTGGGGATCCTTTCATTAACATTCTTATCAGTTCATTGGCCCAATTTTGCTCTATAAATTCAGTTTTGCTCCTTAACAATGTTACTGTACACTGTTATTGTGTCAGTCTGTCTGCCTGTCTAACAATTGTTAATACCAGGTTGCGACACCAGGACACATCCACCAGTGTGTCAAGTAAATATTGTCCTCAATGATATAAATTCTTTTAATGATGGATGTTCAATGTTAAACCCATTGTCTTAGTGAGACAGTCTCCCGGTACGTAGGAAACAAGAAATGACGCACGAACCACAGACGAGTGTAACAGAGGGAGAGAGTGACTCAACAGAGAACAAGAAATGAGGCACGAACCATGGACGAGTGTAACAGAGGGAGAGAGCGACTCAACAGAGAACAAGAAATGAGACACGAACCATGGACGAGTGTGACAGGGGGAGCGAGAGACTCAACAGAGAACAAGAAATGAGACACGAACCATGGACGAGTGTAACAGAGGGAGAGAGCGACTCAACAGAGAACAAGAAATGAGACACGAACCATGGACGAGTGTGACAGGGGGAGCAAGAGACTCAACAGAGAACAAGAAATGAGACACGAACCATGGATGAGTGTAACAGAGGGAGAGAGAGCGACTCAACAGAGAACACGAAATGAGACACGAACCATGGACGAGTGTGACAGGGGGAGCAAGAGACTCAACAGAGAACAAGAAATGAGACACGAACCATGGACGAGTGTGACAGGGGGAGCGAGAGACTCAACAGAGAACAAGAAATGAGACACGAACCATGGACGAGTGTGATAGGGGGAGCGAGACACTCAACAGAGAACAAGAAATGAGACACGAACCATGGACGAGTGTAACAGAGGGAGAGAGTGACTCAACAGAGAACAAGAAATGAGGCACGAACCACAGACGAGTGTAACAGAGGGAGAGAGTGACTCAACAGAGAACAAGAAATGAGGCACGAACCATGGACGAGTGTGACAGGGGAAGCGAGAGACTCAACAGAGAACAAGAAATGAGACACGAACCATGGACGAGTGTAACAGAGGGAGAGAGTGACTCAACAGAGAACAAGAAATGAGACACGAACCATGGACGAGTGTGACAGGGGGAGCGAGAGACTCAACAGAGAACAAGAAATGAGACACGAACCATGGACGAGTGTAACAGAGGGAGCGAGGGACTCAACAGAGAACATGAGAGCCACGTTGAGCAGGGACGTTGCCTGGTCTTCATTCAGCTGGTACTTCTCAATGTAGCTCAGTGCCTCGCCCTCCTGACACAACAAATGGCACTTGTTTAATGAATACAAATGCTAACTATATAATTTTTACCAAATGTGTCATTTTTTCATAAGTCCCAAGTTATTTCTGTGACAGTAAAGTTAACAAAATTAGTCCCATTAATATAATCCTCCCGCCATTCAGGTAACTTGGCCTAGTCCGAAAGGTGACCACAATATTGGGGTTCTACTGTTATGTGAATATAATTTTCAATGAGATTTCCCACAATACTACTTCTATCAGCATGTCTAAGCTTATCTGGTTACCACAGTTATTGTTAACCAAACTGCATAAATTACATCATTATTTTCATATAAACATTATACACTGTAAATCTGGTCAGGACAATGAGTAATTTTTTAAGATATGACTTCAGTTTAAATTAATCATAAATACTGTCTCATTAAAGTCATCAGGAACTGCAAGAATTTAAAATGGAAATGCGATATTTAATAAATATATTCAGATTTTTGCAGAAGGTTTACAGTTTCAGATAATATTAAAGTGATGGAGAGCTTCTTCCGAATTTTGGACGTATCTCAAAAACATGCACTTGCCCATGCAAGCTTAGTTTTCAACACAACTATTTAGCCATAAAAAACGATGTAGGTGTTGCACGTACAATGACATCATCTGGTACATGGAAATGTTGTTTGACTTTGCAGGCAGGAGCGATAAATCCACCTTGACAGGATCTTGATGTGTCTTCTCCGTCCCTGTAAACAACCATACAAGCATACCACAAGAAAGTCAGCAGGATCAGGTGTGATTCTAAATTTTGCCTTACACCACTGCAGAAACTTTCAATTGAAATATTAATTGTTCAAATACAACATATTGTAAAAATAAATTTCAATATCACAACAATTACACGGTTCTGCATAACTTAAAAAGCTGACTGGAAATTTACAATTTTGAATTAAATTTAATTACAATCAGTGTATTTGTGAAAATAAATAAAAAATGGATGAGATGTTTAATGATTGCTACAATTATACAACGACAATCAATTATGGTAATCATTTACATGCATTTATAGCAATACCTATGAAATAATTGTTGACAATGAAAGCCTTAAACAGACAGATAAAAGGTTGACCAGAAGCAAACATGACAAGTCTGACAGAGACAATAATTGCAACAGAGACAGTACGTTAACATATTTGTTTTGTTTGAAAAATATGAAGTAGAGAACAACAGTGAATGCACTATGTGTGGATGCAGCAATTAAAAAAAATTCATTATTATTATTGCAGACTATCACTATAATGAAATCAATAAGCATAGAAACCAAAAGTGAAACCTGCTTAGAAGCTGTGGTAGCAGGGGCAGAGTGGACGGATTGACAAATGTCTCCAGGTTTGCCAGACAGGTCAACTCACTGCTGAAGTTACCTGCATGTATCGCATGACACAGCACTGCAACATGACACAACCTTCATACATTGCATAACAGTACATCATCACAAACATAGACATTGCTGAAAGGAAGTGGACACTGCACCGCATAGAATAGGTAGTAAATAAAATTGTTAAAAGTTGGCAGTGAATGATAATGAAAGCTACAGAGAAAACACATCCAAGTATGACAGTTTTATTTTGTGGCACAAGTAGCCGTGCTGAATTCTTTTGACAAATGCCATTACATTTACAATCGATGATAGTTTAGTGTAGTGTAGATGATAAGTGTCTATAGTTCAATGTATTGTTACACCCCCATAACTGTCATCTCCATTGTTAAACTTAGGATCACACTCATAACCACGCTGCGAGATTCTTCCATGATGTTTTTGACACACTCACCTCCATTGGGCCAGTTAGAAGGACTGTAGCCACTGACTGCTTCAATCTCCACCTCATTCAAAGTACTTGGACCATGAAATGAACTTCTTGCGAGAAATGTACAACCCGGTTCAAAGGTCAACTCTTGAGAAATTACCCAAAGGTCATCTGCAAGGAAATATAATCGAACATTTGAAGGAAACAAAAAGTATTTAATTTATAGTGAATTGCTTTTAATAGTAATGGCAATGTAAATACAGAAAACAGTAACAAAAGAGGAAATACTGTCACTGTGAGAATGGTTCCTCTTTTTTTCCTAGTTTTAACATGAAACATATCGTGCATAACAGCTAGAGTTTTTTTTATTTATCATATATCCTATCTTTTTAACATTTATCGTGTATTTTTTCAGATTAAACTCAAGTTTTAAACAGAATTTTTTTATTTTTATAGTTTGTTTCAGATTAAAACATGTAGTTTTAAAAATGCATGGCATACAAGCTATTAACATGGAGATTAATGATTTGTTGCCAATATTTCTGCTAAACAGAACTGATACTATAGCCAGTGTAGAAGTACCTCTAGCATAAGCTGAGCTGTTCAACTTGTTCTCTAGCTTGATGTAGAGGGTCTTCTTACAATTGCTGTCTTCCAGATGCAAATGTTGCTTCATCCATCTCTGAAACACAGACACAAAATATGTACAAGGAATATTTAAGGGAGATTTTTAATTTCATCTGCCAAGACGGTAATTATTAACCCTTTAGAACGGACCAGTCAGTAACCGACCAGCAGATAAGCTGGATTTTAACGATTGATATGTGTGGTTCTATCTACTGGACGCTATGTGCCATTTTAAAGTTTAGTCTATTTGTTCTATATAATAGTTTTTGAGTTAGCACCATTTGGAAACACATCTTACTGAATGTGTATGAGCACTATGGTGAATTGGAGAGCATTTAATTAAAATGGCTACAAATTCCCCGGTATTCCATATGAATTATAACATTAACTGGACAAGCGTCTAACCGGGAAGTTCTTCAGATGAGACTTGTAGGTCTCCCGGGGTGACTTGAGGATGAGTTGACATTCACAGTACAGCGCAACGTGACGCTGCTTGAAATGAGTCTCGATACTTCTACCGTCACTCAACTGTAGGCGGCGCTGGTATGTCCCCATCTTCGTTCCACGTCCTTCGTCCAGCCACTTGAAGAAGCAACATCTGGTGGCCTGACTGTTGTTACATGTATAGAAGTACCGGCCCTGAAAATATCAAGAAACAGCAACTGGCTACAGTGAACGAGTGTCAAGAATTTGATGCATTAATCTTCTCTTTGCCAATAAGTTCATCTAATTATAATTGAGATAGCGTATGTATCTATATCGTTGTTATTACATTCCTGCTGGACATTTTTTACATCTCGGGCGTCAAACTTTCAATGGGTAATCTACGAACCCTGGGAAGAAAAATAACGCTTTTATTTTTTTCAAAATACTCTGTGAATTAATAGTTCTTACTAGTTAAAGACATACAGAAACATTCCACACATGTGTAACAAAGGTTTAAACACCCCACCTTATTGCGCCCTTCTTTTTTCACCTGCACGATCTTAGAGGGTGCCCCGTGTTCACAGACAGGGTTCTTGCTATTGGCCGACTTGGCCACCCCGCGGGGCTCTAAACATGATGACAAACAGACATATAAATCTGTCAAAATCTAAGATGATGTACAGGTTCCTCAGACAATGCAAGTTCAAAAATAATATTACAATGAGGTTATCATTATTATTGAGTATTTTTACTTAACACACATAGCTAGGCACAGTTTATGCTCTCCAAATGTATACAAGCAGATGTAACCGTTATTATAGTATACTTGTTCAAAACATACAAGCACGGAGTGATTTCTGTCCATTAGTTGCTTCTGTAATTAATAAAATATCCACATAAAATTGTGCTTCGTTTCCAATCCATTTTTTTAAAACACCCAAACATTTTCTAAACAAAGCAACAATGCAATATTTCATTAAATATTATAGTCATTGTGCATAGTCATAAACTGACATATACTATTTTAGAGATGTTGGATTTGATTGGCCTCGGGTGATGTTTAGCGTGACTGACTTGACATGGAATGACCCATAAATTACATATGTTCTAGTAATATTAAACTAGCTTCCATTACCCTAAGCTTGCTATTTACTAATATCCCTTAAATAATTTTTGGGCACCAAATAAATGAAATAATCATGTAAATGTCTCATTAATATGCAAGTTGCATACGTGTGTGCAGTGGAGAGTAGGAGGTGGTGTCGACCATGGCACACACTCGGTAGAACTGTCTCGCCACCTCCAACAACTGCAGGTTGAGATGTTCTGAAACAACACAACATCCACCTATTAATACACATTTGGTGCATGGATACCCACAAATTATCGGACTGATTTCCAGGAGTGATTCTCATCAAAAATATTTTTGAAGGGTAGCATAATCCATTTTTGTTATGCACTTGCAGCTTTTGAAAATCAAAACAGCTATTATTATTTCTATAAGGACGATTTGATTTAGTCAATATAAAAATGTAAACTTATAAATAAATAAAATATAAATACAGAGTATATTAAATATATAAGGACAACACAAGTGCAAATACTTGTTTCCATTGTGGTCTTTGAATAGATATAGACAAAAACATGACACTAACATATACTAATAGATTAAGACAAAATAACAAAGAATAAACAATAATAATACTAATTCATCTTACACTCTTCAGTACTCCAGCAAATGGTTTGCTCGTTTGGAACCAGCAAGCTGGGTTGTCATGGCAACATGATCATATATATATATATTTTATTAAAGTCAAACAGTAAATATTTTAACATTTATTAAAATGACATTTGACACAGGGATAACTACTTTTAAAACATTACTATGACTTCATGTTACACTGAAACTAATTTTTGTCATCTCAGTAAGCAAGCTGTCAATTACAACTATGCAGCTCTGCATTACTGACCAATTGAGCATGTTTGGTAGAAAAAATGTCTACCGTTGCTCAAATATTACACGATAGATAATCACAATGACTACAGTTGTACTGTGTAATCTACAAGTCATACTCAGTAAGAAATACCGTTGAGAGCGGCCGTCAAGACCTGCTTATAGAGAACAACAGTGGGGAATATGGCAGGGATGGTGACGAGTCTGCAGCTTGTCCTGTCTCCCTCTGCCTCAGTCGGGCTGGGAAACCTCAGCTCGGAGGTCTGACACTGGAACAAGGCAACATGTAGAGACATGGGCTGTCTCCACCACAAGGGCACGACATCTAAGTATAATCGAGCTAGTGTGTGTGTGTGTGTGTGTGTGTGTTTGTGTGTGTGTGTGTATGTTTGTGTCTGTGCGTATGCGTGCATGTGTCCGTACATGTGTGTCTGTGCGTGTTGTCTGTGCGTGTGTGTGCATGTGTCCGTACATGTATGTCTGTGCATGTGTGTGTTTGTGCATATATGTGTATGTTTATTAAGGTTTTCCTCCTAGACACTTTCCATATCAGATGCCAACATTTCAAAAAGAACATAATGATTTTATTGTTTAGAAATTCCCCATTGATTAAAGGTTCTTACCAGTCAAGGATTTGTATAAGACATCAAACAATTATTCACAATGTTATGCATGTTTTCTGTTTCCTTTCACTGTTCAGTTAGTTAGGACCTTTTATGTAACTACTACCACTACTGAAGCTAACAACCGTTATAAATATAACCCACACATGAATTACTACATCAAAAATAAAATGCCCATCAAAGTATTGATGAAAGTGATTACTTATCACCACAGGAGCAGTCATAGCCATTCTCACCACAGAAGCAGTCATAGCCATTCGTACAAAGGAGGAGCTCTCCAACGCAGCCTTCCCTCTGTGGTTCACCCTTCTCCCTGGCTCCTGTCTTACAACGGCAGGAGGTTTAAATCCAGCTCTTGCACCAGTCCGCCGCATACATTGGTTTTTGTTCTCTGCTGGTTGTAACAAAGGCGAGCGATCACAGACAATGTTGTCACACCTCAGCTTGGTCCCCTGTTCCAGTTGGTCTTCATAATCTTTCATGTCATCAGAACTTGGCTTAGATAACACAAGTGGGGAGATTACAGTAGGTTCACGTGAATGACCATCTCCAACCTGTCTACGGGGAGTAAATCTACTGTGGTAGAGATTCACTGTTGTATTTGGCTTTGATTCGGTATCAACAAATTTCCCCCACCTTGTGTTGTTGTTGTCATTCTCCAGAGTCCGTGGTGAAACACTGTCTCTGGATAGCCCTGGTGACAAATGACTGAACTGCTCACAGGGACTGCTGCAATGTGACACTGTTTGTGTGACATCACCTGTTATCTGATCCTGTGCAGTAACATAGGATGTGTCAGAATGATACTGGTGACACGACGATGACATGCTAAGGTTGCTGTCACATAACAGTTGATATTGTGAAACACCAGATGTGTCATCGTTTCTTTGAGCCCAAGGCAGAAGACCAAGCATGTCATCATTTGTCGCTTCATTTGGTGACATGACACTGTCATACGTCTGACCCATTGTCACCCAATTTGATATGCCCCTGTCAACATTAGAGTTACGACCTTCATCATTTTTGTCATCATCTTGTTGACGCACCAAAACTTCAATGTCATCTAAGTCGTCATCAATGGTAAACGTCTGAATACTGCTTCCACCTGTCAATGTGTCACATGTCATACTGTCTTCAAATGGTCGACATTTCAGTGGACGTCTCTTGCGTTTAATACCCGGATATCCAAGCACTCCAAAGTTGTTGTCTGGACACACGACTGACGTACTATCCCGATCTCCATATATGTAGTCTGGGGGCTTGAAGGACATCCTATGTTCCGGGCTTCCAGACCCAATATCTTGGAAGAATATCGCAGGAGATAACTGGTCAGTTGATGGTACTTTGTGTGGAGAGATGACAAGAGGGGACGGGGGATTAGCATCTGGAACTCGCTGAATCTCAGACATCAATGGAAGCTGTCTGGAGCCGAGATGGTTCACTTGTTGAATTGGATCCTGTCATAACCAACATAGAACTTTGGTTAACTGCTGCAAACTAACACGTGTACAGTGCAGGGATTAATTAGTCGTCATCATTACAAAATATTGATGAATTGTTATAAATATAATTTATGTAATAATAAAACAAAGCAGTACCGTGACATTGCTTGTAGGAATGTACAGAAAGAAATCTGATATCACTTTTAATAGAAATATTTTATTTACATACAGTGTTGTTTTATTAATAATACGAATGTATTGCAATTTTTGATCACAACGACTTCAGTAAGTTCAGTTATGGTAGAAGGTGGTCATAATTTCAGATTACTTTTAAGTGTAGGGAAGATCATTCCAAATTTTGAGTATCGCTACAGAAACAGGCGCTCGTCCAGATTAAGCTTACTTTTAGGAACAACAAGTTGTTATGAGATAGGTGAGGTGATCAGATCAAAGAGAGTATGATGTGTTTGTTAGTCATGTACCGGTTTCTGGGATAAGAGAAACAGCTGCTTGTGATCAAATGGTGTCTCCTTCTGATGAGTTGAGTCTGGAGAGAAGTAGTACAAGCTCTTGTCTCCTTCCAGTTGCCATGACAACAATTCTTAAAATGAAGCATATTTTAAATTAGAATCCACAACCTTAATATCAGTTTTAAAACTAAGCTAAACTGAGATTTTTGAAAATATGATGGGCAGATCACTGATCCAAAAAGAACATAAATTAATATCAACATTGCATATGATCATTCTACAAAGACTGTCATATTGGCCATCAAAGATTTTGTACACTTTCCAAGCAAGTACAATTTAAATATTTATTAATATAATTAATTATTTCTCATACAATTTGCACCAAAAAGAATCATAATATGCTCATATAAATCACTCAAAATTACATTAATAGTCATGTATAAATATAAAATGTACATACTGTTATACTTGTCTTTAATGTTATGTCAAGTAGGTTCACGAGTTATAAATACGATAATAAATAAAAACTGCAAATTATGCAATGTTTAATATCTCAAATCTGATAAAAACTAAACCATCAACAAGAAAAAGAAAATTACATTCACCTGGTGAATGTGGAACTATGTCAGAGGTGAGAAGCCTGGATTGAGATGTCACTGCTGTTTGACGTTCTCCAGCAGTGGGGAGAGGGGTGTTTAGGGGCGTTACATCCCGTCTTACTGTGGCACTCCTGCGTGTGCCTCTGAGAGTGTAGTCAACTAGACGACTGCTGACCTTCACACAAGCATCATCAAATATACACCATCTCATGCAGTTATCAGTTTTAAATTCATTGGTGGTATCAACTTTGTCAGCTAGGTGGAGCCACATGTACAATCGTATTCTTAACATCCACCAGCTGGTGCCACATGTGACGTAACGATAACCATCAGAGCAATCTCAAATTCAAGACATTTTGGAAAATTTCATTTTAAAACATTTTCAAGATGCGACTCAGAACACACCATATCAGTGAGTGTATAGTTATGTGGAGTAAATCTACAAATTAAAATAGGCAACATTTTACAATCGACTAAAATGATGGCATTTTACTTACAGATATCGCAATGTCTTCTTTGCTGTTCCGCCCTACTTCAGGCAACTGTGGTGGGGTAGCTACCAGTGCCGGGGAGCAGGCACCCCAAGGACTAGCCAACTGTACTGATGGCGTCAAGGTTAGATGAAGGTCCCTGTTTAATCTCTCTCTAGTGATGACATTCCCCGATTCCACTACAACATAGCATGGGACATACATGATACTTAAGGTAAACCACTGAAAATAGTGCATGTATGTGTGGTTGTTCATGATTTGCAAACACAACATAACACAGAGAGTTCTACTTCTATCTTTCCTTTAAATTAAGAAACAATATTTGTATCAATATTTCCATAACAATCTAATATTTTCAAAACGAATTCTACTTAATTTCTTCTTTCTATCCATGTCTCTATGAATGCTAACCATATCCTTTTATGTGACTTTTATAACTACGGGATACTGGGATATTACCTTCTGAAGCAACGAAGGGTAAACAAAATTGAACAAGACAAACTAAACCACACACATAAGGCATAAAACAAAGTATCATTGTTAGTTAAATGATTAACTCATTGTCAATAATTCAAATAAGAAAGAACGTAAAATTTGAAGGAAACAAATAAACTGTAATTAAGTAATACCAGATGCATGGGCGCATGATGCAATCAAGAAGCATTGAGAGAGGCCATTACATTCACAGTCCATCAGTAAAACACACAGCTGGAGCAGAAACATATATTATTACCTTTTTGTCTCTTGCAGCACACACCCAACTGAGGAGTGATTCCAAGAACTCCATCGGCCGGCCTCACTGCTGCTGCACGCAGGTCAACTCTTCTGCTCATTGATGGTGGTAGACAGATGCGACGCTGGTGTTGAGCCCAGTCTGATTCGACCTGTCGCTGCTGTGGTGGTTCCTGCCACGCCTGCTGTGGAGAGTTTCCACGTGGACTGTCCTGGGAAGAACTATACATGGTGTCAGTGGTGTCCATGGAATCGGTGTCCCCACATCTGTCATTGACTACTGTGGAAGTCCCACCTTCCTCTGTGTGTTGAAGTACACACACAGTTCCCTCAGTGTCCAATTCAGGTGGCGCATCACCTTCTGTTATGGTCTGTTCTGGTATGGCTTCAGACATGGGACTTTCCTTCCAGATCTTGTCATTCTCATAATCTCCTGGGCATGTATCATCAGGTGTGCAGAAGTGAACTTTGTCATCGTGGATTTTGATGCCACATTCCAGAGGAGCAGTTTTGTCAGCAGCTGAATCACGACGCAAGACGTTACTGTCTGTATCAAAACCATTGTCACTGAAGCAAGAACCTTCATTCTCGTCATTCGAGTGACAGCTTTCTTTGTCAGTGTCATTACTGTGATGCCTAGAGTTACTGTCAAGGGGATCGTCATTGTGACAATTTGTGTCACCAACAGTTTCACCCTCAAAGTGACCGTCATTGTGATCAGTGTTGTCACTAACATACATCTTGACTTGACAATCATTATGGTAATCATTGTCACCAATATCGTCACCTTCAACATGACAGTCATTGTGATGAATGGTGTCACTACTATTCTTTTTCTCGCCAGTGTCACATACCTTGTCACTGCCTGATTTGTGCCTCTTACAACTGTCACCAAAGTGACCATCTTTGTTATACCTGTCAGTAACACAACATTCTCTGTCATCAGTAATGTCTTCTGTGAACCTAGTAGCAATAAAACAGTCTCTCGTGTTCTTGTCACCAATGCTTTGGTTTTCATTCTCCCTGTCAACAAAGATGTCTCCATCATCAATGGAAAAACTGTCACCATCTGTGTCAATGGTGTAACATCCTTCACTGTCCCTGATCTTATCCGTTTGATTGTCATATGTATTGCCTCTCTCTATGACGGCACGTTGACTGTCCACACTGTTCTTGTTATTATGCAGGTATTCTATGCTGTCACCATCAATGTCACCGTCCATATTGTCAACATTGCTGCAGTCACTGTCACCAGCATCGACAAAATTGTTCTTGTGATCAACGTGATCACAGGTGTGTAATGAACGGTCAACACTTTGGGAATCATTGTTAACATCACTGTCTCGGTGACAACTGATAGTGTCTATATTAGGAAGGAGACAGGTGACAATGTTCCCAGATTCACAGCATTTGACCGTCGCATCATCATGACACTTTGCGCGACAGTTGACAACATCCCCATTCCCTATTGACTGGTTTCCACTTTTCTGGTCACTGTCAGCTGTGTGACAATTAACAGTATTACTAGTTGTATCATCTGTGTGTGAATTATCACCATTTGTATCATCTATACAATAATTATCAGTATTTGAATCATCCACGTGGTAATTATCAGTACTTGTATTATCTGTGTGACAACTGTCAGCATTTGGATCATCTATGTGACAATTATCAGTATTTGCATAATCTACGTGACAATTATCAGTATTTGCATCATCCATATGACAAATGACATCAACATCAGTTGCTATTATACAGTTTTTGTTCTTGTTAATCAAGAGGGAGAGAGTATTACTATCTGGTGACAGACATTTGACAATCTCACTGTCACGGTTGACAATGTCACTGCCGGAACAAATGACATTACCACCTTCTGGTGTGTGACAATTCACAACGTTATGGCCACTGGAGACATCAAGTGAGTGACAATCAATAACTAGTTCATTAATCTCCTCGCTCCGTGTGTCTCCAATAGCTCTACTTGCACCTGCCATGTCATCAGGAATATCGCTACAATCAGATTCATCAAGATGACTGCAACTTACGCCACTCTGAGGCACCAGACCTGTTGCTTCACGCTGAGATTTATTTGAGTTAACTGATAACTTGTTTTGTTTCAAGTCACTGCTGTGTTTGCTTACAGTATGCGTGTGACTACGTTGTAAACATTCATCTCCTGACTTCGTAACACCATTCTGAGACACGAAATGTGTTCCTCCAATTTGGGAAACATCCAAACCAACTGATACCTCGATATATTTTAAGTCACCGCTGTGCTGGGTTACTGTATGCATGTGACTGTCTTGTGAGCATTCGCCACCTATCTCTGTCATACCACTGTGAGATACCAAATGTGTTCCTTCCCGCTGAGATTTATCCAAGTTAACTGATACCTTGTTTTGTTTTAAGTGACTGCTCTGCTGGCTTACAGTATGCATGTCACTACTTTGAGAGCATTCATCTGCTGATTCTGTCATGCCACTATTAGTCACTAGACCTGTTCCTTCATGCTGAGATTTATCCGCGTTAACTGATAACTTGTTTTGTTTTATGTCACTGCAGTGGTCACTTACAATATGCATGTGATTGTCTTGCGCGCATTCATCTCCTGATGGTTGATCGGAGGCAGCGTCCACTGATTCCCAGTCAGACAAGGGAGAGAAACATATATCAAAACATACCTGCTCACTATCACCATTCGTCTCGGCCACCGGTAGATCTACGTCTGCATCTGTGCTCCGTGCCACAGGGGAAACCATTCCAATGATGTCTCTGGCTGTATCACTGTTTGATTTGGTTGCTGCATCTACATGTTGGTCTTCTGTTTCAACTGAATGCTCTACACCTTCAACAGAGCTCGTTGCCACAGGGGAAACTTCTCCAGCGATGTATCTAGTTCTATCATTGTCATTGTTTATTTCGGCTGTTGCATCTACATGTCTCTTTTTTGTTTCACCAAAATGATCTACACCTTCTTCAATAACTCCTTCAACCTTCTCCATCAAATCCTCTACAGCCTCAGATGGTCTGGGAATGATTGTTTTCTCTGGACCTTCCGTTGAATAAAATTCACAGACACTTTTGCTTGTTATGTCGCCATTAGCACACATCTGCACGTGGTCTGCAGCAGTAGCGGTGACCGCTTTTTCTGACATCTTCTCTGTTTCCAGTCCATTCCCAATCAATGCCAGAATTTGGGAGCAACTTCGTTTTGCACGAAACTGCCGAAGATCTGTTTCCCCCTTTTCGTTTGACCTATACCAAGAACTACTCCCATCCAAATGATTCTTCAAGTTGAGTTCAGGGGTCAATCCGTGTTGGTTTCTGATATCAGTTTGGCAGTTTAGTGCTGTCTGTTTATAGAAAGACCTTCCGTTTTGATTCTGGAGTTCTGTTCCTGTACGAGAACCTTGCATGTCAACTTCGACACTGTTGTTCTGTCGTGTCCAGGAATTTGATGTGTCATCAGTGACACTTCTGTCTGGCATCATGTAACTGGTGTCATGTGATGTTATCCTGTAGTCTACATATCGGTTTGATCCCCGTGATGTATTGTACCCTGGGGAACTCCATAGACTGGTGTCTTGTCTTATTGTGTTGTTGTGATCTGAAGGAGAATTTTCTTGAAATTTTGTCGGTAAATATTCATCGTTCTTCTTCGCCTTAATCTGTCTGGGATGTACAAAACCCTAAAACACAAGGCAAAACAGTAAATCAACACAAAAAGTACTTCCTTAAATGTTCAGATACATTTTGAATGATAACTGGTATATACAGGAATGAAGTTATCTATCGTGTCAAATGTTGTTTTGTGATTATATTCCTGTCCTAGTATTTAGATTGCACTATTAAGTGTACAAAAAGTGTGCTTGATCAGATCAATGTGGACAGATTCATATCCAGTCACAGCCTTTTAGATGCATTGTTACAAAAGTAATAAAACACACACATAATTGACATTATAAGATTATTCAATGGAAACTGTCAAGTTAGCAATCGGCTTGAAATCCTTTCTAAATCCCGGGATTGGCCTGTCATTTGAACCCAAACCTAAAACATCTTACAATGCCACTTTCAAGTGCTTAACAGGACAATAAAAAGACAGGTGCTTAAAGAAAACACTAAAACACCACATGAATCACAAACACCTGATCACAACAACACAGATCAGAGTGCAATTTCACGTTATGATTACAAATGTGTAATTGAGTGTCAATACTCACTGTGTGCCTGCGTTTGAGTCCAACCCTCGTGACAGATTTAGACAACGAAGCAGAAGTGGCACTAATGCTATCAGAGGGTGCAGGTCTCACAGTCACTGCTCTCGTCTGATTCTGTACAAATGCTGGTCCTTTCTTAGCTTCCTCCGCTGGGCTCCCATCAGCCGTTCCTGCAGGGGTAGAAGTGTCTGCCTTGCTCTTACACTCCTCCACTTGAATCAGGTATTTGCAGCTTTCTAAGTTTGCACCAACAATCACCTGAAATGCATTTAAATAAGTATTTCAAGTTTCGCTACCCGGAATCACCTTCCTGGGCCACAGGTGGTAATATTATGAACACGTTCACTGAATCAGTTGTATTTCGTCCCACTTGTTGTCTGGCGAGAGGAACCAGTCAACTTCAAAGGTACTTGCAAGAACATCCAGCTACCTCCACAATAAGTGCAAATAACGGCTTTTTACAATTTCAGTGTTTTATTTACAATGTGAACATTTTGCAGGCGCAACAATCAAATTGTGAACAAAGTTTCAAGTTAGTTAAACACAACTTAAATTAAGATTCAACAAGGCAGGGGTTCTTCAGCTTCTTCTACAACTTCTCGAACAACTTGTAATTCAGTTATGTCTAATGTGTTTCCAGTCTGAGCACTCAATTTGCTCAGGTTGGAAACACATTAGACATAACTCACAAAAGCTATTTGAAATTTGTGTTTTATCATTACAGCTAAAGGGTAACAAACAATTAGCGTCAAATAGGTTTGGCCAACGAATTATCCAATAATCCAAATATTTGTCAAATACATACCTTTTCCGATTTGATACGCAAAGTATCTATGTTGGACTTATTATCATCAAACAAGGCAGCCTGAAAATGAAATAATACAAACCAAATTTCATTAAACAATGATGTAAACACTATTTTTAGATTTAACTCTGATTGACCTTACTGCAAGAATGTTTCAGTACAAATACGTGTCATTATTTGCTTTGCCTTTTAGCCAGCTGGTCCTGCCTACTGATACCAACATAATCCAACATACAAAATTAGTTATTCAAATTACAACAACATCAAACATAAATATCATGGTGCACTATAAATCATATATAAATTTGCCTTCATAACAATCAATCAAATTGATTGAACTCATTACAGTACACACAGATACAAATCAAATTGATTGGACTCATTACAGTACATACAGGTACAAATCAAATTGATTGGACACATTACAGTACATACAGGTACAAATCAAATTGATTGAACTAATTACAGTACACACAGAAACAAATCAAATTGATTGAACTCATTACAGTACACACAGATACAAATCAAATTGATTGAACTAATTACAGTACACAGATACAAATCAAATTGATTGAACTCATTACAGTACATACAGGTACAAATCAAATTGATTGAACTAATTACAGTACACACAGAAACAAATCAAATTGATTGAACTCATTACAGTACATACAGATACAAATCAAATTGATTGAACTCATTACAGTACATACAGATACAAATCAAATTGATTGAACTCATTACAGTACACACAGATACAAATCAAATTGATTGGACTCATTACAGTACATACAGGTACAAATCAAATTGATTGAACTAATTACAGTACATACAGAAACAAATCAAATTGATTGAACTCATTACAGTACATACAGATACAAATCAAATTGATTGGACTCATTACAGTACATACAGATACAAATCAAATTGATTGAACTCATTACAGTACATACAGGTACAAATCAAATTGATTGAACTAATTACAGTACACACAGAAACAAATCAAATTGATTGAACTCATTACAGTACATACAGATACAAATCAAATTGATTGAACTCATTACAATTTACAGTACACACAGATACAAATCAAATTGATTGGACTCATTACAGTACATACAGGTACAAATCAAATTGATTGAACTAATTACAGTACACACAGAAACAAATCAAATTGATTGAACTCATTACAGTACATACAGATACAAATCAAATTGATTGAACTCATTACAATTTACAGTACACACAGATACAAATCAAATTGATTGGACTCATTACAGTACATACAGGTACAAATCAAATTGATTGAACTAATTACAGTACACACAGAAACAAATCAAATTGATTGAACTCATTACAGTACATACAGATACAAATCAAATTGATTGAACTCATTACAGTACACACAGATACAAATCAAATTGATTGAACTCATTACAATACATACAGGTACAAATCAAATTGATTTAACTAATTACAGTACACTTAGAAACAAATCAAATTGATTTAACTAATTACAGTACACACAGATACAAATCAAATTGATTGAACTCATTACAGTACATACAGGTACAAATCAAATTGATTGAACTAATTACAGTACACACAGAAACAAATCAAATTGATTGAACTCATTACAGTACATACAGATACAAATCAAATTGATTGAACTCATTACAGTACATACAGATACAAATCAAATTAAGACAAATTATACATAATAGATGAGAACAACAAAGAAAGAACATTATATAATGTTATATTCCCTAAACATTCACTTGTAAAGTTGATTAAAAACAACTACCCATATATAGCAATGTAATACAACTTTTCAATAGCACATACACATTAAACTAACTGATAACTTGTTTTTATTAACATATGACTATATGACTATGACTATATTAGATTATCTAACATAGCAAAAATAAGAATTAAGACAGCACCTTGTTCGGGCCGATGACAGTGAGAAACCCATCCTGCCAGACCTTCGACTTTTTTATCTTCTGATGGGTATACAGCACCTAAATACAATGAAACAACATATATATATATATAAATATATATATACAATAATTCAGTTCCTATAATTGTCAACCATTCTTATTTCTGAACAATTCTTAACTTTGTAGCATCCAACGATATTGTAATTTTATCACACGTGATCAAACTTATAGATTATTTAAAATGTGATGCAAAGACGTTATAATTTATATATATCCAGTGTATTTTTTATCTTTCTTTTTATTTATACAATATTATTGTTCTGCATCATAATAACTCATCTTATTTAACAACAATTAATTTCTTATGCAGGATTTAGAAACAGCAAGTACTCACAACGAATTCCATTTTGCTGATGCAAAAGATGTATCCTGAAACCAAGAAAACACATATTTGTGACGGGCTACTTTTAAAAAGAGTACACCACATAATATGCCTATAGTATATACTACTATTGACACCTTTCACAGTAACTGAAATTAATAGAACATTGCAAACTGCTGTAGATCTGCGTTTTACTAAGATCATGAACTCATAGGAAAAATCCATTGTTAAACAGAATACACCATTAAATTTCAGGAGCATTTCAAAAATGTCTCTCAGTCTCACTACCGGTACTCTGTTCTTTAAATCCACCATAAGCTAATGTTTAGAGAAATTTTCCTTCATAAGTTCTGCCATGGGCCAATTTACCCAAACAGACTTAAAGTTGTGGAAAAGTATCTGAAAATAAGTCCCATTGACCACTTCCTAACCACATATAAAGGTCAAAATAATCCAGGTATTTACAGTATCCGGTCCTTAAGAATGCTCAAAGCATTTTACTCTTCCCCCGGCAGACCTGTTTGTTCGAATACCATCTCGACTTCTCTAGGAAGAATTCAGTCATGTTGCAATTAATGTGCGAAAACTTTTCATACACAAACATTGACCAAGCTATAGCCAGGTACTCAATGAGTGAACTGGAGCAACATGGAGTGAAAGAACTTGCCAAAGGCTAAAAACGGCTGCAACAGAATTATACAAGTTTTTGCACATTGCCTGAAGAACCAAATTGATATATGAAATAACATGTCGTTGAATCACCAAGGACATTATTTCTGGGACTTACACTATATCAGTGAATTCAGGCAAAAGTATTTATAAATCTGGACAGTTTTCAATAACCAAGATCGAATAGAGTATTAACAACCTCAACTAAAATGGTGTCATCAGGAAAAGCAATATGAAGGTTAGATCAAGTTGATGCAAAATGTAATAACAAATGCTTCTTGGACAACCTTGACCTTTGCATTGCCATGAAACCAAGTAAACATTTTTGAAAAATCATCCAGTATAAATAACAGTCATATGCACTTCATTTATACAAATTTTGTTCTTTGGCAATCATAATTTAAAATATAATAATATGTAGAATAACGCACCAAGGACAAGGTAATTTGAGTTTATAATATACTGTCCCAGATATGATTTGCTTTAGAGCTGTCTAACCTCATTGTTAACCATTTAACAACCTGGAGTGTTTTTATTCTTACTCTGTGACTGACATAGTCAAAGCCTTAAAATTAGCCTTATAATGTAAGTCTAAGCCTGAGTAAATTAATTTTTTAATTACATGCGCAAAATTGGACTTATGATTATGACTACCGGGTATGACGTTTTCATGGCACCCTGTCTCTGCACACATTTTGTCAATTTAGAAAATATAACTTTCGAGTAGCACTACCGGTAAATCAAGTAATTTTTAAATGTCTCTAAAAACTCAAATTAAAAGCCATTTACCATAGTGCGTGTAGTCACCTGTACGGTTTCTGCTGCATTTGATATTTTATTGGATTTCACACTAGATCTATAAGTCTTTTGTCTGATATATCGGTTACAGGGAGCAAAGGACATCTACAAACTTGCAACAATTTTAAAATTAAAATGAGGCAAACAGGTTTTTGAGGAATATTTTGATAGCGAACGCAGATCACGTGAAATATCGGTGACGGTGATGTAAACATCCATTATATTTCAATTTATCTGACAAAATTGTAAGCAACCGTACACACTTCACACTAATCAAGTTATCGAAAAGACTGTGGTGTTTATATAGTTTATGCGTTGCATCTTGTTGTACAGTGATGATTTTGAACATGATGCAGCATAAACCGAGTGCTTCTGTTTGGCGCGGGTAGAGATGTCATCAGCATCATACGATTATTGTAAGTATTTCACTAATAACAACTTATTTGATGTTTTGTTTGCATTCAATTAATTAAATGAGTGGTTCTGATTAATAATATCTATATGTTGCAGAATTATTTCAAAAATTTTTGGTGAAAACTGCAATGCTGCATATTATCGTTGCATACAGCAGAAACCGAGTGGACCAGTATACTCTCTATTGCTTTAAAATCATCTGAGACTATAGATACCTTTCATAAAAAACTGAAGACTTATTTATTTGAAATTGCATTCCCACCCTAACCTTCAGTGGTCCCTTGCTCTAATGGTGACTCTTGCTTGTCCATGTTAACGACTTTGCCCAACGATTCTAATATGTTGTGCCTCTGAGCTCAGACTCCTGGGGATTTAGGTGCTATAGAAGTTTGTTGTCATGCCGCGTAATTAGATCTAGAAGATATAGACACAGAGTCATAGATGTTGTGGGCAGTCCGGTGACACTGTCATTCATTGCGAGACACTCAGACACATAGCAAGTCTGAGAGTAAATCAATCACTAAGAAAGCCAATAGCACTCTTGCCTTCCTTAAACACAACACCAGCAGCTGCCCCAGGCCAGTCAAATCATACTACTATCAAACATACGTCAGACAAACAATACCCCGTTTGGGGTCCTGCCACCAAACAAAACATCGACTAACTGGAGATGGTACAGAGGCATGCTGCCTGGTACGTTTATGGTGACTGGCGGCACCACATCAGCCCAAGGATGGAGCATACTCCACTAATTGCAATGGCAGTTCCTGGAACAGTGCAAATGTATGGCCAGGCTCAACATCCCTGTCAGCCTATAAGGCTATACAGAAAGCCAGCACGTACCCACTGCAGGGGAAGAACTACCCACTAGTCCGTACACTAGTAAAGATTACGGCGGACTAGAAAACATGTCTACCAACTAGTCCGGCTGTCTAGTAAAAACAGCATGTTGCGTGGTGCCACCATCCGTACCATTGACCAACTAATTCTTTACCTAATGAGGCGGCAGTGAAATGGTGCTTTTGATTGGCTGTTGTGTGACATCGAATTCTGAAACGACAGTTGTTTGGTTTAGCGTATCTGGTAGAATGGTATGACTAATGAGTGCAATTGGTGGCAATTTTCAAATGCACTGCTTTCGAATACGGTTTACATCTACATTGCTTGATTAGTCTACGCTTATGCATGATGTATCGTTACTTGACTGGGGTTGTGAAACCAGCAGTAAAGCGCAAGCTGGAAAAGCGTCACCGGGACTCGCAGTACGACCAGCAGAAACAACAGCACGAGTACTTGAAGGTTTCGGAGTGCGAGCACACGTGGCTGTCTTATGACGAGGAAAAGGGTTTGACGTTCTGCACAGTGTGCAGGACACACAACGTGACTGGTGTTCGTGGCAAGAATGCCTTCTTGACGGGCACAGACAACTTTTCGACCAGTGGAGCACAGACAGACACTCAGCCACTTGGGCCCAGGACTAACTGATAATAGTGCTTTCAACCCTGGGTGACACTGACTGACTGGCAGGCAGTGTTAGCACCACCAGTCTTGGAAGACACAGTTTTTAGTGGTTGAAATAAAATTGTTGTGATTTAAATTTTTGTTATGTTTTGATATTTGCAGCACTAGTAAACCTTTTGGCGGAGTAGTAAACTTGTGTCTTTATTAGTCCTGCTGTCCAGTAAAATAAATGCTGAAGTTCTACCCCTGCACTGTGCCACAAAACTCTTAGCTGAGGGGCGCAGAGGGTATCCATTCGAATTAATGGTTCAACGTTCCCGAACACAGGCCAATCACTTCAATCTCCCTCTCTAGATGCTTTCAACTTCAAGCAGTACCTTGCCAACACTGCCACAATTCACAAACTGACAAAGTCTAACTGTATTAGTGTATAGTCTGTAACTATGACTATGTCTATCACTATATGGCTGTCACTATGACTATGTCTGACTCTAAGTCTATGTCTATGTCATGACCCCTGTTTGTTTTTAACTTGCACGATTTTATAAACATTCTATACAAACTGACTATACTGCGCACCTAGTTCACGCAACAAACACCACACCATCCACGAAATCGTCAGTAATGTCGGTAGTGGATTAACGGAAGAAGAAGACGCTGACAGTGAATGACAGCTGCTTATACTAGTTATAACTTATACTTATAGCTTTGCTTAGCTTTCAGTTTTAACGTCGACTAACTAGTTACCAAGCGGCGAATCCGAGTTAGTCCCGTGAAGATCTGGTGCATGAACATTCAAGTCGTATGCTCTGTTTATTTACTTATTACATCAATTGGTTGAAACAAATACACATATAACTATGCATTAGTACAATTACATTACTTTAAAGCATTGCGAGATATTTCAATTCACCGCCACATTATCAACTTCCGGTCTCGTGACTACTTGCAGACGAGTGAGACCACAAATCTGGGGACAGATCATGATTTTATTTTTGGGGTATGTAGGGGAGACCGGGGTACCACGCACCGTGCGGCATCATACTCATCGGATGTCATTGGCTCATGTTATGGTAATTGGAGCCGATGGTGCAATCTGTCGTTCTGCGTTCTATTGTGTACATTGCTTGTCAATTTGAACAAACTGATTTTATTTTATTTAAAGTTATTGAATTTAGGGACATGGTCGATTTTCAGTAAGTGTTTTATTTGATGGTCAAATTCAATGATTAGTTGCGTGACTCTAGCAATTTAAATTGTAAAACAAAAATCACGTAATAATAACCAAATTATACAATTTATTAATGTATACAATGATAACAAGATTTATTAGTTTGATATATAAAACAATTAGTCTACAATTACTGAATCGCATAGTTATATATGGGAACATGGTGCCCAATGCACTAATAAGCATGGTAGCCCACTTTTTAAAGAAAACTATTTATTTATCACTGTTCTTTATATGTTTTTTTAAATTATATGTCAACCAACTATATACAATACAATATTCCATAATTATAGTATTGGCCACTGGAAGAATATTTGTCCAAAATATGTGCACGGTGCTCTAGTCTCCCATACATCTTCATTAATGTCATACAAATAAAGTGTCAGTTATTCTGATACGTTTCAAATATTTATTACATCCTGAACAAATACTTATAAACAGGAAAAACGGTACGCATTTAAGTGTTCATCATTTAATGAATAATTTCTATTTTGTTGGATACCACGGTTTTATCTCAGTCTTGTTGGGAGCTAGGAAGTGCGAATTTAGGGCTACGTATACCTATTCTGTTATTAAAATTCGCACTTTTTATATTGAGGACGGCTTTTTAACTTATGTATGCCCCTAGAAGCCTCCGAAACATTGCGCGTCGTCTCGCAATAAAAAAACACATAAAAGCAACAGGCATTTTTAAGATGCCATAAATGTACATAGAACCAAATAGGAAAGTTAGCGAAACATATACAACTGTCAAACACGTCCCCAAAACGCTTTTTTGAAAGATTGCTAGTACCATTACGGTACGTAGGATCCCATCTATATTGATATCATTTAAAAGTTTACGCTTTCTTCTCCTTCTTCTTCTTCTTCTTCTTCTTCTTCTTCTTCTTCTTCATAGTCTTGTGGTTACTTCTATCCGGAAGAATATTCCAACATATAAATGATTTCCTGATAATCATTCCTAACATGAACTAAAAACGGACCTACAACCGGGCCCGTTGCGGTGTCTTAGACACTGCGAACGATCTTGGTTCGTCGACACAGTTCACCAATCTATCGATTGAGGTACCACTATCTGATTTCATGGTATAAGCTCCACCCACTTTCAAACGGCTGCTAAAATTACATACACTAAGTAGGCGTGACGTCACAATCACGTATATCAACCAATAAACGCAACGAATTTTGTGACGTCACGCCGACGTAGATATAATCGGTTTCGCTGCGATCAAAGCACATCAGTTTCGCCGCGGTTTAAAAGTGGGTGGAGCTTATAACATGAAATCAATAAATGGTGAAGTGCGCATGTCTGAACTTTTGCAAATGAGGAAAACACCGTCGCAATCGGAAGTTTAGAGTACTGAGTACCCGCTGCCAACATCGTTCGGAACCGTACAGAACACCGAAAACGGCATGATTATAGGTCCGTTTATAGGTGTTCGATGAACATTCGACACGTCACCGCAGCGTCGTAGTCAAAGAAGCTATATCTCTAGACCTGTGTTTATTGGTCAATGATTCGGGGGTGTCGCAATTAATATATCAGCCGCCGGGAACTGTAAGATTTCATTACAATCTCCAATATGATATTGTTATTATTGTTCGCAATAAGTTATTGCAAATTGTTACATTGCATTAACTCTTTTAGGTGTATATGCCCACTGAATATTACTATTTGTTTCTCTTTAAACATTGTCGCAATCATACGATTTTTCCGATTCCGTGCGCCATCTTTGCTTTCGATTTGCAATTGTAAGGCGTGTCTTCTGTCTACATCAATCAATAAAACCACAACAGGTTAATCGTTTTATTGCATGGATCGCCAAGCATGTCCCGCGTCTAGAATTTAGGTCGCAGTCACAAAAGGTTAAGAACCGATAGGTTATAACAAGATCTCAAGAGAGATGGTGACGGCAACGCAGATACCAATCCACTGGTGTACCGTAAGTACGTAGCAGGATGGTGGGAAATGTGTGCGAGAGCACGTAAATGAAGAGTAGTTGTTGGCACTTGAGTGTCGCCTGAGTTTCAAGTTAATATTGGTTTCAAGAAATTAAGCCTGTACACATGCAATGTAATCATGCTCATTATATATGTGTATATATATATATATATGTATATATATATGTATGGAAGAAATGTGGCCAGAATAACCTTCTGACATTTATTTAATATTCACCCGATAATTGGATGAGTTGTTAGCTAAAACACAATACAATCAAATGTGGGCCATTTGAGGTCTTAAACATTGCCCCATTTATTTTATCTATACATTCTAAAAACAAGGCCCACATTATAGAATACCATACTTAAATTATGGTAATACACCAGAACTATTAAAAAGACGCCTCCCAGACATTTAGACGATTAAAACTACTAACTATTACCACATCCTAGAGAGAGGTGGGGCCATTCCGCCTTCCGCCACACCGTTTATTAATCCTATTTTAATTACCGCCCTAAAAACCCTGCGTACACTTGAAGGAGGAAAAAGCTTTAAGGCAAAACCTCGTGTACCATTTAGAAACAGGGAAAAGCGTCAGCAAAGCTAAAATTAACACATGTGCGTGTTGTGAAAATCCCATACATACTTATAACTAGTCTTATGGCAGGAGGGGAGGGAGGTGGAGTCAAAACTGATACGATATTCGATAAACAACTGAACACGAGGAATTTCAAATGTGGCCGCTGCTGGAGGTGCAGTGGCCTTTTATGTCCTGAATGGTCGGACTAGGTTTTACTGTATCACTACGCTAAAGCGCGGGAAGGCCGGCACGCCTTCAGGCTATTGGACTCTGACCTGGTCAAGGTACAGTGTCAGCTTGTTTACCTAGCCTGCAGGCTGGCTCTAGGACTTTAGTGTTGCCTTGGTTGCCTCGCGTAAAACTTGTTATGCAATGTAATCGCATAAATCCCTTTACGCAATGCAACAAGACAACACCAGATATGGAAGAAATGTGGCCAGAATAACCTTCTGACATTTATTTAATATTCACCCGATAATTGGATGAGTTGTTAGCTAAAACACAATACAATCAAATGTGGGCCATTTGAGGTCTTAAACATTGCCCCATTTATTTTATCTATACATTCTAAAAACAAGGCCCACATTATAGAATACCATACTTAAATTATGGTAATACACCAGAACTATTAAAAAGACGCCTCCCAGACATTTAGACGATTAAAACTACTAACTATTACCACATCCTAGAGAGAGGTGGGGCCATTCCGCCTTCCGCCACACCGTTTATTAATCCTATTTTAATTACCGCCCTAAAAACCCTGCGTACACTTGAAGGAGGAAAAAGCTTTAAGGCAAAACCTCGTGTACCATTTAGAAACAGGGAAAAGCGTCAGCAAAGCTAAAATTAACACATGTGCGTGTTGTGAAAATCCCATACATACTTATAACTAGTCTTATGGCAGGAGGGGAGGGAGGTGGAGTCAAAACTGATACGATATTCGATAAACAACTGAACACGAGGAATTTCAAATGTGGCCGCTGCTGGAGGTGCAGTGGCCTTTTATGTCCTGAATGGTCGGACTAGGTTTTACTGTATCACTACGCTAAAGCGCGGGAAGGCCGGCACGCCTTCAGGCTATTGGACTCTGACCTGGTCAAGGTACAGTGTCAGCTTGTTTACCTAGCCTGCAGGCTGGCTCTAGGACTTTAGTGTTGCCTTGGTTGCCTCGCGTAAAACTTGTTATGCAATGTAATCGCATAAATCCCTTTACGCAATGCAACAAGACAACACCAGATATGGAAGAAATGTGGCCAGAATAACCTTCTGACATTTATTTAATATTCACCCGATAATTGGATGAGTTGTTAGCTAAAACACAATACAATCAAATGTGGGCCATTTGAGGTCTTAAACATTGCCCCATTTATTTTATCTATACATTCTAAAAACAAGGCCCACATTATAGAATACCATACTTAAATTATGGTAATACACCAGAACTATTAAAAAGACGCCTCCCAGACATTTAGACGATTAAAACTACTAACTATTACCACATCCTAGAGAGAGGTGGGGCCACTCTACCCAATAAACGCAGGAAGGCAGTAGATGGAGTAAAGATCCATAGGCATAGCATAAGTGAATTTTTATGGTACGTTCGTCAGTCACGTTGTAAACTTAATTCAAGTGTTTAAGCTTTACACGAGACTTGGCTGCATTGCAGCTATGTTCAATCAAGTTTTTATTATTTATTATTATCACTATCCAGACAGCACATGGTATAATACGGTTTTGAAGGGATGTTAGCCATTCTTTAGACAGGGGTCTGTGTCACGGGTGCAGACCACTGCTGGCAAATGATTAGATGCCAGCAGTTGGGATTATGGCATGTAGGTGTGTGGTTAGACAAGTTTTGTCGCGACAGGTGGTGTTGTCTGGAAGGCAGCCTTTTGGCTGCTTCTTCAGCAGCAGGTTTGGTTTATATGTTGTATGCAGTTCATCTTTGTGGCAGGCAGTAACGTCTCGAAGGCAGTTCGAAGGACTGGCTGTTTGTTTACCAACAATGTTCGTTTAAAATGTACATGTATCTAGTTCAAAGTTTGTGACAGGTGGTGGTGCCTCAAGCGTAGATTACACAGCTAAATTACTTATCCATAATGCTGGTGTAAATGTATATATTTCTAAGTTGTGACAGGTGGTGGTGCCTCGGGTGTAGATAACTCGCCTAATGGTTAACCAGCAGTGTTTGTTACCATGTACCTAGTTCAAGTTTTATTGCGGACGCTGTTGGCGGTAGACTTCACTATTGAATGTGTTTCCCAACCAGGTTGGTTTATGATATGTATCTTTATGGCAGGTGGTGGCGCGTCAAAGTGTAGACTGCATGGCTGTTTATTTACCAACCAGGTTGGTTTATGATATGTATCTTTATGGCAGGTGGTGGTGCATCAAAGTGTAGACTGCATGACTGTTTATTTACCAACCAGGTTGGTTTATGATATGTATCTTTATGGCAGGTGGTGGCGCGTCAAAGTGTAGACTGCATGGCTGTTTATTTACCAACCAGGTTGGTTTATGATATGTATCTTTATGGCAGGTGGTGGTGCGTCAAAGTGTAGACTGCATGGCTGTTTATTTACCAACCAGGTTGGTTTATGATATGTATCTTTATGGCAGGTGGTGGTGCGTCAAGACTATTGACTGATTATTTACCAACTAGTTTGGTGTTTTGTTATACATACCTCGATCTTCATCATGCCAGGCAGTGCTTTCTGGAGCATCATATGGAATCTTACCGATAGGTTACGACCAGCCAATAATTTATCGCTCCAGTCAAGATGGCCTCAAAATTTATTTAATGCAGTTTCCTATTTTTAGGTGGTGACAGCTGCATTTCTTCACAGTGCCTCATCAATAGGTGCACGATTGATTGATTGTTAGCATATGGTGTGTTGCTAGCATGATGACCATATATTTGGAGCTGAATTACTTGTTCCTGGGCATACACTGAGACGAACGGCCAGCTTGGCACCTGGTATTTTGGCCCTGCCAGCTTGGCGTTCGGTCCAGATAGCCCCCTGTCAGTGTGACGACCTGGCCAGCTTGGCGTATCTGGGCAGTGCAGCCATATGATGGCGTTCTGGCCGGGCAGTGCAGCCATATGATGGCGTTCTGGCCCTGACGGACCAGCTTGGCAGTTCGATCCAGATGGCCAGTACGGCGGTTTTGGCCTTGTCAGCCAGCCGGCTTTTTGGCGTTCTTGTGTTGTTTTTTTACAGTGACAATTGGCGGTGTCAAACTGCAGATCATTGCTATTCCATTTCAGTTTTGGGGAGCTGCAATGATAGAGCAGATTCCTAGCTAGTTTCTCTTTAAGTTTAACGAGCCTATCTGTTTCAATAGGTGGCGACATGTGCCTGATGATGTTGCATGACTTGAATTAAACATTTCAATCAGTGCACCACCAAAAGTTCATAGTCCATTGGAAATGTTTTTACTCGGAGGCAGGCTACATTTGCATCAAATAACCCGTGCCGCACCGGCAATGCATAATTGTTACAGGATGGCTCCGAAACGGGCACGAAGCCAGAGTTTAACTCGTCCGGGTGCTGCCATAGTGGAACCGACTCGGACTCGCAGTCGGACAGCGGCACCGATGACAGGGGATCATCCACCGACGGGCCAGCAGCCACCGGTGACTCGAGGTCGACCTCGGACACGTGCCGGACGACCGGGGGCGGGGCGAAGCCATCTATCAGGAGCGTGGCCTGATGTTGGCCCAACGACAACGGATCGTTCGATGCTGATCCAACAGCCATTGCCAGCTCGGGGACGACCACGGACACGCGCAGGTCGGTCGGCGGCAGCGCGAAGCCAACAGTCAGGAGTGCAAACTGACGCTGGATACTCAGCTACTCGTGACACTGATCTGTGGGACGCAACAGCAGCGCCACTGTTGGAGAGCGAGGCAGCAACCGTAGCTCGTCGCCGATGGGAAGAGGCAATGGAGGATCGGGTACAGCAGTCGAACAATTTATTGCAGCAAATGCATCAAATGTTAACAGAACAGCGTAAAGACCCGATAGGACTTACCTCTGATGACCATGTTGTTGGTGAATGTGTCACAGTTTCTCCACAGCTGACCCATGTGACGGCCTTGGGTCAACCTGTGGGAAACGTAGCTCTTACAGAGTCTGCCCTGCCCAGAGTGACGGCCTCTGGGTTGGCTACTCCGTGGCCATCTTCAGATGGCTTTGAAACAGGTGTTGGGGGGGTATTGGATAGGCTCCCTATAGGAACGCAAGACAGAGTTAGAGCGTTCACTTCCTCTGCCGTTTCATTACATGCACATGTCTCTGATAAAACTAGAGCACTGGTTTGGGCGGGCGAATTTGTGGAGCTAGCTACCCTACTTCCCCAAAGAAAAGCAGTTTCACAGGAATTAGCTTTGGGACTCCAGGGGGCAGAAGACGGGACCTCAGTGGTGTGCATAGAACCCAAGGCCAAGCCAGCAATCACCTCTTTCCCTCTGTGGTCCAAGGCATTTCAAATTTACATGTCCATTTATCTCTCGCAACCTGTCCACTATCACGAAGCCCCACCAATGCTAAAATACATACAGACAATCAGGGATCTCTCAGAGCGGGGTTACAATTGGCAGGTTTATGATGAGTCTTTCAGGTCCTTCCGTGTACTACACAATTGGGGATGGGACACTGTCGAATCCGAGCTTTGGCTGCAAGCAAGCAGAACTGTAAGCATGCCGTTCGGGGGGGCCCCCTTTCATGGCAAGGGAGGAGCCCGCCGGCCGGCACAAAGTTCCAACCCCTGTTTCACGTATAACAAGGGCCTGCACTGTGACAGTCGCAAATGTCGCTACCAGCACAAATGCAAGCGATGTGGGGCAGGCCACCCAGTTACCCAGTGTCCGCGAATCCAATATAGACAGACCAGTACTGCCGGGTTGCCAGCAATTACCTCACGCATTAACCCCAGACAATAAACACAATCTCCTGCCGTCACCTGTTTCCCCAGCAGTACTACAGCTCATGTTGCAAGGTTATGATAGCAATCTATCCCACTACCTTATCCACGGCTTTACCTATGGTTTTCGTTTAGGTTGTCTTAACACACCAGTTCAATCACAAACATTGACTAAAAATTTGAAATCTGCATTCGAGTATCCAGAAGTAATAGACGCAAAGATTAAGAAAGAATTGAAATTAGGTCGTATTATTGGGCCATGCAACGTTCCACCTAATGTTCCCAACTTTAGGGTGTCCCCGCTCGGAGTTGTAGCTAAAAAGACACCTGGTGAGTATCGAGTGATTCATCACTTATCTTATCCAGGGGGATCGTCAGTGAATGATGGTATTCCACATGAATTCTCTTCAGTACAGTATGCGACGGTACAGGACGCTATTACCTTCATCAAGAAGTCCCCGTGCCCAATTTTTTTGGGTAAGGTAGACATCGAAGCGGCATTCCGCATAATCCCAGTTTCACCACAGGACACGCCATTGTTAGGTTTTCAGTGGAGAGGGAAATTCTATATGGACGCTGTTCTCCCTATGGGTTGCGCTAGTTCCTGTTCTATTTTCGAATCTTTCAGTACAGCCTTAGAATGGGTAGCTAGGTCTAAGTTGAATGTATCGGGAATGGTCCATTATATCGATGATTTCTTGTTCCTCGCAGATTCTTCTGAAAAATGTGCAGCTGACATGAATGCTTTCTTTTCGCTATGTAGGCAGATGGGTGTCCCCTTAGCGCAGGAGAAGACACAGGGTCCCGCTACTACACTCCCCTTTTTAGGCATCACGTTGGACACAGTCAGGTTGGAAGCCAGACTCCCGGAGGATAAGTTGGCGAAATGTAAGTCGCTTGTAGCTGAATTCTTAGCAAGGCAGAAAGTCACTCTCCAGCATCTTCAATCTCTCATTGGCGTATTGGGGCACGCATGCTCGGTGGTCGTAGCGGGAAGATGTTTCTTAAGGCGCCTCATCGATTTAACTGTAGGCTTGACCAGACCACACCATCATGTAAGGCTTACTGAGCAAGTCAAACTCGACCTGAAAGTGTGGGAATATTTCTTGAGAGATTTTAATGGTAGAGCATTCTTCCTGAATGACAAGTTTCACGCAGGTGATTGTTTGGAGCTGTATACCGATGCATCAGGTAGGGTAGGTTATGGGGCAGTGTATGACAAGGAATGGTTCTGGGGAACCTGGCCTCCCTCTTGGTATTCCCTCAACATTGCAGTGTTAGAGTTGTTCCCTATCGTTGCCGCAGTCGAAGTCTGGGGGGAAGAATGGGCAAACCGGAGTGTTTGCTTTTTCACTGACAATGAGGCGCTTGTACCAGTAATCAATAAGCAGACATCCCGTGAACCCCATCTTATGGCTCTACTTCGTAGAATGGTTCTCACATGTCTGAGGTTCAACATCAACTTCATGGCATGTCATGTGCCAGGTCGCGTCAACGTGCTGGCAGATAGATTGTCACGCGGTCAAGTAGCCGATTTCAGATCGTTGGCGCCATGGGCAGCTACCATGCCAATTGACCTGCCATATCACATCTCCCCGCACAGTTATAACAATATATGAATGTGGGTCTTGTCACGGGCGAGATCTTCAAAATTGGTGGTATATGTGTGTGTATATATTAGAGGTCTTTATAAATTCAAGTTACGAGGTGGGGTGGTCACATGTTCGGGTGACCTTGTGGCGGAATGGCCCCACCTCTCTCTAGGATGTGGTAATAGTTAGTAGTTTTAATCGTCTAAATGTCTGGGAGGCGTCTTTTTAATAGTTCTGGTGTATTACCATAATTTAAGTATGGTATTCTATAATGTGGGCCTTGTTTTTAGAATGTATAGATAAAATAAATGGGGCAATGTTTAAGACCTCAAATGGCCCACATTTGATTGTATTGTGTTTTAGCTAACAACTCATCCAATTATCGGGTGAATATTAAATAAATGTCAGAAGGTTATTCTGGCCACATTTCTTCCATATCTGGTGTTGTCTTGTTGCATTGCGTAAAGGGATTTATGCGATTACATTGCATAACAAGTTTTACGCGAGGCAACCAAGGCAACACTAAAGTCCTAGAGCCAGCCTGCAGGCTAGGTAAACAAGCTGACACTGTACCTTGACCACATTTCTTCCATATCTGGTGTTGTCTTGTTGCATTGCGTAAAGGGATTTATGCGATTACATTGCATAACAAGTTTTACGCGAGGCAACCAAGGCAACACTAAAGTCCTAGAGCCAGCCTGCAGGCTAGGTAAACAAGCTGACACTGTACCTTGACCAGGTCAGAGTCCAATAGCCTGAAGGCGTGCCGGCCTTCCCGCGCTTTAGCGTAGTGATACAGTAAAACCTAGTCCGACCATTCAGGACATAAAAGGCCACTGCACCTCCAGCAGCGGCCACATTTGAAATTCCTCGTGTTCAGTTGTTTATCGAATATCGTATCAGTTTTGACTCCACCTCCCTCCCCTCCTGCCATAAGACTAGTTATAAGTATGTATGGGATTTTCACAACACGCACATGTGTTAATTTTAGCTTTGCTGACGCTTTTCCCTGTTTCTAAATGGTACACGAGGTTTTGCCTTAAAGCTTTTTCCTCCTTCAAGTGTACGCAGGGTTTTTAGGGCGGTAATTAAAATAGGATTAATAAACGGTGTGGCGGAAGGCGGAATGGCCCCACCTCTCTCTAGGATGTGGTAATAGTTAGTAGTTTTAATCGTCTAAATGTCTGGGAGGCGTCTTTTTAATAGTTCTGGTGTATTACCATAATTTAAGTATGGTATTCTATAATGTGGGCCTTGTTTTTAGAATGTATAGATAAAATAAATGGGGCAATGTTTAAGACCTCAAATGGCCCACATTTGATTGTATTGTGTTTTAGCTAACAACTCATCCAATTATCGGGTGAATATTAAATAAATGTCAGAAGGTTATTCTGGCCACATTTCTTCCATATCTGGTGTTGTCTTGTTGCATTGCGTAAAGGGATTTATGCGATTACATTGCATAACAAGTTTTACGCGAGGCAACCAAGGCAACACTAAAGTCCTAGAGCCAGCCTGCAGGCTAGGTAAACAAGCTGACACTGTACCTTGACCAGGTCAGAGTCCAATAGCCTGAAGGCGTGCCGGCCTTCCCGCGCTTTAGCGTAGTGATACAGTAAAACCTAGTCCGACCATTCAGGACATAAAAGGCCACTGCACCTCCAGCAGCGGCCACATTTGAAATTCCTCGTGTTCAGTTGTTTATCGAATATCGTATCAGTTTTGACTCCACCTCCCTCCCCTCCTGCCATAAGACTAGTTATAAGTATGTATGGGATTTTCACAACACGCACATGTGTTAATTTTAGCTTTGCTGACGCTTTTCCCTGTTTCTAAATGGTACACGAGGTTTTGCCTTAAAGCTTTTTCCTCCTTCAAGTGTACGCAGGGTTTTTAGGGCGGTAATTAAAATAGGATTAATAAACGGTGTGGCGGAAGGCGGAATGGCCCCACCTCTCTCTAGGATGTGGTAATAGTTAGTAGTTTTAATCGTCTAAATGTCTGGGAGGCGTCTTTTTAATAGTTCTGGTGTATTACCATAATTTAAGTATGGTATTCTATAATGTGGGCCTTGTTTTTAGAATGTATAGATAAAATAAATGGGGCAATGTTTAAGACCTCAAATGGCCCACATTTGATTGTATTGTGTTTTAGCTAACAACTCATCCAATTATCGGGTGAATATTAAATAAATGTCAGAAGGTTATTCTGGCCACATTTCTTCCATATCTGGTGTTGTCTTGTTGCATTGCGTAAATATGTATGTATATATATATATATATTATTGAATCGACAGGGACACCTTTGATATCGTAGTTTAGCAGTTTGATGCACTGTATACATTTATTATTGTTTATTAATTTTATGTCGGGCCTGCAGCAACAGTTTTTTGTACACAGCTCATTCTATACATATATTTTCTTGGCATGCTTGATGTCCATACCATTTTGGTAATAAAATATGCCCATTACCAACCTTTTTATTTAGGAATCCATCGTAAAATATCCATCGTCTTTTATTCATACATAAAACTAGCTGCGGCCCCGTTAAATCCGCACACCCACACGCGCACACACGCACACATGCACACACACACGCACACTCACACACAAACACACGCACACGCACACGCACACACACTGAGGCCAACAACAGACAGAGACTGGAAGTCTGAAAACAACTATGGCCGGTGAATCATACGAGCAAAAAGAGCGGGCATATAAAGAGGACAATTTAAATGACCTGAGGACAGATAATAGAACTCCGTTAAACCATCCTCGCAAATCATGTAGCCTACATACACTTAGTCTACCTCTGACATATCCTGCGCAATGTTAGCTGGATCAAACTAGTAACCGACTTCGCCGATCGCGACTGTGCCATCCGCGCCCCAATTCATGCAATGACGAACTGTATGAGAATGATGACATGGGAAAATGGACGGAGAAAGCCGTGATGAAGCTGTGATGAATAACACCTAAAGCGGAGCAGCTATATGAACACTTATCGGATTAAACTTTTGACTAAGGGAACGGTGAGTGCATGCATCCGTGCATCCGTGCGCGCGTTTGCGCTTTCTACTGCGCGCGTGACGTAGTCAAAGCCAAATAAATTAAGTTACCTAATCTCTCAAACTAATTGTAAATGTAAGTCTCTTTTAAAATACATGGATTGTGGCACGAATGCGGAAAGTAAGACTTAGCTGCCCACAGAGATATGTTTGTCAGCCTCAGGCGACCGAACGACTGTGAAACTCGAAGCCATTATCGACCACACTGTCAGCAACACAATTTAAACGTACGTAGGCCTACAGGGAGGCTTATAATTCCGTAGACGGCCTTTCCTCCTTACCGTGTGGCACAACGTGGCTGCATATCATTTAGTATAATAACGATAGGCCTCGCGGCCATGGTACATCAACAGTTTATGTATGCATCATGTTCAGGTTGCTATAGGGCCAATATGTTGCATATCCCCCTTGGCCTAATTCCAACAACTAAGATGTTCCAACATAGGCAATTCACTTACGATAAGGCAACATGCTAGCAACCATTTTTAACGTACGTATTAGATCAAGAAACCACAAATCGCTGCTCATTTTTGGAAAAGCCAAACGCTAAAGAGATGACAAATCACTCCTCTGCAACAGCCCCCCCCCCCCCCCCCCCGCCTTACGATGTCCCGATGTCATGATCCGACACCGCGACAGCGGAGTCGTGCAGTCGTTTTTTGGCGAACCTCAAAGGGGGTGCAATTGAAGGTTTGGTTGCTCCCCGAGACTATCCTCCCTGGAGCCGCCACTGAGACAGTCAAGTCAGTGGAAGAGAAGTTGTACAGCAGCATATAATACAATCTTTATTTCGCACATTAAAAATGACAATTGTACACTCTTTAGACATAGTTGTTTCCGTAATAATACGGCTGACATCATCATCGTTTAAAATATTACATGTCTTGAAATCATTTATGATTTCTAGCATTTCAGATAACACATTCACATCTGATAGTGTTTCGTTGGATACACCAGCCTACCGCATACGATCAATATCTTACACAGACATGTCATGAGATGTATAACGCCCTATATTCATTTAGGATATGACGGTACAATGTATAATATCACCGTGTGTAAGTGGTGCTAGCCCACACCATTTGCTAAGTGCTTTGTGCCACGCTATGCAGCCGACTAGTAGTCTCTATTTGTAAATGTTTCCTGAAAAATGCATACAAAAAACAATGACACTCTCCCGGTCTGGGCCACACAACGACGCCTTGCAGACTGGAGCTCTAAGTGCACGCCAGAAGATACGGGCGTCGGTGTCTATCCTCGCCGTGGGTGATCGCGTCAATGAATTCCCGAAGCTCCCGCCATCTGTTCCTACTGTGAGCACGGCACTGGGACGATGTTGACGCCGTCTTCTTTGGCCTTGAATCGGGTGTGTTATTGCTGCCACATGTACAGTCCCGTTTCAACTAGGCCTACCCCGGGGTGGTGGTATTCTTCCAAAGTTCTTCTTAAAAGGTCGTTGAGGACCTTCAATTTCCCTCCCCAGCGAGTAGAGGTTCATGACGGTTAGTCGAATTAAGAGCTGCCACCAGTAGTATAATACATGTTTTGGTTTGACGACAACGGCGTCGCGCTCTCCTTTTTTGTCAGATAGAGCTTAAGTTCATTGACTGATTATCTGTTGATTCGTATTCAGGATATACGTTTTACATTTGCCCTCCTAGTCTGTTTCACAGAACGAACAACTTTTGCCAGTCGCCTTTTTCTTTTGTCTAGAATTAGGCTATGTAAGAGCATGCAAGTGTCCGTCGTCCATTCTATGACCGATCGTGGTGACATCTGTGGCCATTTTTTAACTGGATTTTTGGGGACAATTCTTCGGCTTGTTTATGCTTATTTAATCTTTCGACTGGCTCTACATTGCGTGGATGTGAAACGAGACGTCACCGGTGGCATGTGAATTGTTCATTTCCATCACCACGAGTTTCAGATCTACACATTGAAAATGTTTCGTAATCCTTCGTAGTAGAACGCGCATTGACGTCTTCACAGATGTTTAGTAGATTTGTACGAAGGCTTACTAGTCTAATCCGTATTGGGATTTGACATTGCACTACATACCCCCTTGTGAATCACCAACTTAATTATCTTGGTCATTTATAATATATATATATATATATATATATAATACAATCGATATGTATGTATGTTATTTGGGAAGCAAATGCGACTATGAAAACCTACCGATTCGCGGATCCGGGTTAGGCCTAATACCTTTTATGAGGACATGGTTCCAATCTGTTCTTCGCGAACGAGACTAATTATCTCATCAGAAGTCCACGTAAATGTTCGCATTTGCCGTCGCGGAGCATTTCTTCCCTGCCTAATGTACGGACAATCGATGTCTGGAAGTCGATGAAGCACTTGAACGACTCGAGGCAGGACATAACAGAAGACATGGCAGGACTGTTTTATGATACGTTTTCTTTATTATAAGAGAACAACTCTATAGCGACACGCACTGGGACAACAGCGACCACACTAGCCAATCTATCAATTCCTAATACACGCAAGGGCATGTTTATTCCACTTCACCTAAATCCAGCTTGATATAGAACGTTTTTTGTGTTTTCCTACAAAGCCAATTATCGACAGCTGATTCATTACGAGTTTTCCCATGGCAACTACAGGAAGGCTGGGGATGTGGGATATGGCCAAAGGTGGGGTGGGTGAATCGAGCGGAGCCAGTGGAGTTACCAACGGTTGCATGCTGAGGCGTAGATATACTGAATCGAACAGACATCATCCAAGAAGTGGTCGAGGCAACACGCCCCACTTTAATAAGGCCAAAATTGGGTGTGCAAATCGGGAAAAGAGACAATAGGGGAAAGGTGCCCGAGATAGTGCTATAGTCCTTAAGAAAAAATACCTAAAACATGACTAACAAATATGATCTCATGTGTTACTTGCCTCCTTCTAAGAATAACAAAAATGATCTCATGTGTTACTTGCCTCCTTTTAAGAATAACAAAAATGATCTCATGTGTTACTTGCCTCCTTTTAAGAATAACAAAAATGATCTCATGTGTTACTTGATTTAAGTCAAGAAGTCAAGACAATGTGCTTGCTTGTCTGCAGTGCCAGGTTCTGAGGTTCTGAACAAATTGCAATTTGCAACTGACTACTATTCAATCATTATCTTAAGCCAAGGCAATTATGTCTACCAAAAAGTCGACAATACAAGTGAACTGGTGATTTCTGAACATCTGAAGTCACTACAACTGATCAAGGCATCATATAGTGTTGGTTTATCCCATGTAATTGACTCACGGCTTCAACTCTCAGCTGACATGCATGTAAGTGCCTGGGTTTATCATCCATTTTATACTTATAAACCAATCAACCACAATCACAAGTACCATCGATTATGTTTCGTGTTATGAAGCTTTGTACAAAAAAGAATAAATATACAATCATTTTCATTGTAGCCATTTCTTTGCAATCCTTCCGATAGACTCAACTACTTAACAGATGTAAACAAGTACTTGTAAAAAGTACTTGCCAAGTCCAAGTACTTTGATGGTCAAGTACAAGTCCAAGTACTGCACTCAGCAAAATGGCAAGTACAAGTACAGTACTTGCTGTACTTAAGTACAGAAGTACTCAAATACTCGAGTACTTGAGCCCATCCCTGCTTGCTATACCTGTCCGTATTAATTACTAGATAGAGTAACATGTGCAACGATAAAGACGGCTCGCTTTGCTGCACATCGTAAGGTCATCATCAGGACAAAATGTAATAGCTAACTTTTATGATTTCCATAATGTCAGATGTACAGGACTTCGTGTAGGCTAACCATGAGTTAAGCCCCTATTGGGACCATTTTGGAAACAGACGTCCCGTTTACGTGCATCAATGTAAAAGCAATTGAATAGCAGAGATGCTGATAGCACAGCAAAACGAATAACTACACAGTGGAAGCAAAGTGCGTCTGACATTGAAGCAGCCCGTCGACCGGCTCTCGACACAGATTCAATATGACCATTGCCGTTTACTTTGCCGGCTGTGGGGATTTCTTAAATGGACAGGATAAGACGGTACAGCTGATGCGAAAAAATCAATAATTCCACCGATTTATCAGACTTGGCCAAGACGCGTCCGTGCGCTAGCTGTCGTGTTTCTTGATCGCCGGTTGGAGTGACATAGCGGCATTCATTGGTCAAATGTATCAAGAGTTGATTAACTATCCACGCGGATGCTGAAGGCATTTATAATTCAAAACATATTCCGCAAGATTTCCGGAAGCCTCGCAATAGGTAAACCTTTTCAATACTACAAAGTAAGCCAATATTTTATTGTGCTTTCTGCCCGGTGCGTAAAAGTAGGCTACCTAATGTAAACCAACCCATGCAGACTGTATGAGACAATTAGAAAATGAGACTGGAAGGCTTTGTGGTTATTAATTGTTTCCCCAATTTATGGGTAATGTGGTGTCCACCAACACAATCTCGGCGGTATCAGACTTCGCCATATCAGGCTCAGAATCAGTCAGTACCACAGCTAGCAGTAATCTTCCAGACAATGATTATTATATTATTCATGTACTGCAGTCATAAATTAAATAACCACTCATCAGACAACTGGAAAATGGTTAAAGAAAATTGTAATCGATGCTTCTTCTCAGCCAATTGACCAAGCGCTACAAAGTCCACCAATCGGTCTCGGGGGTGAGCTCGAACCGTTACGCCATCGACAAATCGAGTTCTTCAACTTCTTCGTGTTCTTCTTTTTCTTCTTCTTAGGTCCTCTGCGGAGTGGGGGAATGTCGCCTACCTTTTTCCCTCCCCGGCTCCAGACGAGTCGTCTCCACACATTGCGGCCCTCCATCGTTCTCTCCCAATCTCGACTGTTCACGTCTGTCCTTTCGTGATGTTCCTTGACAACATCTCTCAATCTTAATTTCAGTCTTCCCCTTCTCCGAATACTATCATCTTCTAGTGTGCGTGTCCTCCTCACACATTCTATGTATATATTATATCCTATAATGTCCTACACCTTGCAGTCTGCTCCCAACAATGCCATTTCATTTTCGGGTATTTCTTCTCTAAATTACACCATCTTCATTCTGTTTCCTTATTCTCAGAATCCAGTAATTGTTTTCTGCCGGTTGTAGCTACTCGTCCTGTCTGTCTGACAATGGAAATGACATGCGATGAAAGTCTTTTCGAAAATTGAATTAGCTACATGTCGTGCATGCACTAAGAGCCGCCGCTGAAACACGATTAGAGCCAATCTAATAGAAACGTTCTGCGTTGCATGAAAAAAACGTGTCTGTGACAACGCCATACAATAGAAGCATATCAGTGGAACGCAGGACATTTTAAAAAGGCCATTAAAATCAACCAGTTTAACATTCCATGATATACATGTATATATGAAGTGACTGTTAAAACCCAGTAATTTCACCTGTATATCTTCGTTCATCAACACATTTCAGGCCTCCTGTGTGTGTGGGGGGGGGGGTTCATGCGTGCGTGCGTGCGCGCGTGCGCGCATGCGCAGACTTACACCTGTCTAAACGGCAATGCGCATACACAATTGGTATTTACGTCATCATGACAGTTACAGTATTTTACATCTGACACCAGTTGTAGACTATACATTAAAGGCCCTAGTTTCCGACGTCGGAGTGGATGGATGTGTTTCGTATTTATCTTTGTAGTGATTAAGCGGCCACAACGACGTGGAGATGTGTGGACGACCTACAATGCAACCAGCAAGGAGATTTCGCGAACTTCGAAGGGAAAACATGATATGTCAGATACTGTTGAAGCTGACGATGCTGCGACTTATATTTAAGAACTGTGACATTATTGAACGTTATACATTATGGTGTTGAGATGTTTGGATCGCTGTAACTCATTTAGATAGACCCTAACCATGCTTTGCAGGAGAGTACACGAGCTCTTCGCTATTGGGAGCCCTTAGTAAATGTCACCTCCTCCCTTCCCCGACACGGATGTTGAGGTTGGGTGGCCGGCTTGTAGATGGTTTTAACTACGCGCCACCTTCAACTGTCAGTCATTATAATCATATAGTGCTTGTGATATAAATGACTAGCTGATTATATATATATATATATATATATATATATATATATATATATATATAACACCTGACAACCAACACAGAATATATAAGTGGTCGAAGGTGGAGGGAGTCGATGATAGAAACGAACGAAAATACAGACGTCGCTACGGATATATCCTGGGTCCACACATTCGCTACCGTTCAGAGTTCCAACATGTCCTGAAATGCTTTCACCCCTACATATAGGGTCGACAAAGATTCCGTTGTATGATTCGGCGGTAGTCGACTGCAAAGCAAACGCCACGTGCCAGTATTCTTTCTCTGTCTGTCTGGGGTGAGGCTGACGTCGATACTGGTCCTAGATTTGTTTCTTTTCCCATCGCTGTTCTTGCTCTGATCACTCTTCTCCCAATTCCTCCAAATCTCTGTTTACACAATCCTCCCAACGCAGTCACAATTATGGTTTATTAGTCCCACATGCTGAGTGTGCAATGGGTGCACACCCTGTCAGTAATGTAAGTCCCTACCTAAGACCAGACAATCCTCCCGAGGATGTACCTTACGACGCGGCAATCGTTGGACGCCTGGCGCCACCTGGCGCGGACAACGCGAAAACCATTAAAGCCGAGATAGATCGTTGGCGCGGATGGCAGGAAATGGCACCGTGGGAAGAACGTCGTTCAAACTGACAATTTATCCTCATTAGTACTACAAGACTGCGCGCTTAGCGGCTGTGTCTATTTATTGCACAGGCAATTTGATACCTTTGTGAGCTCCGTTAGCCGTCTTCGGAAGAAGGACTTCTGTATTGGACTTGCAAACGCGATGGCCGGCGGCAGACGCAGACGACATATTGCGGCGGAAGTTTCGCTTCTCTCTCGGACTTCCACTGCGGCGCTCTTGTTTCTTGGCATCGCATTTTACGGTAGGTTTCTGTTTCTGTTCGAAGAATTAAATTTTGGCGTGATATGTGTAATAATTGTAATTAATAGTGTCTGTCATATGAGCGCATGGGTTTGATCTACCAGCGCTTGAGTTGAGGGCATGGACTTGGAGATTCACGTCGACTGTGACACGGGCGGTGAGAGGTTGACAGTTTTATTGAGAAAAATCCGGGGAATTATACATACAGTTTCTGATCAATAGCCATAACTTGCCGCGAAACTTCCTTAAGTTAAGAGTTAATAATGTCTATGTTTGAAGTGTCCACAAAGGTGCATGGAGAGGTTGTCCTGAGTCTGAGACTGAGTGTGGTCTTGGTCTTGGTTGAGTACTGGCCAATACTCCTTAGCCTTAGGCTTAGCTTATAGGAGTCATAAGGTCAGGATTGGGTGCGCATGCTAGATTATTAGTCGTGTATTAAAGCTTGTTTGAATTTCTGTGGCTATGTAATGTTGACTATTCCATCTGGTAGGGAATTCCAATCTTTTATTGTTTGGAGGAAATAGCCTTTTAATAGGAACATTTAAAACAGCTCTTGCTGGTGTGGATAGTGTTAAACTTGCAATATCATTTCGATTGTTATCCTCCTGGCTTTTCTGACTAATTTCCCGAAAAAGCAAAGCTATCAAGTATCCCCTATAAGTTCGTTGGTGCACTTGTGCTACTACGTTTTGTTGAAATTAATAAACAAACTATTTAGAATTTGGTTTCGAGTCGAAACTAGCAACACTTACTTGAACATGGACATGCACCTGAAAGTGGAAACTTCATATAATAGTATCGTGTTCGCGAATTTGGGCAAGACTGACCTCTGACCCTCAAGATTGATGCCTCGATCAAGCCGTTTTTGTTGATAGTAGTGTTCGCAAGTGTTTATACAACACGTTCTTATTTTATGGCATTTACGCCGGCGATGGGACATCCCCGGACATATGCCACCGACGCTGCGAAAAAGGGCAAAATTACGCAGACAATGACAATATTCGCGCCAGACGGTTTATTTGGGAAAAACTAGTATGGATTTGTGGAACGACACAAGACAACTGACAAGTCACAAAAGAAACAGCTGGAGTAAGACTGGTCTAAGAACAGACGCTGCGTTCGCAAAACTTCTTCTAGACAGGTTAGTAATTTCAGAGCAGTGAGCCTCAGCCACGCATATATATTCGTATGAATATAATATTATGTTGCTTATTATGTTAAGAAAACCACCACCCCTCAATACTGTGAAAATGTCCATCACAATAACATGTATCGATAGCTTGCGACTGATTTATGTGAGAGAGCAGAGAATTACCGTTACTATACAAAGAATTGCATCCCATGTTTTGTTAAGATACAAATCCTTTTGTACATGTAAATTATAGAAGTTCTGTTTTTAGTTTGGTCTTTCAAGAAAAAAAGCACATCTAAAACACTACAATTTATCAATAACATGCATTTTGTAATTTATACTTCTACATTCATACATTTTGTAGAAAAATGTTTTAAATTTATTTTCCGTTTCATTTAATTAATTAACTTCATCTTACTTTGCAACAGTTGCGTGATTCAATTCAAAAACAGTCAGGGTTGACAGCTAAGTTTCTGAAGGACAGTTTACAAATTGTTTGCACGTTGATGACACTGATGCCACAGAGCCTTCGCTTCATGGAACATACTTTCCCAGTCAGAAACCTCTAGTTAATAACCACAGTTGCAAGTAGTTGAAAGGCCATTATTATCATTTTTGTGTGTTAAATCAAGCCAGGAAATCCATAATAAAATGCCTTTGTTGCTCTCATAAGAGACATGACTAACAGCTGGAATCTTCTTCTAAAGACGTACAGTGGTAATCCACCCTCTGAGAAAACAGTAGAACTTTGTGGACACTGTCAGGGATTCAACCACTACCAGCAAAATGTCCTCCTCATTAATTAGCAGTGTTAGGTGAATGACACATTGAGATCACAACTAAGGCATTGGGTATTTTGCATGGTTTACTATTGAATTCCTCAAGCTTTGTTTTGTTGAACTATCAGTGAAAAATTGCAAAACTTTTTATTTATATATTTTTCGAATAAAATTACTTTGTGACTTTATTTCCTGTAACCTTCTTTCCAGCCCATCTATGTTCTACCTGTACTTAGTTAATAAGTTGACACTTGTAAATTGTCCATTTGTTTGTTATGTACTACACTTTTACTATATATATATACAATAATAACTTTGCCACTCTCATATCATTGTAATTTTTTTCACAACTGGGCAAATGAACTTTTCACACTTGAGTGCTGAGCAAATGACCATTGGACAAGACCGTGCAACATATTTTTACCTGCTAATGAAATAAAAAAGTTTACAAGTTACATACCACACACACACACACATATATAATATTATATACTATTATATGTATATATATATATATATATTAACAGGTATTAGTGCTGTAAAACCATGTTCATTTTCACAAATAATCTGACTCATTCAATAATCCAATTCATGACTTTGTTTGACAGCTTCAACACAAAGGTGTGAACTACCTCAACACCACTGCAGCCGTCACATATGACAAGATCTGTGGTGGCCCTATCAAGCATCAGTGGTCATAGCAAAGGCAGCCCAGGTGTCCAGTTACTTCCTGAGGCTGGATGCAGCTCGGGACAGTTAGAATAAACATAAGTATTAATTGATGCTGCTAAGCAAACGTGATATATATATATAAATCATAGCATAATAATTGGAAGATATGCAAACATATGTGATTGGTTTTAACAATTATGTTTTATTCTGACCAATGTTATGTGGGTTCATCATCTTTGGTTGATAGGGCTTTTGTGAAACTTTCAGTTACATTGTACATTTCATTTGCAGTTCACTTTTGGAACTTAATGTTCCATTTATTTAATTTGGAATATTTCTGTTACAAACATAAATTTGTATATTATACAGTGCAAGTAAATACACGTGAAACAATATAGCCAAGCTTCAGTGAGGATTGTACTTTCATAATAATCATGCCTATGCAGTGGCGAAAATGTTTCAATAGCAACTCCCATCCCCCCGTCTTCCGATATCACCACTCCAGCCGAGCGGCTGAAGTTATAGTTATGGCGGCTTGGTAGCGACAAAATTTAGACTACACCATTTGGTTCGTCTGCCAGTGGAGGTTTTTGTGCCCCCCAGGCTCGATTTCTGGATCCACCCCTGTATGTGATAGTTTTGTTTGTCTGCATGAGGATTTTGCAGTAATGGGTGTCCTCGTTAAATTGCATATTGTTGTTAGAAATGCATGTGAATTAAAGTAAAGACAATGTAAATTAAAATAATTTTATTGAAACTATTTGATGAGATCATGACTACAAAATTATGAAAAGCACAATACAACTACAGGTACAATCATTGCACTTGATGTGTATAATGTAATAATTTTTAGAAAACATACACATAAAATGCAAAGCAACAATAGAAACAAAAGTTAGGAAGAGGTTGAAAAAAATGTCAGGTACATATAACAAAACAAACAGTTACTTTAATCACAATTCTTTGTTAAAAATGAACTTTTCACACTTGAGTGCTGAGCAAATGACCATTGGACAAGACCGTGCAACATATTTTTACCTGCTAATGAAATAAAAAAGTTTACAAGTTACATACCACACACACACACACATATATAATATTTTATACTATTATATGTATATATATATATTAACAGGTATTAGTGCTGTAAAACCATGTTCATTTTCACAAATAATCTGACTCATTCAATAATCCAATTCATGACTTTGTTTGACAGCTTCAACACAAAGGTGTGAACTACCTCAACACCACTGCAGCAGTCACATATGACAAGATCTGTGGTGGCCCTATCAAGCATCAGTGGTCATAGCAAAGGCAGCCCAGGTGTCCAGTTACTTCCTGAGGCTGGATGCAGCTCGGGACAGTTAGAATAAACATAAGTATTAATTGATGCTGCTAAGCAAACGTGATATATATATATAAATCATAGCATAATAATTGGAAGATATGCAAACATATGTGATTGGTTTTAACAATTATGTTTTATTCTGACCAATGTTATGTGGGTTCATCATCTTTGGTTGATAGGGCTTTTGTGAAACTTTCAGTTACATTGTACATTTCATTTGCAGTTCACTTTTGGAACTTAATGTTCCATTTATTTAATTTGGAATATTTCTGTTACAAACATAAATTTGTATATTATACAGTGCAAGTAAATACACGTGAAACAATATAGCCAAGCTTCAGTGAGGATTGTACTTTCATAATAATCATGCCTATGCAGTGGCGAAAATGTTTCAATAGCAACTCCCATCCCCCCGTCTTCCGATATCACCACTCCAGCCGAGCGGCTGAAGTTATAGTTATGGCGGCTTGGTAGCGACAAAATTTAGACTACACCATTTGGTTCGTCTGCCAGTGGAGGTTTTTGTGCCCCCCAGGCTCGATTTCTGGATCCACCCCTGTATGTGATAGTTTTGTTTGTCTGCATGAGGATTTTGCAGTAATGGGTGTCCTCGTTAAATTGCATATTGTTGTTAGAAATGCATGTGAATTAAAGTAAAGACAATGTAAATTAAAATAATTTTATTGAAACTATTTGATGAGATCATGACTACAAAATTATGAAAAGCACAATACAACTACAGGTACAATCATTGCACTTGATGTGTATAATGTAATAATTTTTAGAAAACATACACATAAAATGCAAAGCAACAATAGAAACAAAAATTAGGAAGAGGTTGAAAAAAATGTCAGGTACATATAACAAAACAAACAGTTACTTTAATCACAATTCTTTGTTAAAAATGAACTTTTCACACTTGAGTGCTGAGCAAATGACCATTGGACAAGACCGTGCAACATATTTTTACCTGCTAATGAAATAAAAAAGTTTACAAGTTACATACCACACACACACACACATATATAATATTATATACTATTATATGTATATATATATATTAACAGGTATTAGTGCTGTAAAACCATGTTCATTTTCACAAATAATCTGACTCATTCAATAATCCAATTCATGACTTTGTTTGACAGCTTCAACACAAAGGTGTGAACTACCTCAACACCACTGCAGCAGTCACATATGACAAGATCTGTGGTGGCCCTATCAAGCATCAGTGGTCATAGCAAAGGCAGCCCAGGTGTCCAGTTACTTCCTGAGGCTGGATGCAGCTCGGGACAGTTAGAATAAACATAAGTATTAATTGATGCTGCTAAGCAAACGTGATATATATATATAAATCATAGCATAATAATTGGAAGATATGCAAACATATGTGATTGGTTTTAACAATTATGTTTTATTCTGACCAATGTTATGTGGGTTCATCATCTTTGGTTGATAGGGCTTTTGTGAAACTTTCAGTTACATTGTACATTTCATTTGCAGTTCACTTTTGGAACTTAATGTTCCATTTATTTAATTTGGAATATTTCTGTTACAAACATAAATTTGTATATTATACAGTGCAAGTAAATACACGTGAAACAATATAGCCAAGCTTCAGTGAGGATTGTACTTTCATAATAATCATGCCTATGCAGTGGCGAAAATGTTTCAATAGCAACTCCCATCCCCCCGTCTTCCGATATCACCACTCCAGCCGAGCGGCTGAAGTTATAGTTATGGCGGCTTGGTAGCGACAAAATTTAGACTACACCATTTGGTTCGTCTGCCAGTGGAGGTTTTTGTGCCCCCCAGGCTCGATTTCTGGATCCACCCCTGTATGTGATAGTTTTGTTTGTCTGCATGAGGATTTTGCAGTAATGGGTGTCCTCGTTAAATTGCATATTGTTGTTAGAAATGCATGTGAATTAAAGTAAAGACAATGTAAATTAAAATAATTTTATTGAAACTATTTGATGAGATCATGACTACAAAATTATGAAAAGCACAATACAACTACAGGTACAATCATTGCACTTGATGTGTATAATGTAATAATTTTTAGAAAACATACACATAAAATGCAAAGCAACAATAGAAACAAAAATTAGGAAGAGGTTGAAAAAAATGTCAGGTACATATAACAAAACAAACAGTTACTTTAATCACAATTCTTTGTTAAAAATGAACTTTTCACACTTGAGTGCTGTGCAAATGACCATTGGACAAGACCGTGCAACATATTTTTACCTGTTAATGAAATAAAAAAAGTTTACAAGTTACATACCACACACACACACATATATAATATTATATACTATTATATGTATATATATATATATATATTAACAGGTATTAGTGCTGTAAAACCATGTTCATTTTCACAAATAATCTGACTCATTCAATAATCCAATTCATGACTTTGTTTGACAGCTTCAACACAAAGGTGTGAACTACCTCAACACCACTGCAGCCTTCACATATGACAAGATCTGTGGTGGCCCTATGAGCTTCAGTGGTCATAGCAAAGGCAGCTCAGGTGTCCAGTTACTTCCTGAGGCTGGATGCAGCTCGGGACAGTTAGAATAAACATAAGTATTAATTGATGCTGCTAAGCAAACGTGATATATATATATATATATAAATCATAGCATAATAATTGGAAGATATGCAAACATGTGATTGGTTTTAACAATTATGTTTTATTCTGACCAATGTTATGTGGTACTTTAATCACAATTCTTTGTTAAAAAAAACAACAACACTAGTATATGTCATATCAAATGCTAGTTGTATGTTTACAACTCATAAAATTAGTGACTAAACAATTATGTGTAATGAAATTTTTTTAATATTTAATGCCCATAAAAAATGTAAACCAATGAGAAAAAATTACTTAGGAAGATGGTTAGTTGAACAAATTTAATATGTACATTTCAAATTAAAATAACTATATTATGATTTTTTGTTAAAAAAACATCAATAGGATATAAACTTCAAAACTGTTGTAGTTTGTGCAATGCTTTGTTTGTTTACAACTCGCAAAAAATAGTGACTACCCTGGTTAGACTAGAGAGGGTCATCGCCATGTGACTGAGAATTACATGTACAATCGCTACATGCTACATTTCTCCAGTTTACTCAGATGTATGAAGAGTACCGGCTACAGACGGTGGATATTTTTGTATGAATCATCTTCGCATATTAATTTCAGTGTGGCTGAATTCTTCCCACATAAGTCAAGATGGTGTTTTCGATTTAACAGGTCTGCCAGGGAGTAAAGTTTAAAGCGCTTTGAGTAATCCTGAGGACTGGATACTACACCATATCAGAACTAAACTTACTCAATTGTTGTTTAATTATCATGCGAAATGAAAATTAATGTAAATTATTTGTGAAAATATAAAACAGTGATAAAAAGAATAATTGAGAAAAATGATACATGGCATGAAAACATAACAGTCCTCGTGATACATAGAGAATTTAAACAAGTAAAATGCTGCTGTCAGTGTATCAACAGATTGTTGTTGAAAAATGTGAAAAGGTTTTCAATACTATTACTTCATCACAAACTTGTGCCTGGTGTATGTTGCAAGAACTCAGCTGGCTGCCACTGACAAGAAACAATGAAACCCTACCACTGTAACAATTCTGGATAATTAATGTATTTTTTCATGGACACTGCTATAAGTTATAGTTGAATTGAATACAAATACCTTGTATTATTGACTTTTGAAAAATGTGTCATCACATATAAAAATATCATACATGTCAGAGCCATCCTAATTGTCACTTTGTCACCGGTATAGGCAGATGCAGACGTACAGCAAAAAGTCAGGAAGCTGGTATGCAGTACCATCAAAGACAGCGAGACATACAGTGATGTCATCGATATCTAAACCGATGCAGTTCACCGAAGAATGCTCGACACTGAACCTGTCTGACAGCCTCGAAAGTTGTTGCCATATCTGCAGACCCTGGCACTCACCGTTCCATCACCAACTGCAGAGCTAGCCAAGCGTCACCACATTCTTATGTCGAGCAACCTGCAGTCAACATTGGTTTCCAGTCAGTCAAGCTAACTGACTGACCTGGAAGCCAGTGTACACCCCATCAGCACTGGAGAATCTGTCACGGATTCAACACGACACAATTGGGATCACTCAGTGGACATTCATATGACAAACTGTTGTTACGCAGCATGTTGCATGGCTGTAGAATCTTGTCCGAGATCCTGGACAAATACAACTGCCCAGTATGCCATATTAACTTGGAGAGCTAGTGGTACTAAGCACACTAGTTCAATCTCCTGTAAAAAAAAGCATATATTCAGTAAACAAAAACAAATTATGATGTGTTCATTGTCATAATCGGTATATAATAATGTTTCATGTATGACCTGCAGCATTTCACAAGAAAAAAGGCAGCAAGAAATGTTCTACTACAGCTGCATCTATACATGTTGATATCTTAGGAACAGTCAGTGTTTACCAGAGTTCTTCCGGGGAAGGGTGGCTGATACAGCATGCATACATTAGTGGAATATGCAATTTTTCAAAACAGTGAACAATTTTAACTGTTTCTTTACTATGTGTTCATTGTCATTACATGAATTTAAAAGTGTTCAATTTCATTACAGTGACACCTGATCTTAGTCAATATTATAGACTTGAATTCTGCTAATCACTAAAGCATCAGTAAAGCGCATTTATATTTTTTGTTTTGTTTTCAGTATACAAATTCATGTCAGTGTCTGCCATGTGTAACTACTATGCATATTCATGTTTGACATTTTAAGCCTGATGTTGAATGGTCAAGGTGAATGTTAGAAATGACAGAATGAGGTGTTATTGTGATGCTAACAATATATTTTCCTCGTCAAGTATTCAAAGGTTCATAATATGTATATCTACCTTCTTCAAGAATGACTAATTTATTTTATAAACTTTTAGAGTCATCGCCATATGCTAAATACTGTTTAAAGGTGTATTAATATGTCTGTGTTGATACACCTGTGGGTATAATATACAAGTGCAGAAGTCAGTCTAGTTTTCTATGCCCAAGATGTTATTATTAAAATGTGTATGAAAACAAATGTGGTATATTTAAATGTGCACATTAAAATTTGTTGATAACTTATACGTGGTTGATTGTTATAAATTTGAAATTACCTGGATTGATCAAATGCGGGCCTGCGGCAGATTATGTATCGTCCCTGTGTCTGCCTGGCCCGGGTGACCGCCTCTAGCTCCTCCTCTCATTCTCATTCATGGGTTGCAGTGTGGTCTCTAGCAATATCATAATTCATGTTATATTATTATGTATTTATATATTGCTGTGGTGAGAATATATACATATATTGGTAAATACATAAAAATAGCCGGCATATGTCAGTTGAAAGGTATCGCAGGATACCAATTAATGCATTACATACCCTATAGCCAGGCATCAAGGACCCCAATTGAGACAAGTGCGTGCATTTTCTTGTATAATCCTTATATATGGTGTACTCTAGGTGTTTTTATATTTTATGTATTTACACGTTTACATTTTTATATTGAATAAAATCATCACCATCATGCTTGTTATATAAAAATCTAAATTATTTTGCATAAATACAATGCAAATCAACAATATTCTGCAGTAATAGTATCACAAATATGAGTCACAAAAAATGTTTTAATAATTACGATCACCAACATTACGGATGCTCCCTGACTAAGTTACTCGCACGAACAACAGGGGCCTGCTGCCAAAGCAATGTTACTTGTCATTTCGCACCATCACGTCATCTACTCTCAGACTCGATATGTAATGTCGGAATAACAGCTTATTAACAACATCCTGCGTAACCAAATACAATACATATGAAATATTAGGTACCAAATATTATGCTCGTTGTCACTCTCTGGCTGATACGGTGACTGTCTTAGTCTTAGACTTAGACTTTTGAGTTAGAACAAAGTCAGCCTCGACAGGCTCGAGTCGAGTGTAGACGTTCGCAAGTTGCAATTCTCGTTGAATTAATACACGTTTATGCGTTCTTGTTGCTAACTGCGATAGTGTAATACGTACCTTCGTACAGCCACTTTGGAATTATAATCTTCATCTTGATACGCTAAAGCACGTGTGTGTTGTTATTGTTTTTGAATGCCTGGGATGCCGATCTCGCGTAAAGCACATGACCAAAGTGGCGCAGTAGGCAGACAGCGCAATTGGCTTTCGCCAGCGATACCCGCTGTAACGACAAATCTTTTTTTGACGATTAAAAAACAAGTACGCATTTTTGTTTATTAAACCGACTGTGTGCACTAGTTAAACTATTCACACATTACACATCTGGACATAAAAGAACGGGATTGGCGATGGGCAAACGAAGTGATTGAGCACCTTTAAATGCTTCGCTATTTAGATGCGGTGATAGGCGTTGTACCAGCTGGAAGAGGTTTTCAACAGGCAAGGATAGGTGACCATAGATGACTTTGTGGAATATGGTGAAGCGTCTGTTAGTTGTTCTAGGTTTATTTTTTTACATTTCTGACACGCATCCAGTTTCTCTGGATGTATAGTCGTTGAGGCAAAAGCAAGCTGCCCGTCTTTGGACCATTTCTATTTTGTTGATGAGGACCTGAGTGTGGGGGCCCACACGGATGATGAGTATTCTAAGAGTGGTCAGTCAAGGGTTGTGTAAGCAGTTGTTTTAATGTTATGGGGGCACGAGTAGAGATTGCGTCTGATAAATGCGAGGCTACGGTTTGCTGAGGCTGTAATCTGATGGATGTGTTTGTTCCAGGTGAGATCTTTGGTGATACATACTCCTAGATAGGGATGACTGTCGGTTTCCTGTAGTGTTGCATTTCCTACAGTATAATTAAAATGGTTTATGTTTCTTGCATGGGTTAGTCTCATCACAAAGCATTTCTTTGGGTTAAAGTGCATCTGCCAGTCATGTTCCCATTTTGCTAACTCATTTAGGTCTTTCTGTAGTTCTTTTGAGTCAGACTGATTATTGATCTCTCTGTAGAGGACACAGTCATCTGCAAAGAGACCAGGGTTGAACGGTTTTAACCGCCCGGTTTTAACCACCAAGTTTTAACCGCCAAGTTTTAACCACCAAGTTTTAACCGCCTGGTTTTAACCAGTTAAAACCGGGCTCATTTTCCCTGAAAAGTGGTCGAAACCCAGTCATAATCTAATTTAGTGATAATTGTGTGCAATATTTGTGTAATTAATTGTTGATCACTATAAAAACAATGCAAGTGTCAAAATGTACATTCAATATGAATAAGAAACAAGATATATTGAGGTATTATTGCTCATTGTATTCAAATCAAGCTTATGCAAAAAGTTGACTAATTTTCAACAATGCTTGTAAACATGTCAGAGTGGTAATCAATGTAAAGCATAAAAACTAAAAAGTATTTCATGGTCCATGCTCTGCTATTGGTCCTGTTTTATCCTTTAAATTAACCAATTGAATTTGTGTTTTCAAAAGATAGTTCTAATGATTGATGATTACAGATTCATGGAACATTTACCTTTACTATATTATTATATAATTTTTTATTAACTAGTTTTAGTTACATTAAGTGATAATTAATGACGCTGTGAAAATTTACACCAAACAACATATTCGAATTCGGTGTAGCCAGGCCGTTTCGGTAGTGTAGATTTAAGGCCAGACCACGGTCTATGTGAATTATTCAAGAACATCGCCACATTTTTTCTGCCAAAATAGTTTCTAGAATATTTGTGCATATAAAGAACTTTGTAACTGGTGAATACTTTACAATAATTAATAAGCTTGTTTTAAGCAAGTAGACATTTATATTCTATCACTAGGTAAAATTAGTGTGAGAGCTAAATATAAGCTAGGAGAAGTTTGGTGTATTTTGGGTTAGTTTTAAACTTTTCAATTTTTTAATAGCTTTTGGCCTAGTTTTGTTCAGTTTTGACTGGTTTTAACCACTAATCGGTTAAAACAGTGACCAACTAGAGTGCAACCCTGACAGAGACGGACTATGGAGTGGATATTGTTAGGTAGATCATTGATGTATATCAGGAAGAGAAGCGGTCCCAGTACCATGACTTGTGGTCATGGTACTTGAGAAAATTAGAGACCCAGGCATGTGTTTTGTTGTGGATGCCATATGTCTTTAATTTATTTAGGAGCCGGTTATGGGGAATGGTGTTGAATGCTTTTGAGAAGTCCATTATTATCATGTCCTCTTGGGATTTATTATTTAGGGAATTCGTTAGGTCGTGTGTGGTGAGTTTTAACTGAGTTTCTATGGCGTGTGTATACTGCGGAAGCCATGTTGTCTGTCGGATAAGACTGTGTATCAGTCAAAATGGTCCATTATGTTAGAGTAGATAATGTGTTTGAGGAGTTTGCAACATATTGAAGCTAGGGAGATGGGACGGTAATTTGATGGAAGGGACCAGTCTCCCTTCTTGAAGATTGGAGTGATGTTGGCACATATAACCATGAGAGGGGAAGTTCTCCTGTGATAATTGATTTTTGGAAGATTACTATGAGGGCTGGAGCTAATTCGTTGGTGGCAAGTTCTAAGATTCTGGGTGGCACTTCATCAAGTCCTGTTGATTTGTTTGTAAGTCATGAAATAATTTGGCGACCCATTTTGTTGTGATAGTGATGTCAGACATAGCTGGTATGTTTGAATATGGTTCTTGTGGTAGGTTGGTGTTTTCATTTGTAAAGACTGACTTAAATTGGATATTAAGTATTTCGGCTTTAAGTCTCTTGTCTGATTCTACCCTGTTGTCTTTCATTAAGGTTGGTATTCCAACTGTATCAACGTTAAGGCTTTTGATGTATAACCAGAATCGTTTTGGTGAGTCAGAACAAATGGATGATATATATATCTTCTGTGAGCATTTCTTGTCTCTCTGCATGGTTTTCTCTGCATGGTTTTACATGCCTTGCAAAAATTGTCATTGCTGGCTTGATTTCCAAATAGTTTGTGAGTGTTGAAAGCCCTTTGTTTACGTTTGTGTAGTCGTTTGATTCGCTTATTTATTCACGGTGTTTGGTTAAGCTTTGATATTATTTTTGTTAGTATGTGAGAGTTCATTATTGAATCAAAGAATTCTGTATACATTTCATCAACTGTGTTCATGGATGTATCCCTTGATACAAACTCATTGCTCCATTTGAGCAGGTCTTCTTTCAGAGCCTGCTTGTTAGCTTTGTGGTACATGTATATTTTGTGTGGTTTTTGTTTGATGACCCTGGGCTTGCTGCAGTTTATGATTACTGGGATGCCGTGTGATCCCTTATTCCTGGTACTACTGTAGATCTTTCAACAAGGGTGGGGTTAGTTTTGAAGAACAAGTCCAAAGTGTTGTTTATTCTGGTGGGTTGGCATACAACTTGTTCAAGTTGAAAGTCATTGGCAATTTCAAGTAGCATTTTGGATAAGCCGGGAGCAGCTCCACCTGGCTTTGTCCTGAGTAGGTCTCAATCTATGTCGGGAAGCAGAGCTCCCGTTAGCGTAATATTATGCGTATATACGCATGATTTTTGGCATTTCATGCATTATTTTGGACACCATTCCATGAACCTATGCATCGGCAGTGACATGTTTTAACCTGCCCTTGTGCACGCAGTCTGGGTTCGCCGTGCCAGAAAACTGCGTGAGCAAAAATTATGATAGCGGGTGAAGTTTTGTGAACACTGGTCTGAAAACTGATACTTTTTACTAGTGATCTGATTGCCTATCTCCGTGAACCGGACGCACGCTGCGAGCCTTGTCCAGGGAGTTTTGTAAAAGTCAGTCATACATCGTCGTAGCAATCGAAAAATACATCATACGTTTTTGTAAATAGTGATCGTTATAAGATAGTAAGTGTATTTTACACGTGATATGTATAATTGTATACATGTGTCGTAGATACTGTTGACATGTTGTGAAGAAGTTTGGAAGTTCTACGACAGGACTACGGACGTTGTTATTTTCGTGCAGGGGTTACATAATATAGGTCAGAATTACAGAAAGAAAACAATAACTGGGTTTGCTTTTTAAATTAAAAAACTTATTTATTTAAATTTTTCGGCAATGTGTGGACTTGCAAGTAATATTATGTATCACTATATGCGCACATGCTTGCAGTCTAACTGGCGCCGCAGACTGCATCGGTGGTGGAATGGTTGCATTATAAACAAGAAACAAGATAAGAATATCATTTAGCTGTGTAAATAATGTATTGGACACCCACAGAACATGCATATTCACAGACGTGCAGGGCAAGTTGTGTAGAAAGTTAAACGTATTGGACATTCATTAACAGAACATGGATATTTGCAGGACAGCAGCTGGAACTTTTAAATAAATAATATTTAAATAAGTTGGTTATCTTTTCCATATTTTTCATGAGAATCTTAAGGCCAGACAACCCAGGTGAAATAGTGTTTTTTGACAAAAAATACTCAAAATGGTTTTCTGCCAGATTATGATAGCTTTAATGTTTGTATCATTAATGAGTTTACTTGTATGACAATTACATACCACTAAATTCTATAATTTGGGTAGAATATATTGGACTATTTGCATCAGTAAAAACATAATACTATCCGCCTGCTGTGTTTGGCCTTAATTATATAAAAGATAAATTTATACTACTCATGCCAGCTGATTACAGAACTTCATTGGAAGACAACATTGTCTGTGTGGTTAAAACAATCACAGGCTATCATTGTTCTGACTAAAAACATACGCGCAGTCACACGAACAGGTGGACACTCTCCCATAGGCGGTCGAAAACACGAACAAATTACCCCTTGATTTAATTTGTTACCCCTTGTTTTCAACAGCATGGGGTACATTACCCCTTTCCACAAACCCTAGTGAGGGCTCTGGGAAGGTTAAAGTCTCCCCCTATATCCATCTGTGTTCTTTGTTGGAGCGTTTTATTTTGTTCGTGGATTCTCGTAGTTCATGCATGTATTCGTTTGTGTTACCAAATTGGGGTGATTTGTAGAATGCTCCTATTCTGATATCTTTCGATCCTTGTATTTTGATTGTGACCCAGATAATTTCACAATTGTTATCGAGGTCTGTTCTGTGTGTTCCTGTGAGGCCAGTCTTTGGTGCTATTAGGACTCCTCCTTTTGAGTTGTCAAAGTCTGTCATTTCTGTCTATCAGGGTTGTAATTTCAATGCACACGGCAAGGTCCGAAATGATCTGTGTAGTCTGTAGACTAGCTTTTGGCATGACACTTCACTTCGGGAACTTGTTTGTTACAAATAAATCACACTCGGACCTAGGCCTAGGCCAAGATACGGCTGTTTATAGGTAGTGAGGTTTGCAATATAGACGTCTTGAGAAAATTGTGTAGACTGATTTTGGTTTGTAAACATGTATCTTAAAAATTAGCATTGTTTCAAATTGTTTACTTTATGAACAATATGTCATTACGTCACTGAGTTTGAGTCATCCTTGCAAGCCAGGGATGGTGACTACACATATATATACTACCCCTGGCAGATAGCCTACACATTGTACGCAATGCATGGAAGTCAACTTCATCAAACTAGTAATTGATTTCAGCGGTTGCGACTTCACTACCCGTGAGACCATTGCCCTACCCACTCCCCAACTCAAAGTCTGCAAAGACGAAGCCAGTGCCTTCGGGGAATCCCAATATAAATACCTGTCGGACCATTCGCATGAGTAGCATTGCTTATTCAAATAATTACGCCTACTTCTTCCAGGACATTACACTAATACATGTGACATAAACAAACTTGTTGGCTGAAACTAAAACGAGCCAGAGACTGTCAAACAATATATCACTCCCTGAGCGTAGCCTTAACTTCAGCAGAGCCCCCTGGCACTCGAGGATGGTCTGATTGTTTCCTTCTTCACAGGGTACTATTATTGTAATCAAATTATTGATCCCCAGCTTTGCTCTACTTTTGATACTCCTTTCTGATCCTGCCCTTTTAACATACCTCATTCTGCAGTTTTTCCTTCTAAGCGACCTTGTCTGTTTTGTTACTTGGAACCATCTCAAGCTATAGATTGTAGGGCCCAATAACTAGTATGAACAGGAAGTTTACTGAATCAATTGTACATCATCCCACTTGGTGCATGGAGTGTTGGAACCAGCCAACTTCAAAGGTACTCACTATTACACTTTCTCTGTCTGCATCAAGAACAAGGTAAGCACTAGGAGAACTTTCTACATGTGGGATTAAGCAGGCCAAGTGCTACATTCAGTTTGGTAAAAATTAGTTGTGTCATAAAATATTCACCATTGATGGTTTTTATTTAAAAAAAACTGAGTTTGATGATTATGACCAAAAATGTGGGTTAACTAAAAGATCAAAAGTGGGTGAAATTGAATTTAATAATACTGAATGACGGAGACAGCTGTTGACCACATTGTTGGGTAATAAACACTGCAAATACAAGGAATGCCTGATGGATTGATGATAAATAACACTGCACTAGATTAACCAACAGTTTCCTTATCTGAGTTCACTTGTTCTTTTGGGTGGTAGTATTGCTAAGTCAGTTGTTTAAATGTATTTAGAATGCCAGTTGATATTTAATAATATTGATAATATAAATACTGAGCAATGTTGATGAAAAGCCAGTGCCTGGCTCAAAATTGTTTCAGTTCTCAGTTTTCTTCTGTAAGGATGTTCCTCGGTCTATTTATTTAACAAATGATGACAGTTGTGAACTATTAAATGATGACAGTTGTAACCATTTAACAGTGTTTTGGCACATTCGGGGCCAGTTAGTTTGGGCTAATTAGGTTTTTTCTCCAAAGAGAACATTATATAAATGTGTAAAATTCTGTATGCATGTGGCTTCATAGTAATCTGTATAGCAATCAATTGTAAATCATTAGTTTGATAATGCCTGCATCAGCTGAACTTTACAAAATGTCCCAATTAAAATGCCAGGAACCTGCATAACAACTTGGAAGGGAGGTGTCAATTATTTGGTGGTGCTGTCTTTTTGAAAGCCAATTTCTCCACCCTTGAAGAAATGTCATCGGTGTTTTGATGTCATCATTTCTGCACAGTTTTTTTCTGCACTGTTTTTTCCCCACTGGTCATGAAACCTGTTGGAATAAGGTCACGCAGGCAGCGAAGTGATGGATAGGCAAGTCTGCAGTAAAGTAATCCTTCTTTCGCACTGCAGCGAAATGCCCAATATATATGCAGATGTGCTGAATATCAGTAGTCAGAATTAATGGTTAATGACATATAATGGACACTAGTGTGATATTTATCTCTTCATTGCTCACTGCATTATTATGGGAAACTCGCATTAACACAGTGATGTATTAGGCACATAAGATGATTCAAAATCATTAACGATACCGATGAGATTACTTCATCGCTGTTTCATAATGATAGCCTTGACTGGTGTGTATTAGAGTTATATTATCTGAAGTGAGCAGTGTGACAAATTTTAAGTTGTAGCTATCTAGTTTAAGTTGAAATTCAAGTCGTACATGTAATTTTCTTTAAATTACCATCACCCCTTTAACTAAACCTTTCAAAATATGTCATGAAATGTGTAATCACCGGTTACGTTTTGATATATCATTGCAAAAAACAAACCCTTTTTTGAAATGTCATCTGTTTCAACAAGCATGCACCATGAATTGATATTCACTTAAATTATTATGTTTCCAATACTTTGATAATTTTAAATTCTTAATAATTATGTAGTTTATTTATTTATTTTTTAAATATTGAACACTTTCCATTTTACATATTTTAATAACAAAATAATGATGTCCATACTAATATCTATCTAGATATATATTAAAATACAGTAGCTTCAAAGTGACAGTCACAGTGGTTGCTTTATTTTATCCAGTATTTACTGGCAGCAGTTCAGACAAAATGAAAGCAGTTATAACACAGAGTGTGCAATAAATCCACGTCCCAGTTCAGTTATTACTTCAGTGCTGTATCATAGATAAGGATACCCTTCCAGCCTCGACTGACTCATATTTCACTGCTGACAGTCATGTTCTTGTTTATTAATACACCTCTTTCGATAATCTATAATTGCATCTAGAAATATGTGTCATGTCACTAACAAGCATGGAATATTCCATGATTTTTCTTGGAAATCCATGTTCTTTTCCATGCTGTAGACTTTCAGTGAAACAGTCAGGTTTTTTGAGAGATATACCCATAGTCTATGTTAGCACCCAGTGATTGTTCACACATTCCTACAAGATGTCATCAACAAGTTGTGACACCAAGTCACGTATCACCATGTCTCCAGCACATCTGCTAATTCAACCTGCACATTTTTTCTACACGGTATAACCCCCGCAATTAGTTCGACTAGACAACTAACAGATTGTACAGTTAAATGAACACAGATGACTAGAGAGTAGACAATTACATTCAATTAACCCATCTGCTGGGGTACGGGCCCCACTTGGTTGCAGTGCAAGAGCAACTAACACCAGCAGAACCCACTGGGCAAGTCAAGGCCAAACACAACATATGTGATTCCAGTTATACACAGAATACTAAACAAACTTTATGTAGGGCGACATTTTATAAAAAAATGGATTTGTTATACAGTATCCAATACTTCGTAATGTTGGTTTTGCATCACTGACTTCCGTTGTTATTCTCCATTAGATTCTTATTTACCTACCATGACATATGTGGCAGGAATAATATTACAGCATCCACGTAAGATATATCCAGCTATCACAATCAATAATGCCTTTTAGCAGTCTTGTTGCATTCAATACAAGGAGCATCACTGTTTGCTGCTGTGTGATAGTAATGGTGAAATAATATTGTCATTGCTTGTCAGGATATTGGAACAGCTGTAGCCGTGAACTAAGTACTTACTTATTGTTCAATGCTTCAGTAGCACATTGTGGGGTGGAAGCTTGTGCATTTTACAAAATTATAGGAAATTAATTGGAACTCAGTTGGACTGCAGTTATTTACAACTAAGGTAAATTTGTTGATTAATTATAGTTTTGCAATTATATTAAAGTGTTATATAATCATAAGTTCATAGCTGTGATAACTTTTCAGTAATTATAATCAGTGTTTCGGCTATGCTATTGAAACTAAAACTTGTTGGGATGTTTATAACGTCATCACTCATATTTTATTATAGTAAAACCAAACAGATCAGTCGAACAAAACATGTTTCACTACAGACAGTATAAAAGGTGATATGGGGAAATAATTTGTTGTCTTCCAAAAATTTATTAAGAAAAATGTGTAGCTTAATCTACATTTACTAAAATATATGTTGTTTCAGTTTCATGGTGGAGGAAATTAAAACATTTACACTGTATATGTGGTTTGCATGAACTCGGTAAATGAAGAAATATCTCACTTGCCCCATTATACACAACTTACCGCAGAGCTGTGCCAGAAACTGATCTTTGAATTCCGAAGATGTTCAGGACTGATATTTCATGCTAAGTGTTGCATGTGATTTAATGAAAACGCCAGGGGAAGCGTTGATGCAGTCGCTTCAGAAGATATTTGCAACTCATTCATGCACTGTTGCCCTGTATCAGACATCGTTACTCTCTTCATATATATTACTGGCTGGCTTTTGTCGAGTTTTCCGTTTCATTTCGTGAGTCATGAAGCACGAATGTGTTGAATTCACCCACAATTGATGTGCAGTGTCCACTTTGCATGTTTGTTTGCGAGATATCACCTTGGTCAAGACAGTCCAATTCAATATTTTAGTCCTCTTGCTGCAGTGAGACATGTAAATCCACTGTTGCCCCAACACAGTTCATCGTCTGCAATTGTTTTTTGTTGATAATTATAATATGATTCTATTGGATGTGGGGTGTTTGGGATAGGTCAGTGGTCTTTAAACCGAGGTTATTCCCATTTTGTTTAATGTAATGTTCTTAATACTTGAACAAATATGTTGAGGATATACTGTGCATCAAATTGCATTTATTGAAACAGTGTTTGCAATTTGAATATTATGACCTGGAGCTGTTCAAATTTCAAAATAATACCTGCTGACCATATCACAGTGCTATAGAAGAAGAACAATATTGAACGATATCCGTTCTTATATGTGTGCCATAAAGATATGACAAAGGACACTACTTCCACAATCATTGGCAATATGCGTGTCACTGTGACACACCCTGTTGTTGGCAGTTTTCTCTACAAGATCACTGTTATGAAATAAAATTGATTTTAATTAACAGAATCGGGCTGACAAGCTCATAAGAATGTCGGTGAAATGATCTTCTCATGTTTTTAATCTCACACCCAAAAGTCTACTTGCCCAGGTTAAGCTTAGCAACTTTTAGCAATAACAGTTTTACTCTTAGGAACAACAAGTTGTGAAGTAGATGATCTGAGCTTCCCGGGATGCTGTTTATGGGTTAACCTAAACCTTTTTTCAAATTTTTACTAGTCCTGAAATGTCCTCGTAGATATATGCATCTGCACACACATAATAGTCCAGTCCAAATGTGCATATATATATATATATATATATACATATATACACGTATATGTTTACAATAATACTTGCAAACACAAGTGTGTCAAATATTTCTTAAAGCAACATGGACAGTCAAGTGTCAATAATATTCAGGTTTTTTTGCTGCAAAGGTTTGTTTACTCCTTAAAAGGGTAGACGGATCTCTGGATAAAACTATGGGTTAACCTTAAAAGATTGTACGCATGAACTAGATGTGTGCACTGTGGAGTGTGTGTATTTGCAGTGTCTGTGTTCTTCTCTCCTCAAAGCTGGCTAATTTTTTGTAGCGGAAGCACTAATAATCACAGAGCTACTTTCCATGCGACTAATGAGCTCAGACAGCAGAGATCATTTGGTGACATGCTGTCAGCTCACAAAAATCGTTAGGGTACTTTTTCTTGAACACGGATTTCAAGCTGAAGGGGAAGTGATATATTCCTTGGGCTTGGGGTGATAGATGACAATTTTGTTTGAGTTTCTGGTGAAAACATGATGGTTTCACGTTGTAGGATCATGTACGTGTCCATAAATCAAAGACTAGAACCAGGCCTTTATTGCAGGATCAAATTTATACCAGTTCAAAAATGTCCTGGTAGATATGCGTGTCTACAATCATGTCCAAACGTGCATATATATATATATATATACGTGTGACACACATTTGTAAGCATAATGGACATATTAATAACAGCGACAGTCAATAATAAATAACGTTTTTTGCATTTAAATTTCAACCCGCCCAAAAATTACCTCAACTCGTCCAAATGATGGGTAGATGAGTCTCTAGATAAAGCTATAACTGGAAAAACATGATTTCATGTTCATTGGTATTTCAGATTGTCCAGATGTGTGCAGTCTGTGTAACATTGATGAATACTTCTCATTCCATTTTTTTAATAGGGCAGTAATTGCGCACAGTGGCACAGCATATCCACCGGGTATTTCTTCACTGCATGCAAAACAGCAGCTTCTGGCTTATTGCAAAGCCACAGTTTTATATCAACATATCAGATGGTTTGGACAATAAGGTACATTTTAGTGGTATGAATCGAGTTATAACCATTATATTAGAGTGCAACATTTAAGTTTTACAATAATAACTGTGTCTTCTGCGTATGTTAATTTTTTGCTATGTGATATTCAAGTTTTGAGAAAGCGTAGTTTAAAGTTAGGTATTTACATTTCAAATCACATTCCATCCAGTCCAAAACATGCATAGAAACACTTTCAAGATATTAATTTGTAATTCTATTATTCAAATCAGTAGTAAATTGTGTGGATTTTAAAATTGCAAAAAACAAAAATCAGTGCTTTCTCACCAGCGGATATATTTTTGGCTGTTTCTCCAATTTGTCAAACATACCTTACATTCTGAACCAAGGGTTCACCCAGAAACCTGTCCACCCATCATTTGGATGGGTAAAATTGCATTTTTGGAAGGTTTGAAATTGATTGTGGACGGGTCCGCCGGGCTGGCCCTTCCATATCGTCCATGCCATTTTTACGACGTCATTGAAACTGCCGTGAAGCCAGTTACAAAATCTATGAAGACTGGTTTTGAAAATCAACTATCTGGATCACCTGGGCAGCAGCCCAACACTCGTCAGAATCCAATTAAGGCCTCAACTTGCTTGGGTAATTATTACCTAGCTGCTAATGGTGGTTGCTCGAAAGGCAAATAATCCAACGTGAGGTCAACATCAGGAAGGGGAGATACAACAAGCACTTGCCGATTATGACGCGCAAGTGCTTGTAAGCCGTAAACGATACTGACTATTGGCGATATTTTGAAACAAACAAATTACTATGCAACGGTATTCGTTTATTTTCGTTGGTTTATAACACAGGATTTTTAAAACGTGCAAGGCAAATCATTACGAGTGTCATCGCACCAGTGTTACCTCGTGTTAACAGACGTAAATACTGATGCGGGTGGAAGGCGCTAACAAAAACCGTTTCGCGATTGTTGTCTGGCTGTCCGCTAAGCGCATTGAAGACATGCTCATTAAATATAATTGTCACATCGTTAGAACAGACATAAGTGGCTGGCTCAAAGTGATATAGCCTATGTTTCGTAGTTCTAACAAATTCCATTGGATGGCGTCATATATAGTGCTAGCTATAACGGTTGAACAAAATTATCAGTGAAACAGCATCAGTGATTTCAACATTCATAATTGTTAATATGATTGCTTGTGTAATTTAAATTTTTTAACTTATATATTAAGCATTGCTGCATTAGAAACAACCGGTTATTTATGTTATTGTGTGACAGGAATAATTTTATTATCTAAATTGATTATGTACGGTTGTTATTGTGTTGCAAATATTGCACAAATAAATGTTGTTAGAAAAGATAACCACACAGTATAACATAATATGTAGAGATCATAACGTTGTGATATTTATCACAATATATTATTTTTCAAAGTTAATTCTGAAATAAAATATTACTTTTCTGAACAGAAATGGGCTTCTTTTTCATTTTTAAACAGAAATGCGTCTCTTGTCATGGAAAATGGGTCATTTGACACAGAATTTGTTTTTTCTGAAATGGAAAATACGTCGTTTGCCTTTTTCTGAAAAGGAATTTGCGTTTTTTTAACAGAAAATCAGTGCCCGTATATATACTCGTAGTTGCTACTGTGTTTTTACAAGTATCTCTAATTCTTATATAAATAAATATACATATTTGTTGTCATACTTATATTGTTATTACTACTTACATGTTTGGTCACACGTGAGATGTGCATTCAGCCATGTGCTCTGCATTGCCTTCATAAATGTAATATGTATTTTTAGTTTATTTTCAAGTTTGAACACACTAAGTATGATTTTTAAAAATTACCATGCAGGTATATATATATATACTCATAGTTGCTGCTGTGTTTTAAGAAGTATCTCTTTCTTGTCATACACTGTATTTGTATTGTTATTACTACTGACATTTTTGATCACACATGAGATGTGCATTCAGCCATGTGGCTTGCTTCGTCTCACGTCCAATAGCGTGCCAATTGCTCGTCTGATCGTGTGCCCAACCATGCTTCATAGCATGTCGAAACAAATTTGGACTGGCCAAAATTTGACCCTGGGTGAGGTCCTGTTCCGAACCATTGTAACCAGTCACATATGTGATGTAAATTATCTATTTACACATATATTCTGTTAACGTTCATACAGTTTTTAGATAGCTAAATTCATGAATTTACCATACTGAGAATGAGTACTTTCCTACACGTGTTACTGTATATTGAATCAATCGGCACTGTCTTTTTATTGACATGTCTGCGTCTATTTTATGAGACCAGACCAGTATCAGATTCCAAGAAAGAATACATTACGTAAACCATACATTCATATCCGTAATCCTGTTGAATTAAACCGCCCTTAGCTTACGAAGAAGCCAGCAGTAATAAAAGGATTTAAGAGCATCTGATAATACGTTTGCCTGTGTATGCAAACACATTTATTATTGATCATTCTTTCATCGTTTAGACTTCACGGTCCTCTGACAATTCATTAGTGACATGATGGAGTGCACGCATTAATCCTTTCCCAAGGGTGCAATAAAAAAGCTAATAGTGGAAAGATTTTTTCATGAACGTTTTTAGTAATCAGCATTACGCTGTAATGCACTGTACTTCAGTATATTAGTCAAAACATTTTGGAAAACACAGTGTGTTCAATAATGTTAATTACACCAAAAGTCGTATTCATTTAATTATTTCTAAACCTTATTATTTATGTTCCAGTTCTTTATATAAGAGATAATTTGCTCCTGAAGCATATGAATACAATGTTTTTTGCCTCCAGGGTGGTTGACTTTGATTAATTAAAATCCTATTATGTATAACCGATCGCCGAGTTCAAGTAAGCCGCAGTTGCGTTCCAACCACAGTGGTGCCATCTGTGTTGCCATCAATAGCGATCATTCAAACTATTTCTGCAGGCAGCCACAGGCAAGAATGATAATGCATGGCATTGGGGACTTATTCTGTAGTTATGAATGGGAGTAATGAACGTGGAATACCGTTGGCTGTCTGGGATAATTTTGTGAGGAAAATACAGTTCACATGGGAAATGTTGCAGGCGTGTTGGGTTAGTGTTTAAGTTGTGCGGCAGGAAAGTGTCATGTTATAGCTGATAATCAATACTTTGGCTCCGAAAGTCTTTGTGGCAACTGAAATGGCCTACAAGTAAATATTCTGCTGGGTATTTATGCATTTAAAAAATGCCCTCAAATATTGTGTTCAGTTATGTGCTCGAACATAGAAAGAAGTAAGTGGCCTCAGTGCCATGGAGGAGATGCACTTATAATACCCCAAAGGTGGCATATTATTACCAAGATGGCTGTATTACCAAGATGGTTATATTACCAACATGGTTGTATTACCAAGGTGGCTGTATTACCAAGGTGGCTGTATTACCAACATGGTTATATTACCAACATGGTTGTATTACCAAGGTGGCTGTATTACCAAGGTGGCTGTATTACCAACATGGTTATATTACCAACATGGTTGTATTACCAAGGTGGCTGTATTACCAAGATGGTTGTATTACCAAGGTGGCTGTATTACCAAGGTGGCTGTATTACCAACATGGTTATATTACCAACATGGTTGTATTACCAAGGTGGCTGTATTACCAAGATGGCTGTATTACCAAGGTGGCTGTATTACCAAGGTGGCTGTATTACCGAGATGACCGTAAAGCTCAACTGTATTAGTAGGTTTGTAGTACTCATACATAACATCCCCAGGTGGTTCAGATATTCTTTTTGATTTTTGTCTTTGTTTTCCTAAACCTAAGCTTAACATGCACACGTGAGCATACTTTTATCTCTAGCTGCACCCAATATCTGGAATGAACTCTATTAAAACTATCTGTAACTATATATATATTTTGTTAAAAAAATTAACATATATTTGTTCAGAATTGCATTGTCTCCCTAATAATATTTGGTGGTCCCTTGCCTAAATGGTGACTTTTGTGCGAACCTCTTGTTTATATTTGCCTAATGATTCTTGTTACGCTTCTGTGCTGATTTTTCTGAGGATATCGGTGCTGTAGAAGTAAATCATTATTATAACAATAATATCAAATCATATCAAATAATATCGGTACATCAGATATGTTAATAAATAGCATGTATATTATAAAGCAGAGTATGGGTATCTATATGTGCAAAGGAATAAATGTTTTGAGATGGCGCCAAAAAGAAGTTCGAGCTGGACGTAAATCTTTATGCGTCTGCATTAAAGTCTTTTTCGCACGTTTTTATGCGTTGCTCACGAGTGTCCAAGCTCAGATATCGAAGACATCGGACATTGTGCGTCTGAGCTATGGAGATATCGACGGTTTTTATAGACTTTATATACGATTTGTGATTAGAGTTATATTATCGCCAGTTGTTATGGCGACTGACAATGTCGTCATCAACGAACTGTTATGCTTCTATATCAACCGAATGGACAATATGCTTCGATCTGTCCTAAATTGCATTGTTTTAGACAACTTTTTACAGATGATGACATTGCAACTGCCAAAGATGTTTTATATGCTCACATCTCCGTGCCAACGAAACATCGTCGTATTAAACGACAAGGGTCTGACAAGAATAAACACAACGTCGACGACATCTCAAAACTTCTTGACGAAATCGATCCGGACACTATCCCTATATACGTCACTCATTGATTTTAATCACATAGATATGTCTACATTATCAAGTGAAATCATTCTATGCAAAAATAAACAGTGTGACACTGATGAATCCTACACACAACTCGCTCACTCGGTGTCCGCATTATCTACGCAAATTTCTACGCTGGTGTCATCACTTATACCAGCAATACAACCCGTTGCTGCTGCTGCTGTATCAACTCCACGACCTGCCGCTGTATCAACCTCACGACCCGCCACTGCTGCTGCTGTATCAACCTCATGACCCGCCGCTGCCGGTGTATCGACTCCACTACCCGCCTCTGTCACTGTATCAACATCACGACCCATCGCTGCTGATGCTGTATCATCTCCACTACCCGCCCCTGCTGCTGTATCAACATCATGACCCGCCGCTGATGCTGTATCAACCCCACGATCCACTGATGCTGCAGTGTCAACCCCACAACCTGCTGCTGGTGATGTGTCAAATGCTCTACCACAACCAACATCTACCACGGGTAACACCACTCCTCCACCACTGTGGACCGTGGTTGTCGCAAGAAATGCCAAAAAACGTCTTCTCTGACACGTCTTCTCTAACACGTCTTCTAAACATAAACTGCATACCATGAGTACTGGCAATTCTACCAAGTTTGGACTCAAATATGCTCCTGTTCGAGTTATATCAGCTGAATACTTCTTAACAGGATACAACTTGTGCCAAAATTTCTACTTATGTGACAACTACTTTGAAGATGAAATGCTAATGTGAACCCTTACCAACTACATACGACTCTTATTCATCTTTCAAACTCTGTGTGGACATTGCCAAACCAAAGTTACTCTATGATGCCAATCTCTGCCCTGCTGGAACAAAGATTGGACAGTACTTCCCGCCTAGGAAGCACACAACAACAGATTCGACTCACCTGTAAACTGTCAACTCTTATTGCTTCATTTAATGCCAGAAGCATACGGAACAGTGCTTACTACGTGCTTAACATTTTAAAATCCTGTGATATTCTTGCAGTGCCTTTCCTACCTCAATTCTGTTCACCCTGATTTCAATGCCAGAAGTATTAGTTATATTGATTTTTGTGATGGTTTGAGTGGACGCCCTCATGGCAGGCTTTGCTTTTTATGGAGACGTTCACCCGATCCATTTATTGAACCTATAATTTATGACGATGAGAAAAGACTCCTTGGTGTGAAAATCATCATGTCTAATGCCATTATTCTGATTCTTAACGTATATTTACCGTATATTTACTGTATCAGAGTGATGACAATTCCGATGAATATCGAGCTTTTTTAGGCAAGATACAGGCTATAAGCGATTCATTTGAATCAGCTAATATATTCATCATTGGGGATTTTAATGCGGATATTAACAAGCCAAGTCTGTTTTTGACATTTCTCAATGCTTTTATTAATGAATGTCATCTTATTCCAAATAACGTTAAGTGTCTCCCTTCCGATGCTTTTACTTATGTCAGTGATGATCATGGCTCAAGGAGCTGGCTGGACCATGTGCTCAGCACTCACGCCAGTCACTCATCAATCTCTGATATGGTAATTAATTATGATTGTGTCTCTTCGGACCACCTACCCTTATGCTTTACCATATCTGTCAACTGATTACCTACTTCTGAAGCATTCACTCAGGAGCCGAATTGTAATGATGAAGCCCATTAGATACTGCTATGCAAATTTTATGAAGACTATTAATTCACTCAGGGATGCCTCTGAAGTAATACCTACTAAGACGCATAACATGTCTTCAAAGCACGCCGTTCTTGGTTGGAAAGATATAGTCAGAGACTCCCACCAGGTTGCTAGAGAGTCTTTTCTCATGGTGGTCTGCAGGGAGTCCCCGACACAGTCCTTTGTATGACATAATGAAAATTAAACGTGGTCAATTTAAACATAATAAAAGACTCTGTGAAAAAAAATGCTGAAGCCCTTAAAGCTGAACGACTTGCTTCAAAACTAAGTAGTAATGACTTTTAAAACTTCTGGAAAGATATCAAACAAATGAACAATGCCAAGTTGCCAAATCCTAGCAATGTTGGTGGTGCATGTGGTGCTGAAAATGTAAAAAATATGTGGCTTCATCACTACCAGTCTCTACTTAATTCTGTCCCTGGCTCTCCAATATATACTAAAAAGATTGACATGTATTGCAGCGATATGCAATTGAAAGATCAAATGATGGTTGATGCTAAAGAAATACAAGAAAAAATTCAGGCGATGCCTATAGGAAAAGCTCCTGGTTATGACTGTATAAGTAATTAACATTTTAAGTATGCTAATGATAAACTTCATGTTTATATGTCACTGCTATTCAGCAGCTTGTTAATTCATGGGTTTTTACCTGATGCTATGATGGTCACAATAATAGCTCCAATAATTAAAAACAAAGCTAGTGATTTGTCTGATAACAAGAACTACAGACCTATTGATCTTGCAACAATTGCTAGTAAATTATTTGAATCTTTATTATTATCAAGGGCTACCATTTTCCCCACAACGTGTGCCAACCAATTTGGATTTAAAAAGCATCACTCAACTGAGATGCTCGTATTTCTATTAAAAGAACTTTTTCAACACTACATAGTGAATGGCTCTTCTATGTATGTCTCTATGTTGGATGCCTCCAGGGCCTTCGACAAAGTGAACCATAGCAAGCTATTCACTAAACTAATTGACCGTGGTTGTCCTGCTTTCATAGTGCGCATTCTGTATCACTGGTACAGTACCCAGAAATTCACTGTCGGATGGTACCAGAGCTTTTCTAGATTTTTTACTCTCTCAAGTGGTGTTAAACAAGGTGGAATCCTTTCTCTCCACCTTTTTAATGTGTACATGGATAACTTACTTAAGTGTAAATCTTAATAAATTACAAATTGGATGTCTTTATGCAGGCACCATAATGAATCATTTGATGTATGCAGATGATCTCTGTATTTTTTCACCTAGGTTGAGAAAACTAACAGATTTTTGTGCCAAGTGAAATGTTTAACATAACATATAGTGCAAGTACAAGTTATATTGTATGGTTATTGACAACAAACCTCAGGACATGAAAAATATTCATCCTGTCACTCTCAATAATTGTCCATTACCTCACACTATTAAATGCAAATATCTGGGTCATATAATTAATAATAATCTTACTGACGATGACGACATTGCCAGACAGAAAAGATGCCTATATGCTCAGACCAACGTCTTAGCTCGAAAATTTCGCCTTTGCAGCTCTACCATTACAATTTACCTATTTCTCTCTTACTGTGGTACTATGTACACCTCAAGTCTGGTGTAAATAAAAAAAACAGAGTTTGAAAGATATTACTGTTGCCTATAACAACAGTTTTAGAATTTTACACAATTTGTCATCATGCTGCAGTGCAAGTTTTATGTTTGCTACAAACTATGTTAAATCTTTTAATGAACATATGCGTTCATCCATATTTAGCTAATTATGTCGTCTTCAACAGTCTGAAAATCCACTTTTTGTGAATTATTTTTATACCGATATACATTTTAGAAGTCCTATGTTTAAATATTGGACTACCCAATTGTATACTTAAAGTTAAACGCACATTTTATATATATTTTTTATTAACCATCTATTTTATTTCATGTATGTCTATATCTTTGTATTTATTTATTATTTACTTGTATTGTATGTATATATGGACTTTTGTCTGAAATAAAACATCAGTATCCAGTGGCAGGCGGCGGGGTATGCTATTTCTGCCAGGTTTGCCAAGCAACAAACACCAGCGTGGCAATATATAGTAAGATTGCAGCTATCCATGGGCGTCATCTAATCTCTGACATAGACGCAGCTTTAATTAAACAAATATCGAAAGGTGTCCTTTCTCACCATACAATGCTAGGGTAACCTAATCTTTTTTAAGTAATTTTTTCATAGAATATCGATCATTGAGTGTTTCCTGTGAATGTGCCTGTTTCACAAGCAGCAGCTAGGCGCTTTGTTGAATTGCATCTGCGCACAAACGCATGCACACTAGAAAACATGTATGCATTCCAAGTTTTTCAAATTGCCTAGTTATCTAATAAATAATACTGTCAAACCGTGGAAGGGATATCGAAGCGATGCGTATCGACAATTTTATTTATTTCGTCCCCTCATGGGATTAGACTCTGATGTCATTGGTTTACCACTTCTGGATATTGGCCATAGTTGCAGGTGACAGCTAATTATTCAGCAATGGCAACAGCATCAGCAGCTTACTAGTGATAATGTCACTACAGATTGAACTAGTGATTGATTGCAAACAACCAAGATGTGTGCATGTGTGCGTGCATGCATGTAGGCATGCATGTGTCTTTGTGCACACATGCTATCAGCCACATACGTAATTTCTTCTTGGGCTAAGGCTGAGCAAAATATTCTCTTAATTATATCTTAGACTGGATACATTTTTTTATATGACTAATCAGTTGTTGTATACGTTTGCTTAGTTACAAAACATCGCGTGTTGAGTAGGGTTAGGGTTAGTGGTGGTTTGGTCTTCACCATGTATCGGGGGTGAAATAGACGACCCCTGCTCAGATAAACCTGGGTAGAACAGTCAGGAGGGGCCAGGGGACATGTCCACATGGAGGAGTGATTTTTGTCAGTTGACAACCATGGGCACAGATATTGCTGCTACATATCTACAGGTTCTATAATTCATGGTGGGTTTATGTGTCAAATTTACATGAGATTTGTTGTATGGCCGTTGTCTGGTGGTCACCAGTCTGAGGCTGGAGTGACACAGCAGGCAGTTACTTGGAGTGTCTGATGAAAGTGCTATTTCTGATAGGTTGGTTGTCTATAGACGAGTTTCCTGATAACGCGCGCATAAATTAAATCCACCTGCGCACGCATACTGGTGACAGAAACAAGGCAGTTGCGTGTACGTTTGTGTCATCATGCCATCTTCGTGCTGTGCTGTTGGGTATGAGAATCACTCAAACACACATCCACACTTAGAATTTTACAGAATACCCAAAGCCATACACCCTTTTCACAAAAACAGACGTCAGTTATAACTTGATGCCACACAGAGAACCGATTTTACCAACAAACTCATCAGCAATGCAAGGTTGTGCACTGCACATTTTGTGTCAGGTAAGGGAGATGTTATTTATTAGGGAGAGGGGGTGTGAGGTGGGCGGGACTAATTAGGGGATACTTTAATTTAAAATCCACCCCCACCCCAGAACTACTGTGCACTGGAATATGACCACAGTTTGTCCATTAACATTGGTAACACATTACTACGAATACATGACTGTAATATTATTGATAATTTTTTTAGAAAATTGCATGGCACCCCCAAAAAATTGAAAATAATTTTATTTTTTATTTTTTTAAATAGCATAATATTGTGCGTTAGTTTTTTGTATCGTTTCGGATTAATATAACTATTTTTCAGGGAAATGCTCAATGGATTCAAACAGCCTCGACTTTGTGCCATCGGTATTTGCATACAAAAAGAGTAGAGCTGATGATGTCCATAAGATAGAAAGACATGAACGTGCACAAAAATGTTTAAAACTGACAGGAATGGGCATCCCCACTGACCAGCCTGTACGACCATCAGAACTGGAGAAAGAAGCAGCCGAGGCCCTGATAGACTTAAGACCAGATGCTACCTGACAGTCCAAGAAATTAACATCTTCTACATACATATACATTGGTGTTGTGCTTATGTGGTGTGACGGTGTGTTGAATGTTGATGGTGTAATTGTGTGATACCGGGTATACAATTTGTTTTATTAATCACAAGAGAGTAACACACCCAAGAATGTATTATGTTAAAATTACAATACATGCATCATTAAAATATGTTCATGTCTCTCAGGAAGATGGCGGTTCAATGAGTTTTCTGGAGGCTGTTCTTTGGCTTACAGAGGTCGATATTGGACAGTGATGCTGGGTTGACTTTTCTCCTCGACATGTACTTCCAGGCCGATGCCTTTGATATACAGGCCTGCGGCTGGTTAGACCATTTCGAACTGCCATTTCAACCTTGGACATCGCAGCTGCTGCGTGGCTACACACTGATCCTTGCCTAAAACAGAGACAGTGAACGTGAACATTTTAATAAATATGTAGTTGAGTTGTCCACAGTTATGCACCATGTCAGTTATGATGATGTATAGCATAATCAAAAAATTTAAATATTGCAATACAAAATTGCCACTGAATTGTGCGATACACAAAGTTAAGTCTTGAATACAGTTTTATATATAAAAAATTGGATTAATAAACATTGTAATAAATACAATTTGCTTAATTTGATTTGATTTATTCAGGCAAAGATATTGTCACCATAATTTCTTATTGTTGTTCCATTTTAACAAGCCGCTCGCCATACACAGACGCTGCTTCTGCCGCCAGTATGCGCGCGCATCCAAATATGTCACGTTTGTTTATAAACATTGAAACTCGTCTATTCTATGGCCCGGAATCAGCCTGGGTTGTAATCATTAGCAGGAAATTCACTCAATTAGATGTGTTAAAATACATAAATGAGGGAATATCTTGATGCATTGAAGATCTTTGCTGTTAAGCCAGCCATTATATCGCTAATAGAATTTATAATCTCAATGTGTTGTTTAATTTTAACGAGCTAAAAATAAACATGTAAATGTTTTGGCTTATTAAACACAATTTGGCAGACAGTATACCTTCAACATATTTTAGGAATACTATATTAATATAAAAACGAGGGATCTTAAAAATAAATAAAATAATAAATTCTTCTTTGTTATGTTTAATTGTTAAGAAGAAACACCTAAAAATTAAAGTAGTTGGGAGCAGACTGGAATGGGCAGGACACATACAGGGAATGAGTGAGGAAAGGCTTGCAAAAAGAGCACAGAAAACAGAAGAGGATGGTTGAAGAAGAGGAAGACCAAGTTTAAGATGTTGTAAAGCGAGATCTAGAAAAGGCAAGACTGAACAGCTGAAAGTAGAAGACCACCTCAGAAGCTTGAGAAATATGGAGAGCATTAGCAAATAAGGCAGAAGAGGCCATGGAGTGATATCATTAGTAACCCTAACTCTGCCATGGCACAAGAGGAAACAGTTCCATTAATTTTGAAATTTGCAAATTTCCATGTAAGATTTTAAGAACTCTTAGAAAACAGTTCAGGATGCTGCAGTCTATATAAACATTCATGGTAGTCTGATGCAAGTTTAGAGGGACTATATTAGCATATGCTATGGGTTTTTTTCTGGAAGATTGTTATTTTTGTGGTGTCTGTAATGACGTTGCTATGTACCAATACAATTCCACAATGATTCACTGTTGCGAAAGTGTATATGCCCTAAATAATTCATGAAGGATTGCATAGGTCATATGTAAATATAATGGCATTTTGATGAGTAATAAAGTGCCATATGATTCTAGCACTGTCTCGGTGGTATGCATCACACCCTGTGCAGACAGAAACATGCCCTGTCAGAAAGACATGATCACTTGATAATAACAAACTAAAACTTAAACTGGACAAGTATGCTATCATTTTCTAATATAAAATGTTCTTACTACTAGACTAAATATGTTGATGGTGGCCACTAAATAATGTTTAATTAGCCTGAAACATTGCTTGCTATTTAAATTATATAAAATTAAATAAAACAATTGTTAATTAAAATAATAAAATAAAATAAAAAATTAACCCAGTAAAGAGCCACCTAGCGACTAAACTGAAAATAGCATTTGCTTCTTGGCATACATTCCTAGTAACTCCTTACCAGCACATACCTTTGAAGTTGGGTGGTTCCCACATGCCAGACTGCAACACGGGCAAGATGTAATTGATTCAGCAAACTATCTGCTAATAGTTATCACACCTGGCTGATTCTAGGTAATGTATATTAATATCACTCTTGTGTATATAGGCAGCTATGATATAGCTAGTGTTTTGATGGGGTTCCTACCAGCAGCTGGTGTAGACTCCTAATAATTTGAGGATGGGTATTCTTGAAGAGCTAGTATAGCCTTTTTTCAATGGTATTGTTCACACTTAGGGTTCTACATCAAGTCATGTTTGGCTAACATTTATGTAGATTTTGTTGAATAGTGAACAGAACTAGCAGCAATCACAATGACGTTAATACCATCGGGAAGCAGATGTTTTCCACAGCTTTTATTGTCACGAGATGGAAACAATCTCCTAAAAATTCCGGGCATGCTTCCTTGCTGGCTCTACTTTTGAGCTAATCTGTGCTTTGTGCATCAGCGTGTGTACATGCATTGAATTATTGCGTGCTCCCTGTTGTCGCCGAAGCATAATAATGCAATTTGTGTTCAGCGGCCGTCTCGGTTCCCGCCGTTCTCCACTTCATCCTGACATTTTTTTTTTTATTACAGAAATGATCACCGCGATAATTGCCCTGTGTGGAACACTTCAGTGATGTATGCAGTGTATTTACAGAAGGTCGAGGTGATATCGACACATTTCTCTCACTTCAGCACATGTTGACATGTTTATGTTACCACACTGACATTGTCGGGTCACTGTATCTACATTTGATTATCTCCGTTGCCAGGTTTATAAGTGCATGCACATTCTTATTTGGTAGTTGGATTGAAGCTGGGTGAATATTTACTGCACATGACTAGTGGTTTATAAGATCCACCTCATGGGCAGTGAGGTGTGTTATATGGGCAAAACATGCTTTTTATCCACTTTACAGCCGTAAACTTCATGTAAATGTACAACCTGGAAATTATATTTAACACCTTTTAGTAACATTTTACATTATTTCTTCAATACTACAGTGTCACTGTAATAGTCTATTAGTATTATAAAAATTATATCCATTTAAAAATTGAACTACGAGTTTGTATTCATCAATATGCTGGAGAGAGTTATGAGCAAATTTCCCATAAGACAGACCTTTAAAATGCTGTGTATGGCCAGCATCTAGGCTTTGATTATATCAGTGAATTGCTCTGGCACAGAATCAACTATGTGCATGGAACGCGATAGCAGTAAAGCCCATTATGACAAAGGCAGTAATGTAAGGAATTCATGGATGTCTCCTTAATAAATGTTGCAGTGACAGTGAAACCGTTAGCTGTTAATTAGAATAAGACTACGAGGCTCAAGTATAAACTCATCACTTGATGGTTCTTGAATGTCTTAATGGTGGGACGCTATGTCGGGTCTGCAGAAGTTAACATCTATTTGCAAATATTCTAACGTCGGGACCGTGTAAGAGTATCTCCTCCTAGGTGCTCAGGTCTGCTTACCTCTGTTTGTGTTCATTCACGTCTGTGGACCATTGGCCTCTGATCTACCAATTAGCGATATAAAAGATAGTTATTTATATTTACTTACATGTTTGCGATATACTTTTCTAAAGGGCCTTTCTCCACAGGGTGTCACTAGTACTTAGCCTAGATTCCCCAGGTGCAGTGAAAAGGCAGCACCTTTATTACCCTCATGTTTGCATAGTTATTATTGCTGTAGTTGGCGACATCAGAAACTAAATGATCAGCCGGAAGGAACAAGTTTAAGATCAAAATACAGTAGTAGTGATAACTGTTGCTATTGGTTTGTTGCTTCATGGATGGGTGTAAGCTAGATGAAAGTAGTGCTGGTTCGATACCAGAATTCTTCGATATCGATTGATGCCAGAATTTTGTTCGATACTTACTTTGTAAGTCTAATTCATATACAGTATACATCCCAATAGAAACACACTATCCATCTAGACTAACGGCATACAAGCACACACCGTTTTTCATTAGGAAAATATGTATAAAAATAGATTTTTCATCTAGACATAATTGCATGATGGCAATACTGTTGCTGGTGCCACCTTGCAGTTGCTTGATAGGTAGTGTGCTTGTGTGCAACATGTTGCATTCTTGTCATGTGTCGATGTTGCATCAGTCAGTTTGGTAGATGTGCTAACTATGTGTGTTTGAAAAATATTGCCTGGTACCACTTTTGAGAAACAAATAGTCGTGCACCAAAGTCTTAGCACACACTCTGAGCATCTGTTGAGAACTCTACGGTACACCTATTAAATTTTCAACTTAACCATCGATACATCCTTACCTTACTTTAGTCATGCAAACAACGATTAATATGCAATTTTCATTTTATTTAAATAAACAAATAACAGTTGTAATTGTTTAATTCTAATCTATTACTGTTGTAAAAGTAATTGTAATCTAACATTAAAACAATACAGACAATAGCAATAAAATACCCAGTAATAATAAATAAATAAAATTGGTAGTCACATCGTGTACGTCACTTCTTGATGCTGTTGCCGCAGTAGGCTCGGCAACCGATGGCGATTCACTTCGACTGCTACTAGATGTCCATTGCTTGGTCATTGTCAAATATTTTGATGGAACACGTCGTTCTTGTTGTCCATGACTTCCTTTCATCATCATGTTTTGGTAGTCTCTTGGATGATGGACAGTGACATGTTTCGTCAAATTCAATGTATTTCCCCCACTAGCTTGGGGGAATCGTTTCTGGCATGGTAGGCACTCTACCGTGTTTCCTTTGTTTAAAAAACTCTGCTAAATTGGCAATGTGCGTTTTGACATTTCGTTGTTCGTCATGGTTGAGCGAGTACGGCAAACGTTAGTGCCACCAAACAGCAAAACATAGCACCACCAAACAGAAACTGGGTAAACGAGGCTAGTGTGTCGTGCTTGAATAATTATTTATATTATTATTAAACTAGATTCATGAATACTAATGCGAGCAATAAACACTATAAAATTACTAGGATGTTATGTGTTTTTGGTACACGGGTAGAGTGGACAAGGTAGAGTGGCGAGGCAAACGCTTGGATAATCGAGGCTAAGCTAAGATCACACTCATAAAATTATTTATGTACAAACTTTTTTGGAAACTGACTCCACAATAACTCTTTATAAAAACACTCGGACGTTACCCCGGTATATTTTATTATGTTTTTTTGAAAAATAACCATGCCTAAGCGGCCAAATACTTAACATAGTCAATCCTGTCAAATTATGAAGCGAAGCTCGTAGCAGAGTAGCCGTAGTTCCCGTACATCTACAACGATGTTACGTCTTTGCATCAACGTTGAATGGACTTGATATCGAAGTATAGGTATCGACAAAGTATCAAAGGTATCAAAATATCAAAGGTATCAGAATATCGAAGGTACCAAAATATCAAAGGTATCAAAATATCAAAGGTATCAAAATATCAAAGGTATCAAAATATCGAAGGTATCGAACTGTGGCCGTTCGATACCAAATATATTGAAGTATCGCAATACCACGGTATGAAACTTTCATAAGTATCGCGATACTTTGATATATCGAATATCGAACCAGCACCAGAAAGTATTACTTACACTGATAGCAGATTACCAACCAAAGCAAAACTCCCAGATGGCATGTGGGCAAGGAGTATTCAAGCCATTGGTTAACTGAGAGTCCAACCTTTTGTTTATCTATGCGTTACCCACATTACACTCCTTGGCAGACCTGTTCATTCAAACACATTCATGAAGGAAGCATTCAGCCATGCCACAATTACTGTACAGCTGAGTGAACTGAGAGACAGTATGTAGTGAACAAAATTGCCTAAGGTTGGATGCAGCAGAAAGAGGGTTCATATCTGGGTTCTCTCAATTGCGTATACAGTGTTCTAAGCACTGCGCCACAATGCCCCCAATAATAAATGTCGTTATTAATGTAATTGTGTTATGCTGAGAGTGCATGATTTCATTACTGGAAATTTCCGGTGTTGATGCGGTAACTCAGTGCTTATAGTCAAAGAAGGTTAGTCTGAATCATGGAGAGATCTGAATTCGATTACTATTCACTTTCTCCTTGTAGAAGCTTGGACAAATGCTGTGCAGTTTTGCTATGGTTCAACATTTCAGATTCAGACTGTTTATTACCAAGTAGCATTTTAAAATGTTCGAGGAATTCTTGGCGTTGTGGCATCAACATACATGCACGCTTGTCCTCCCTGCCCCCCATCATGCACACGCAAAATATACAATCAGAAACATTATGAAACTGCTAAGACTAGTATAAATTTAAACCAAGGCCAACTGCCAACATATTTTAAGACAGTCATACATCTATTGACATAAAGTGAACTTGATAACATAATATTAATACTGTCTGAACATTACCTAAAAAGTTAAAAAGTATACATGTAGTTAAATACATAATAAATAAATGTATAAATAAATTAGCTGACGATATAAAAACTAAGCTGACAGTTAAAGAGTATGTACATACATGTAGTCAAGTTAATAAATAAATAATAAAAATAAATAACTAAAAAAATAATAAATAAATAATTTAGCATGGTGACATAAAATCTAAACCGACTGAAAACAGCATCATGGCATCTCGCGGTTCAAGTGACTCACAGCCTGCAGATAAAAACAATTTTTAAGTCTAGTGGTCCTTGTCTTAATACTTCTGTAGCGCTTGCCAGAGGGAAGAATTTCAAAGAGATGGTTGGCTGGGTGGGTAGTGTCCCGTACAATGCTCTTGGATTTTTGCGCACAGCGATCATGGTAAATAGATTCAATGGATGGCAACTCGCGCCCAATGATTCTAGATGCGCCCTTCACGATAACTTCTAGCCGTTGTTTCTCCTCCTGACTGGCGCGGCCAAACCACACTACAATCGAGAAAGTGAGGATACTTTCAATGATTGCGCAGTAGAATCGTATCATAATCTCCTGAGCAATGTCGAATCTCCTGAGCTGCCTCAGGAAGAACAGGCGTTGTTGTGCCTTTTTTGTAATGCACAGTGTGTTTGTGCACCAGCTGAGATCGTTTGAAATTGTTGTTCCAAGGAATCTAAAAGATTCAGCCTGCTCGACCTCCACGCCATTTATCAAAAGAGGGTGGATGGGAGTCTTTTACGAAAATCAACAATCATTTCTTCAGTTTTTGAAACGTTCAATTCGAGATTGTTATCCGCACACCAGCCAACCATTCTCTGAACTTCTTCCCTGTATGGCGTCTCATTCTCAATGCAGCCCTCCACAGTAGTGTCATCGGAAAGCTATATATGACATATGGCAGGATGTGCATTCAACAATGAAAGTTTATCGAACAGCTTGAATGGGATGATAGTGTTAAATGCTGAGCTGAAGTCAATGGACAGGATCCTGGCGTAGGTTCCTGGCCTCTCTCGGTGCTGCAGAACGTGATGCAGACCTAAAGCTACCACATCGTCTACTGATCTGTTTGCTTGATATTCAAACTGGTGCGAGTCCAGGAGGCCGTCGGTGGCCGACTTCAGGTACTTGAGTACTATGTGCTGGAACACTTTAGAAACGTTTATCAGTAAATAAAACTCGTTTTTCATTTGCCTTTTAGTTTACCTACTTGCAGACCTGCCTACCATTCCGGATTGTCCGGAATCATTCCGGAAACACACCTCAAATTACGGTATTACGGCGAGGGATGAAAATATTACGGATTATTTCTTTATCACAATGATCGTCAATCACTTCCATGCTCCTCAAATTTAGCTTCCACTATATTCAACAGGTGGCAGCATATATACGCAGCTTGTTGTGACATGGTTTTTCATTCGCTGTGTCTGATCATAATCTGACCAATAAGAAACAGCGTTATGATAAATTCGCATTTCCGCGCTCAAACAAAAAGAAGTCGTGCTGCACGAAATGATGGCGGAGATCAAAATGGCACCACCACCAGCCAAGAAGAAACGTGTGCTGTGAAAGTTTATAACGGCATACTGACGGCACTCTAATCAGTTGTCTTGTGTGGACAGTGGACACAACTAGTCGCGGCACTAGTGTAGAATCTGGACCCATCTCGATTTTGCCGTTATAACTTGAGTTTTGCCTAACTTTGAAGTTTGATACATCAGTGCGTTAGTTCTGTTATTCAACATTATCCCAGGCATATTTACTTACTTTTGAGGTGTAAGTAGCGCCCCGGTTTGCACCAACATACGCCTCCATATCGCTCATTTTATGAGTGCGATGCTCTAATGCATGACAGCGGTGCAGGCCAGCGCAAACCGGGTTGCTATTTCATAGTATTTGGGCTTCAAAAGTGCGCTAACTTCTAAGCCTAAGCGGCTAAGTCTAAAACACAATACTTTCGTAATGTAAATATGCCTGGATGATGTTGAATGAAGGAACTACACAAGTGCCCTACTCGCAATAGTGTACAGTGTAAAGTTTGACATGCATTCAATTTGCACCGGATGATTGTGAACTTAGAATTTGGAGACTACCATGCATTGTGCACCCTGATGGTTGTGTGTTTCTCTCTATAGTCAAGTTTACAATGTAAATCTCTGAGTGGTATTTGTTAGTTGCTGTTTATTACATCAGCTGGCTGTTATGTGGAATTTTGCTTGAGTCAGCAGGCTGTTTTTGAAATTTACATAACATCAGGATTACAATGCTTAGTATTTACTAAACAATATAACATTATTGAGGTTCTTTCAGTTGCTTAAAGTTTGACTTGAAAAGACAGTAATACAGTTCTAGTCATTGTAAATTAGCTATGCCAATAGTGTATAGACGCATTTACATTAGAGTTACGCTTCTTCATGTTTGATTTCCACCAATGCTGGTTATGAACATCTACCATAAGTTGTTAACTGGATGCTTAAAAACACCTCATAGTTTATTAGAAATAATTATGTTTTGGGTTCATCTATCGTCATAGTCACAGTATTAAAGTATTACTGATAGTGGTGTTCTTTTCCTGAGAATATCTGACACGGTTCTGAACTATTACAGCAGGCCTATATTCCTGAAAATCAGTGTAAATGGGAAGACGGATTACTGACAGGAAGATTTTGGGGTAGGCAGGTCTGTACTTGAGACCAGGTCTCACCTCAATTGTTCTGTGATTTATCTGTCTATGGTCAATTTAATATGTTATTTATACTAAATGTACTTAAGATTTATTTTTGTACATGTTGCTCAGTTTGGGCATAAGTTTAAGTTAGGTTTACAATGAACATTTGTCTTCCCTTTGTTTTATCTTGTGTGTAATTATTATTGTTATTATAACAACATTTTAAAGAATCAAGGTTGGACTCATTTTGGCTATTCTGTTGGACCTACAATTTTTGAATATTAAAAAAATTGCTAAAGTTATAAGTATATGATATATTATTAACGCATATACACCTATGTACACTTCTTTCTGTTTTACATTGCAGGTATTTGAGACAAAAAAATAATAATATTTGTGTACTGTATTTTCAGACAGCTGAGAATTTAGTTATTTTTAGGTGTCTGAATACAAACCGTTCGTACTGTAGTTTAACTTAAAAGTATTGTTAATTAACCTCTCTACATGTCCTTCTGGTTCACATTGCAGGTATTGGAGACACCACCGGCAGGAACATACCAGTGGAACCCATCAACTCATCCACAGCAGACGTACTGAATCACTCCCATACATACAACACATCCCTGACAACTGACCCACCTGTCACCCTGCCCACGACCACACACACACATGGTGACACCACCTTACTGCACAAGGTGACCGTACCCGTGACAGGGCAGACAAGTGGTGACACTCTACCCACCAGTGTACCGCAGAAGGTGACCACTCTCCGTCACTTGTCACCAACCGATGACAGTAGCGTGGGTGTGCCCACACAGGCGTTGCAACCACGGGAAAGGCAATTTTTGGAATTAACTACAGAACGCTTACATGATATGGAATTGGAAGAAAATGTGACAGGATACAACACAGCCAATAATACAGACCATGGGGATCATGGGAGTAAACTGGACAATAAGATACATGGTCAAATGATGACAACAATAGTGAGGGCCCAAACAACAACGGTTAGGACAGTGTCCAGTACAGCTGCAGTCAGACACCATGTCACGACCAGTAGGAAATACTTAACCAAGACAGTGACCAGAAGCAGGGTCCACTCTGTTGCAGTGACCACTGCGGTACCACCTCAGCCTACTGGCTATGAGGACTACTTCATGCCAGGTCAGTCAGTCTTGGTTCTGTCACTGATGGTCAAACAGGGCAAAGATATATCATATGTGACAGTCACTATAAGGGCTCATGATGTATGGAGGAATGTAGGAAATAAAGGCGCACGAAAAAATCCTTAAAAAAGAAGATAATAAAACAACTTATAAATCTCATTTGTGCTCAAATGTCAATGAAAATATGCAAGATTAAATCATAGTTTATTTGGAATATCGGTTATAATCATGTATGCTTTGTTGTGTTCAATTATATGCAAGATTGTCAGTTTCTTCAAAACAGCAACATTTTTATTTTGAGTATACTCTTTGAATAAAATTATGACTTTATTTCATGTGACTTTCCTAGCCATAACTGTAACTTTATTTCCATGACTTTGTTTCCTGTGATTTTATTTTTGCCTACCATAAGGGGATCTGCTTAAAAGGAAGAACTTTGAAATCTACATTCAGGGCTGCATGTTATGTATCCATGGATGCAAGGACCAGTCGTTACCCGGTAGTAATGAAACAGTTTGACCATGTCTTTACAGTGTTCCTTATAATGAATGTCCAGTCTGGTTTAAATAAGATACTGCTGGGCAGCAATTACGTGTGTTAGAGCTATGTTTGATCTAACCATCTCAATCTATAGTGAGAGCCTCACGACAAAGACTAACTATTGAAAAAATGTGTGTTGCATTTTTTTTTTTTTATTGTTGAATAAATTGTTCCAATCCAATCTATATATTAATACGCTAACTTTGGACCACTGTAAATGCATCTCCTTCCAGGTGCCGAGATCCAATTGCCTCTTTGTCCATTCATTTCCTTGCACCATTGGCCTCGGATCTACCAATTGACGATATAATTTCAGAAAACACAACAAAAGTTATTTACTGATATGGTTTTGATATTAATATGTTTTTGATATTAAGTCTGGTACGCTGATTTAGTAAAGGACCGTTCTCCTACGTGAGAGGATTTAGTGATGATTAATTTGTGTTATGATACTAATGTTAATGAGTGGTTTGTTGCTGCTAATTGGGTTGTGTCAACTGGTTGTTAATATGCCATATGTCTGCATGTGTGTCTCAAACTATTCCTTGGATTGATATTGATTACATAGATAAATTTGTATGTTAAGATATAAAAGAACAGGCAAAATATTTATAAAAAAATTATATTTGATCATCTTGTTGCAGTCGATCAGGAAGATTGGGAAGCCTACAGTGAGGAAGATCATGGTAAGCATGTACTGAAAATAAAATCAAAAATTCTGAAAATGCAAGTTGACAGTACCATGTATGCCCATGTGAACATTCTCTCTCTCTCTCTCTCTCTCTCTCTCTCTCTCTCCTCTCTCTCTCTCTCTCTCTCTCTCTCTCTCTCTCTCTCTCTCTCTCTCTCTCTCTCTCTCTCTCTCTCTCTCTCTCTCTCTCTCTCTCTCTCTCTCTCTCTCTCTCTCTCTCTCTCTCTCTCTCTCTCTCTCTCTCTCTCTCTCTCTCTCTCTCTCTCTCTCTCTCTCTCTCTCTCTCTCTCTCTCTCTCTCTCTCTCTCTCTCTCTCTCTCTCTCTCTCTCTCTCTCTCTCTCTCTCTCTGGTTCTATATGGTCCACAACATTTTATGTTAATAAACAATTGTACAATTCCTTTACTGAAATCTCTGTCAAAATTGCTGCAATATTTATTGTTAGGTTTTTAAAACTTATTGCATATGTTTTGTTAGCTTTCATTGTGTTTTTGTGGGGCACACACTACGGGTAGTAACATCAGGCTCAATCAACAAAACCCAGTTTAAACGCTTTTAATGCTGTTTAAACCTTGTGCAAGTTTGTTCTCTTCACACTGCTCCGGTTTGCTCAGCTGTGTGTATACATGAGTAACTGGATAGAGATAGTGGTGGATATACCTGAACAAATAGTCTCATGCAGTAAGTGCAACATGGCTGAATGCTTTCCAAAGAAGTTGAGAATATTTTGGTATGACGAAAAAAACACTGAGCAGTTTTAAACGACTGAATCCAGTTGCATGTCGAATAAGTTCAAGTTATAGCCAGTATTACATACTGTGCCCTGTCTAACAATAATCATCCTGTGATTAGTCTCACTTTTTCACAGTCATGTCAGGTACCTCAGATCATCCGTTTCACAACTTTTTGTTCCTATAAGGCTAAGCTTAACATTGGCATGCACGCTAGCTTTCCCTAAAGCTGCACCCAAAATCTGGAATCAACCATATAACGCTAAAATCATCTGAAACTATTGCCGTCTTTCAGAGGCTATATTTGTTTGAAGTCGCATTCCCACCCTAACACTTTTGTAGGTCCTTGCTCTAATAATGACTCTTGCTTGACCCTGTAAATGATTTTGCCTTATGATTCTTGTGTATTGTGCCTCTGATCTGAGATTCCTGATGATCTAGACGCTATAGAAGTTTATTATAATTATTTTACCTTTCACTGTACCTACCAGTGTGATATGTATGTGTTTCACTGTCCCTGTATAGAAGAGGAACCAGAAGACAATAATGACAAGAAGACAGAAGACAAGACTAAAGCAGAAAACATGAATAATAAAGCAAGTATGTGTCTTGAACTTGTATTTAGAGCTGAATCCCATTTCATATGAATAAAGCTATTGAAATATTTCAATATTTTACATATGAATATCACATTTTTGACATTATGATCACATACTTCATTAATATGATCACATCATCTCCACTAGCTAAAAAAACTAAACAAAATTCCAAATAGACATAATTTCACTGCCAATACATTCTACCACTGAACCTGCTCATATGCCTGTCTATTGCACTCAGTTCACATAACAAGTGTCACCACTTTCTCGCTACTATATTTGTCTTAACTCGACAGGAAGGTTATCTGTGATATCACATCTTTGGCATTAGTGTTTGTGGTGCCATCTAGTGAACTGTGGTGCAGTAACTGCTACGACTGCTTTCTGATTGAAACCAATGCTAATTAGTAGTGCCACCTAGTGGATAGTGATAGATGCAGTAGTGACACCCTCATTTTCAATTATTCATGCATCTGTTGTGGATTGCTATACGAGAACCCATATTATATGTCAGAACTTAGTCACTATGACTGATGTCCCCTGGTCAGTATGTCTGTCAGAGTACTTCCTTGTACTTTTACACTGTATACACAGTATTTGTATTATTTACAATGTATTATGGACATTATGTGTATCTTTTTAATTTTACTTATTTAATTTTTTTTTAATAATTTAAGTGTGTATATATATATATATTAATTTATATCATATATTGTATTGTACGTTCACAGTCATGAACATGACTTTAACCGTGTATTTTATGACGTTTAAATAACATTACTTTACACTATAAAATTGACATAACAGCAGTAGAATTTTCACTAAAAAGTAAGTATTGTGATATATGGATAGATAACATGTTTCCTTTTCCAGATTCTATACAAGAGAGTGACATTTTCTCTATGCGAGAAGATGGCTTTGGACCAATCTCAGATATTAAAGGTAGCAATTTGTAATAAAAAATAAATGTAACAAACTTAATATTGTGTGATTAATTGTACATTGTACAGTATGCATTGTGTAACAGTTGTCTGAATTTGTTTTTTTAGTTAATATACAAACGCCATCTGATAGATTTGAGTCCTATTTTAGAAGGAATTTCTAAGCAATAAACTATGTTCCTAAAGTTCCGCTGAGGTGTTAAGTAATGCAGTTAATGCAGTAATGTTCTTTAAATCAAAATAGGTCAGGAGAAGCCCAGTGTTGGCAGTAGATGCCTTTTAGAACTGCGTCAAAAATAAGTACTGCAGCTGTCATGGTTTGCGCTAATATAATGATGCAAAGACAGTAAATGTAATCACTAACAACCAAAAACTATAAAAACAAGACGAAAACACAGAAATCTAAACATGGCTACTCGATCCTGGCATGGCCGCACTATTTGAGGTCACAAGGTCAAAGGGTCAGGTCATGTATGCAAAGTCATGCCCTTGGCATATGGATGGGGATTCTTTAGTTCGGTGGCACTGGTTAAAATTATGAACCTTGCAATTTAATATTGTGGATTTAGCTATTCAACTTATTTCTTGGACACCAATTTTTTTATTATACAGTTTCCACACACACATGTTTATAATGTAAAATGATTGTTCTAGAGAAAATTCAAATTTCTGTCTGTATGGAGAAACGTCTTGGAATGTATAGGCACGTATGGAACAGAAGCTGTCCATACTTTCTTTTGAACACAATCATTTTTACATAATTGTACAGGCCACTACCTATTTCTTGCATGTTGGCATATTGTCGCATATTGTTTCCAACTTAGTTGCAGCAGCTGTTTTGTGTTCTGTTGTAAAACCTAACAAAAGACATATAGTTCTGTCTGTTGTATTTATTATGACATTTCCTGTTGACAGCCTCTCAGATTGAAGTGAAGGGCCCACTCCTTTCACACTCTTTCTTGGCCGAAAACTCAATGGGTCTTTTGGTCATCTATACATGGGTTGTCATGGTAACAGTCATAGCCATCGTTACCATGGTGATAATGAAACATAAGCAGCAAGTAAGTAAATATGCGATCTCAAAAAGTGTTCATAACAGATGTCATACTGTATAGGTTATCTTAATTTTTTAAATTATAATCGTGAAATGGGTCATAATTTACATGTTAGATTATGTTATTACATTATTTATGGAGAGATGGTTACAAAAATAGCAACAAATTCACAATGTTTGTTTGTGTCTGTGCGCACTGTATATCACACAAAATACATGCATATAATATGCAATGCCAGGGTTATCTTACAGCAATAAATAAAAGTATTGTGTTACTTGCTAAATATTGTGGCCTTTATAGTCACAGACTTGATTTAAGAAGTTATATAATTAATTTATGGTGGTGGATATGCATCAATGTGTTAACGAATAGGGTCAAAGGACTACAGCTTTGTGAGAAATGGGCCAGCAACAACAGGCATAGGGGATTAGGTATAGAGAAGTCAGGACAACAGGTTTTGTGGGACAACAAAAACCATCACGAGCCTTATAAAAGTAATATATTCTCATTCATTGAGGTGTCCGTGTGTCTTCCCTATTTTTAGAAATGGATCAATCATAAATATCTACATTTATATTTTCGTACAGACCTAACTAATTCTCAGACCACACACCCTTCCCCCGAATTAATACTTTAAAATATAGATAAGTGTCCAGTTTGAAAACCATGTAGGTAGGTTTTAAAATATAATTAGTATGCAGGTCTTGTCGCCCTCCCCTTTTATAGGTTCTGTACGAATAGATAAATGTTGACCTATGTGAACGACCACTAAAGACAGCCTGTGTTTTTGTTGTGTTTCAGTTAGTTGATGCATTATGGGAGAGACGTTTCAAGACAGCAAGGACGAGACATGTTGACGATGCATATGAAGAGGAACACAACCTCCTGCCCTACCCTCAAGTTTAAATGGCACTGTCATGTGACAAGTGTCAACAATGTGTCATGTTGTGTCAACACGATAACTGTAGTAAATGGTGGATTGTCAAAAAGAAGAGCTCGCAATTTATGTCACTTGTATTGTCAGCAAGAAGAAATCATTGGATTATTGTATGTGACTAAATTAGTGTGACTTGATCCTTTTCAGGGTTTCAAGTAAATGTTGTTTTAAAATATGTTGTTCTTGTCATATGCACTGATATTAACAAATAACAGTAAAACGTGTGTAGCTTTTTTTTAAAGTTGAACACTTGTTTAAAATATTGAAGATTTCCTCAAAAAGTGGTTTGCACACACATTTCTTCAGTTTTCAAGATTTAATCAAGCATTGTATTGTTTGAAATGTTAAAGATTTCATTGAAAAAATCTTCAAAATACTTTATATTTGTAATGTTAATAGATGTCATCAATGTAGAGTACCTCAGCGTGTACAACATGTACAGATTATGTGTCTGCTGTTGTATCACAAGTATTTGTTCTGTCATTCTGTTGTACACTGTCAGCAATATATGTACCTGTGTCAAGCTTAGCAAGTACACATGAACGTCATATCATTACCATTACACCATCAAGTCACACTTCAACATCAAGTCGTCAAGTTTATTCTCAAACACTTAATAGGTACACGAGAATCATAATGGTTCATATTACTACAGCGTATGTGGCCAACATGTATGTAATATTGTTTTTAATATTCCAGGTAAAAATTGGTAAATGACATTAACCAGAAACAAACCAGCAAAGTGTTACAGAAAGATTATCGGTGCATACTACACTTTTAAACTATTCATAATCTCCTGTATGAATTCACATAAATTAGTTAGCTTTGCATGGCTTGTGCAATTAAACAATCGATCCATTTTTAATCAACTTTGTTATAGCTTAGTGCAGGTAGGACATTTAGAAAAAACTCCTCCAGTAACATCACAATCACACACGGTACAAAATCTCTCTTGCCCATACTGTCATGATGTGTCGACTGTTCCCGTATGTCTTTGTTACCACCTGTCTCTGTCGGAGTTGATTTATTTGTCTCGCAAGTGCTGTGTTGTCATTGACAGTGAAACCATGCATAGCATTTGTGACATCTTGGTGTCATTATGAGTGTTCTGGTTATTGTCAGATCGTGACTATTTGTCAACCTCTCTTAGCAGTGTTCACTACACCTATTCCTAGTTGTGTGCATTTAAAATTACAATTTCTGTTCCTCACTTTGTATACAATATTCTTAATACTATAATAAATATGTTGAACATATAGTGCCTGCTAAATTGTGTTTAGTAACTTAAGCCTCTAATAATGTTCTCAATTTGAATGTTGTGCCCCAAAACATTCTAATTGTATACAAACTATTCAGAGACAAAACAACACCTTATGGCAATCCTGCATAGGCAGGTAGGACTAACAGCAAGTTCCTGGAATTGCTCTGAATCTGACTAACAATCAAGACGACAAGTGGGCCAAAGTACAACAGGAAGTTTGCTGAGTTAGGTGTACTTTGTCCGACTTGAGAGGGTGATTCCGGAACAGACAAGGTCGTTTTAATGTCGACGAAACATCACAAATTGGTGGTACATTGTCAAGGATATTCTACCAATGTCATTGTAAATTCTACAAAATGGCACTGCAAACAAGGATTAATTTTATACGTGAACTATTGAGTTGTATAGTGTATCCACAAATGCAACAACAGCAATATATGCTGTGACTGGCTCACTGGTACGAATTTTGTATTGTGTTATTTCTTTTTCTATTATTTATGTAGAAGCTTTATTTCTTTGTGTGTGGAATATCAGTCATGTACACATCCTCAACGTTGACATAAATTGATGCTTTTGTATTGTTATAATGTGCATGGTCTAAATTATGTTCGTCATTGCTTGGCACGAATGTGAGTGTATGTAGTGTGTGTGCAAACATGCAAACTGTGGATTGGAAATAATCTAGATTGCGTACTAATTGCAAAGTACACCTATAATATGAACAGGAATAAAACTGTGAAAATGTTAAATAAGAACAGAGTTCCATTTGTTCAGTCACTTTACTAAAGAGAAAGCGTGAAATGACAATAACTAAACAAGTATTGAACAGGTTGAAATGCGAGTGTGTAATGGTTCCGTTTCTAGTAGCGCATGCGCACTGGTATAAGGGACCGGTTATTATGCGGGAGCAAGGGACCGGTTATAATGTTCTCTATCTCCCTCCGAGTCTTTATGCTACTGGATAAAGGCTGATAAATGTTTATTGACTATCCCATGGAGTAGTCCTTGTGCCAGGTAGGCACGCTGGTCGCTCTGGTGGATCGTCGTTGACCAATTGCTGGTGCTGGTGGTTCCACGTCAGGCTCCGATGGGGGTGGAGATCTCGGGGTCTCTGGGGCTGGTGGTGGCGTCTGGAGGATCGCGCACCTCGGTGTGTCTCGTCCTGGGGTTGCAGGCGTGACTGCAGCGGGCGGTGTCTTGCGCTGGGGTGTTCTCGCTGACGTCAGTGTCGGTGGCGGTGTGTGCCCCGTCTGTGTCGCAGGGTCGTTATCGGGGTCAGGTAGTTGCGGTGTCACGACGGGTGTTGGTACGGTGACGCGGGTTGCTAGGTCGTCATAGATCGATCGGGTTGGCGGCCGGTCGTAGTGAACTGGGCTGAACTTGCGCAGGAATTTCCTGTTCCGAAGTGTGACTCTGCCCGATCCGTCAATCTTGATCGCGTATTGGTCGTGCTGACGTACCTCAACGATACTGCCCGTCTTGTCCCATTTGTTGGGGTGAGGTCCTGTCTGGTTCTGTACGCGGACTAAGTCCCCTACTGCGAGTGGTGGAAGGCGTTTAGTGTGCTCCGCCCAGGTTTCAGCTGTGCGGATGTGGCGTTTACGGAGGGCTTCCTCCCTTGCTTTGAGTGTCTCACGCCAAGTCTCATGTGGTCTGTATTTCCCGGGGATAATCGGGATGAAATCGCGTGTCGGGCGGCCGAAGACACACATTGCAGGGGAGATCTTTGTGTCAGGGTCGGGTGTGTTGCGATATTGTAGTATCGCTATCTGCACAGCGTCAGTGTCCAGTTCTCCCTTCGGACCGGTGTTGTCGGTGATGAGTCGTTTCATCATCTTCACCCCAATTTCTGCACGACAGTTGCTGTGGGGGAAGGCCACCGATGGTAGGCGGTGGTGTACGCTTCATCTGTGCAGGAAAGACCTGGTCTCGGTAGAGGTGAACTCCGGACCCCCGTCCGATGCGAGCTCTTCTGGCGTCACGAAGGCGCGACGTAAGTGGTTGATGAGGCCGGTGGCGCCACCTGTCGACTGCGATATGATTGGCCAGTTTGAGTATCTGTCCACCGTCACGAGGTAATGTACGCCCCTGTGTACGAAGAAGTCCGAGCACACTGCCTGGAAGGGGTAAACGACCGGGATCGGTGGGATGGGCGGCGCTCCAGGTTGTGAGGGTGCCATCCGGTGGCAGTGTTCGCAATTTTTCCGAGTGGTGCTGATGTCGGCCGATATGCCTGGCCAGAACACAGAGGATTCTGCACGGGCGGTCATCATCGATACGCCCTGGTGGGCAGCGTGTAGGGTGCTCAGTACCTCACCGCGGAGTGAGGGTGGTATGATAACCCTGTCCTTGTATAGGATCACTCCGTCTGTCGATGTGATGTTTTCGCGGTACTGGTGATAGTCGCGAATCGTCTCTGGGATCTCGATCTTCGAGTCGGGGATGCCGTCGGTTGCCATTTCCTCCAGTGTGTGCATATCGACGTCGCTGCTGGTAGCCTCCCTGACACGGTCCCATGTCACTGATCGCAATGATTCGAGGCCCGCGGCGCACCATGTCAGGTTGTCCTCCTCGACGTCGTCGTCGTCATCCGGTTCGACTCGGCGTAGGAGAGATAAGACGTTGGTGTGCATGCTGGATGGTAGGTGGTTCACTATGGCAGCATTGTCGTCTGGTAGGTTCATGAGTGATGGTAGCGCGGTGCCGACCGGCCTACGTGATATGGCATCTGCCGCCTTGTTCTTCATGCCTGGGACATGTGTGATGCGGAAGCGATAACGCAGGGTCTTCTCCTTGAGGTTCCTGAGGCGGGGGTTAGGTATGTCATCAAGGGCTCTGTCCGCAAGGAGTTTCAGCAGCGGCTTATGGTCTACCGCTACGATCAAGTTCTCGCAACCCAGCACGAAGTAGCGCGCCTTGTCCTAGGCGTCCGCGACTGCGAGGGCCTCGCCCTCTATGGGCGCGTATCTGGATTCTGCTGCGTGTGTAAACCTGCTGCCGACCAGGGTTATTTTCCACCCGTCGTTGCAGCAGAAGGGTCTGATTGGTGAGCATCGGCAGTGCTTTTGAAATAGCCAGAATCCAATGCCCTCCTTCGACCAGTCTGTGGCGATGCATGTAGGCTTGGTCTTGTCAAAGATGCGGACGCCGCGCTTGATTTCTTGAACGATCACGTCCTTCGACTCGCGGAATATGTCCTCTAACTCCGGGGACAACGTGAAGCGTTCTCCATTTTTCAGGAGCTTCCGGAACGGATGCATTCGTTCGGTCATGCTGAACGCGTAGGCCACTTGATTGACCAGCCCGAACCACGATCTGACGTCGGTGATGTTACGCGGTTGTGGGAAATCGCGGATCGCCTCCAGGTAGCGGCTGCATGGTCGCACGTCAGTCATGGTGATCGTGAAGCCTGCAAAGTCCGCTGTGGGTGCGCTGAAGACGAACTTTTCCGGGTTGAGGATGATTCCATTCCGGCCACATATATCCAGCCATTGGACCGCCTGGAAGTAGCTCTCCTCGATCGTATCTGACCATAGTAGCGTGTCGTCCACGCACTTGGTCTTGTCACCAATGTCCGCGACGATCTCGTCGTATCGTCGTGTATAACCATCTCCTGACGCTATATACCCTTGTGGAGCCGATAGGTACCGGTAGCGTCCCCATGGAGTGATGAAGGTCGTCTTGTGGCGGTCGTCCTCGTGTAGAGGGACACTGTGGTAGCCGTTCCATGCGTCGAATACGGTCTTGCGTTTCCCGTTAGGTATGCGTCTCGCCTGGTGGAACGGGGATTGGGTGTGGTGGGTTTCGCGGAACGCATGTTTGTTCAAGGCCTGGAAGTCGATGGTGCATCGCGGCTTGCCGTTCTTTTTCGCGCAGATTACCATGCGGTGACATCATGTCACCGGCGTACCGATGGGTACTTCCTCTAACACGCCGAGACGAACGTCCTGGTCAAGGCCTGCTTTTACCTCGTCTTGCCAGTGTATGGCCACGGGGATGGGAGTGTGATGGGCAACCGGCGTTGCATCCTCATCGAGTATAAGACGTAGCGGCGGGCCAGTCATTCTCGGTAAGGGCTGGTGCGGGCACGTATTGAAAGTGCTCTGAGCGTATATTCTGAGTAAGTGTTTCTGTAAGGTTTCTCTGTTAGCCTCGGTCGCCGGCATGGGGAGTGTGGTCGGCTTGGTCGGCGGCTCTGCACGTCGCGGGCAGTCACACAATTCAGAGGTCGCCAGGTTGACCTCCCCGAGTGTTGGGAACTTGTCCGAGATCATGCCCAGGTCCACGCAAGCTGCGCGGGAGAGGAATATGCGGTCCGAGGTGTCTGTCACGTACGCGATTTGGCGCGTCTCCAATCTCCGAGTGCCACTGTTACCGGCGAATCTGACCACCACAGCTCCGAGAATACGAATTCCCTTGTTGTTCGCAGCCTTCATAGTCATGGATACGGGTATGAAGTCCTTGGTACTCAGGCCCATTTGTTGGGTGACTCCAATGCCGATCAGGCAGCTCTGACAGCCCGTGTCGGCCATGACAGGCAGGGATACTGCGCGGGTGCGTTTCAGGAGGTCAAAACCCAGCGCTTTGTAATCTTCGCGCTCGTTGGTAAGAGTGAGGTTGATGTACGGCTGCGGGTTGGACGCGCGTTTCGTCCATTTATCGCACATATCGTACAGATGGTGAGCGAAGGGGAGTGTGCGTAACCCGTCGCCCGCGCTGTCCATGGTGACCGTGCATAGCTCGACGAAGGCTGCCGTTTGCTCGTCATACAGCTCGTCTGTCTCCTCAGATGGGGGCTTAGTCGGTCGTCCGCTCAGGCACGCCTTGTCGAGGTGATTCTGGCGGCCACACTTCTGGCACTTTTTACCATACGCGGGGCACTCGGTGCGTCTGGTGTGCCACAGGGGCGTTTTGCCGTGACCCACCTCGCCGCAGTAGATGCACACCCCTTTGGGCTTGGCTTTCGGTTTCTCCGGCCTGGCTCCTCCCCTGTTGCGGACGTTCTGCTGTTTTCCCCGCCGATAAGAGCTGCTGATCGCATCCGTGTTCTGAGTGTCGAGTAGACGCGATGCCGAGCGTTTTCCAGACTCCTTGGCCTCGATATACTCAATCATGTCCTTTAATGGCATGTCCTGGTTCTTTTCACCGAGCAGATCAAGTTGTATCTCTTGGTCTGCGATGCCGCGGGCAATCACATTGCGTATAATCTCTTCTGTGAAGTCGTTGACTTGATCGCACTCCGTCTTAGTGCACTTCATCTCGTACTTGCATGTGTCCGCCTGCCCCTTGATATGGGCGTAGAACGACCGGATGGGCTCCTCGTGTCCCTGCCGCATGTTAGACAGGGCTACCCGAGCTACCATAGTGTTCTCCGCTCGGACGGCGAGTGCCTTCATGGCGGTGAGGACGTCTTTTTCGTCACTGCTCATTAGGCTCTTGCCCGCTGCGCGAGTGAGGTATTTTCTCAACTCATCCTCGCAGCATTCCAGTAGTTGTGCGACTATGTCGGGTCCAACAAGTTTAGTACCCGTCTTGTACTCACCCCAGCGGGTTATGAAGTATGACCAGGCCTCGCCCGTCCCAGCCAGTGCTACGGAAGGACGCTTGAGTTTCTCCATCTTCGCATTCGCGCCCAGCGCCCGGGGGACTGCGACGTGCACAGTGGCGTGTACACTCAGCATAGCAGCCACCACTGCCGCCTCTGCGTGCGTAGCCGTATAGTCACAATCCTCGATCGGACACTCAACGTTCACAGGCGCCATCAAGTTGTTTAGTTATAAATAAGAACAGAGTTCCATTTGTTCAGTCACTTTACTTAAGAGAAAGCGTGAAATGACAATAACTAAACAAGTATTGAACAGGTTGAAATGCGAGTGTGTAATGGTTCCGTTTCTAGTAGCGCATGCGCACTGGTATAAGGGACCGGTTATTATGCGGGAGCAAGGGACCGGTTATAATGTTCTCTAAATGTGTTGATGTATTTATTATGAAACCCATTGCGTATGGAATTCCCTTATTGATGAGATATGCCCCTCGTGCACCCCCCCCCACAACTCTACCAACCCATGTTTTTTTGAAGCTTTGGGGTCCCTTGAAGATGATTTCAAGTGGTAACAGTAAAAAAGTTGGGTCTCACTACCCATTTCCAACCTATCTTGGATGGTACCCTGAAATATCGTATTTGTCGTCAATGTCGCGTGGTATCACCCACACCAGAATCGTCATTGTATAGTCATATGTGTCTCAATATGTACTTATGATATGTTGAATTGAAGGTTTTCATCTGCTGATCATCATAGTAGCATTCAATAAATATTTACTATTATGGCGCCCTAATTAGCATAGAATAACTACACCCCATTCTCACTCGTGACCGCATAGACGACATCATTATTTTTGTCAAATATATAAATTTCCCTTGATCCCATGGCCTCTTTATGATCAAAATAACAATGCGTAAAACTCTGCAGCATCATATCTTTCATTTGATACCAGAATTGTCTTTCTGTCATTACAAATGGATTAGATATGATGCTTCAAAGATAACCGTAGCGTCGCGGATCAAGAGGCGTAACGCAGACAACCAGGTTTTTATTCATAGGCAATGGAGAACTAGTAAAACGGTAGATTTTGTTTGATAGATGTGAAAAATAATGGACCCGTCCTCAGCCTCGGCAAGGGCGGCAGCTACCTCATGCTGATATTGCTCGCTAGCAGACGATACTCCGAACAATAGCCGTTTGTACCTGTAGAGCCCTGAGTGAGTAGCGAACGTAGTGATGTCTCTGCTTTCCTCCGTCAATTCCAGTTGGTGATATCCCCATTTCAAATCTATCTTGCTGAAGACTGTGGAGCCATTCATATTTTGCAATAGCTCGTCGACCGTTGGAATGGGGTACCTCCCTCGAATGATCGCCTCGTTGGCGCGTCTCATGTCGATACACAAGCGAATGTCACTGCTGTTTGATTTTGGCATAATTACCACAGGATTCACCCATGGTGTGGGGCCGTCGACTTCCTCGATGATATCGTGTGCAATCAATTCGCTGATCTTGTCGTCGACTTTGCTGCGCAGGTTGAAAGGAATGCGCCTCAGAGGCTGCGCAACGGGTTTAACCTCTGGATCGATGTGAAGCGTGATTTTCCTACTGTTCAATTTCCCAATTCCATCGAACACTTCCGGGTAGTCCAGCTTCAAGATGCCTGCGACATCTGAGACAGCTGCGACATCAATGCCGATCTTCAGCACTCCCAGTTGAGTAGCGGTCTTCTTTCCGAGCAGCGGGACGCTTCGTCCTTTTACGACCAGAAACTCCGCCTCCTCGCTCTGTGTGCCGGCCCTGACAGTGCAAACGAAACTGCCTTTCACTTGTAGTGGCGTATTAGATGCGTAAGCGTACAGCTTTTTCCCACTCGCAGCTACTCGCGATTCACATTTCACCTTTTTTAGTTTCAACTTCTCCCACGTCGCCTCGTCTACGATATTGCTCGTCGCACCGGAGTCGACAAGCATCTTCAACGTCACGTTCCCGACATCCACCTGTAGCATGCTGGAGTTGTCCTCAGTTCCATCCAGGCAGAACGCGTAGTCGGGGTCATTGCGGGTGGCGTCATCATTCATGAGGTTGACGTTCCTCTTCTGAGAACGACACACATTTTCAAAATGGTTTTTTCCCCCGCAGTTGCGACACGATTTCCCTTTTGCTGGGCATTGAGGATCACGCGCGAAATGTCCCTTTTTACCACATCTGTAGCATCCCCCCTTGCCGGTTGCCTTTCTCCTGATGTGCTGTCGCGCGCCACTCTGTTGATCTGTTCACTCTGACTTTCGTCGTTCTTCAGTGTCATGGCTGCCATTTATGACTCAACGCTTTCACACTGTTGGGCTATTTGCAGTGTCCTCGCAAGCGTTAGTCCCTGCCCTTCTTCGAGTAGTTTGCGTTTCACGTATAGCGATTCACACTTGTTGAGAACCGCATCCCGCATCTGATTTTCTACCTCATTTCCGTACTCACAGTCCTTTGCTGCTGAGCGCAAACGTGTCGCAAATTGCTGCACCGTTTCACCCGGTCTCTGCGCAATCTGGTGGAAGGTTTGACGCGCAAACGCCGAATTTACTTGCGGGATGAAGTATGAGTTTAGGGCTACAATGGCTGCCGCATAGTCACAACGTTCACCTGTGTTTTCCAACGTGGCGAATATGTCCTGCACATCGGCGCCCGCCTGGTGTAGTAACAGGGCACGTCTGCGCTGCTGCGTTTGCCGATCGCGCCGACGTTCATCCGCGCTTGCATCATCCAGTAGATCGTTGCAAATCAACCCTTTACTGTCCGCGAATAGTTCAAAGCTGTTTAGCCAACGCTGCCAACGCGGGCCGATCGTTGCCGGTTCGCGAAATGGGTTGAATGTCGGAATAACGTTTTTGTCTTCCATCGTGATTTCGCACTATGATATGCAATATGTTCTTCAACTCGTCGCCAGTGTTACGTCCTCTAACTTGATATTGTATTCATAGATGGACACAGATTGAACTTCCAAATTTAATTATCATCACTTTCCTTATACTCCGGTTCCAAAACAACTAGGTCACTTCCGGTTCCACTGCCGTAAACAGGATGATAAACGCCTACACGACACCTATGAATAAAACCGGGTAACGTCACGAAACTATTTACTCTGCTTCGTTTTGTTAGTATTTTTAATCGGAGTCAGCAATTATTTTCGGTGGATCCATTATTTTTCACCCCTTATCAACCAAAATCTGCCATTTTACCTCATTTCTCCATTGTATATGGATACAATCAGGGTAACTTCACCAAATGTTTTTCTCTGCATCTTTGTCTATTAACTTTTGTTTTTTGAAATCAAAACATTTCCTAGGTGGGTCCATTACTTTTCACCCTTAATCAATTAAAATATCGGCCGTTTTATCACATCTCTCCATTGGATATGGGCGCAGACTGACATACATCACGAACAGTGTTTCTTTGATTCCACACGCTATTACCTTAGACTTTTTGATAGGAGTCGCCAATTGTGTGGGTGGGTCCATAATTTACCCCCCCCCCCCTAGAACCGGTAGTAGCTGTCACTATTGTTGTGCTTAGGGTGCTGTTAGCGCCTTTTCTTTCTTTCAGGGTCTTGATGATGGTCTTTTCTTCTCTGAATTCATTCAATTCTGGGTTTCTGGAGGGCATGAGGTACTGATTGGGAATCTTCTTCTCTGTACACTTTTCCATCTCGGATTGCTTCGGTTGCGGACCCATCAAGTATAGACATGCGTCCAGTGCTCACGAGGGTACCTAGAGTCTATGAACTCCAGGGATATGCCTTTTCTCTCATCAGACTGTGTTCCCTTGTTCTGGATTCCTGAGATGTGGTCTTTGATGACAGGGAAATGTCTCCTCTACCATAAATGAACATACGCAGTTAGCAGTATGGGTTCTGTTATGTAATCCAACAGTTCTGGTTCTTTTCTCTCAAACACCCTTCTCTGCATGGTTTATGAATCTAGATCTTTTGAGTCTCCCTTTTGTTGGCTTGCTCATTCTTGGGTGCATGGGATGGTTGTTCAGTCTTTTGAACTTGGCTATTTGTGTGAGCACCTTGGCGTTTCTTCTGTCTTCTATAATCTGTAGTCCAGTGACAGTTTCCAGTTCCGTGATAGGTGTGGTTCGTATGGCTCCTGTCAAACTGCTCAGGTCTGGATTCTGGCAGTTTTGTCAGTGTTTGATTTGGCAGCTGTATAACTTGCTGTATTCCACATAGAGTTTCTTCAGTATCCTTTAGGCAGCGCCCCGATTTGTGCCAGATTGTTTTCTCATGAGGGAAAGCCGTATCTTTGCTCTTGCTTGGCCTTTGTTCAACTGACTTTTCCAAGTCAGTCTACGGTCAAGCGTGATTCCTAGGTAGGTTGGTGTATCCTCAGCCTGGAGTTTCTCTGAGTCGATTTGTAGTATGACCTTCTGCTCTTGGTGCGAAAGAGTGAAGCCAGTGTACGTTGTATTCTTTTCGATGATCTTCACTAGCCATATTTTGGTCCATGCCTCTATATCTGAGTGCTAGTTGAAGTCTGTAATTTGCTGTTGGGATGTATTCTTCACTGTTCTAGAGGACAAGGTCATCTGCGTAGATGGCTTCCCGTACATACGTTGGCAACTTCTGGATGGTGTCTTTAATGAAGATAAGGAAGAGCGTTGGTGATGTGACAGCACTCCACCCTGTGGCACATCTTGTCTCATTAATCGTTTCTTGCTGCGGTCGGCTTGATTTGGGTTCTGGCTCTTCTGTTGTTAAGATATTGGCTGATCCACTTGAACATGCGTCCAGCAACTCCTCCAGCAATTGTAGTTTCAACTTCAACCCTTACTTCCATCCTTTATCAAAGGCCTTTGCAAGGTCAATCCAGACAGGAAGAGTGTTTCTTTTCTTGGGATGCATCTTTCATTGCTTGGGAGGTGTAGGTGACTTGGTCCTCAGTGGATCAATTCTGTATAAGACAGCTTGCTCAGGACTGATGTGCTGTTTTTCTTCTAGGCGCCACATTACTCTGGTATTGATGAGACGTTCCATCAGCTTTCCAACGCAGCTGGTAACATTGATAGGTCGGTAGCTCTCTGCTTTGGACTTGTCCTTTCCCTTCTTGTAGTCAGGGATCATGATGGATTCTCCCCATACTTGTAGTACCACTCATGTTCTCCAACTGTCATTGCACAGCTGAAGGAGCTTCTTGTTTGAGTTTGGACCGAGATGAAGCAACATCTCATTTGTAATCTCGTCTGGTCCTGAGGACTTCTTCAGTTTAAGTTTTGACATTGCTTCCTCAGGTTCATTGTTGGTGAAGGGAGTATTCATTGTGGGTTCCACCTGGTTGTCTTCAAGGGCGCTCTGGGATTCCCTTATCTCTATTCTTCGTTCTGGTGTTATCTCGACTTAAACGGGAGGTTTACTGATGAATTAGTTAATTATTTATTTCCATTATTTCAAAACTACAAATAGTCTTTGTTCTAATTACTCTTAATGTGTTAAGTCTGTAGACTCCATTTCACCAGTGTAACATATATGGCCTGGAAAAATCTATAAATCAGCTTCCCCTGCGGTGTCAGTTTCGCAAGCAATCACCAAGCGAGGGTCATACCCCAGTCACTAATCCAGGGTTATGCAAGAGACGCCATCACAGAGTTTCTGAGAGAAGCTGGACGGACGTAATGCTCCAGTATTTTCCCACGAGATTTCGTGTTTTGGCAGAAAGAACAATACAAATCAAAATACAAGGTGGGTGGATTGTACCAGGATTTAACTAACAGCAGATTTATGAAATTATTTCCCAATACTTGCATTTAAATTAACTTTTAGGTTTCCCCGTGGGAAGGTCCGCTAGTTGTTATGTGTTGACAGTGTGGGCGGAATTCCCCCAGAACTAACAGATGTTGTGTATTATGATAGACACAGGTTAAATTCCAGTTTTGGGACAAGGAAGCATTATCTACACAATTGCATGGTTCATAATCTAATAATTAGCGTGAATCTTTAATACTCAATAGGAGACCATTGTGTTGATATGTTCCACACTGAAATTACTTATTTGCAAGGGTAGACAAGTCCAGCTTATATGTGCGACACGTAGCAGGTATTCTCACAGTAGAATGAGGCTATTTTAGTGCATTTGTAAGGGTATCATAATGTCAGCATACATATAATGATATGGGTTAGTCATTATTTTGTTTATTCATGTATAACTGATAAATGGTTGTATATGAATTAATGAGTCTTACTAGTTAATACAGTGCTGTTCAATATTATATTTCACTTGCTTGTTTATTTACAGACAGTGCATGGTGTGATTGCACTGAGCAGTGCTCAGGAGCTGTGTTAGACTGCAGTTCCCAGTTGGGGTGACTATTGTTACTTTCAATGTCATGGTGTATTACTAATTGGTTAGAAACAATTAGTCTGACAGTATACACAACTGTATTAAGGAATTAGAGACAACGCAATTAGATGTACATGCGTTTAGTACTGATTAATGGACTGGTATTCTACACAGATGTTGAGCCGTTACATGATAATAATGGGTGTCATGTATACCTACTGATGCTGTATTATGTACAGAGGAGTGCCTCATATACTTAATTGTAGAAGTATTAGTAACTGTAATTGTAGAAGTAATTCACGGCGTGTGTCAGTTTTCACAATTTGCTGCCATCTTTGTCCAGGTTGAGATGCTCTGTTTTTTCTTTCCAACTTCTTCGTGCTTCTTGGGTGAAGGTTCTCCTGTACCTTGCTGTAACTTCATTGAATATAATGTTTTTATCCACTATGGGGTATTCTTCAACTTGTTCTCTGGCTTCAGTGATGCGATCTTCGAATTATTGAAGCTCCTCAGTCCAGTAAGGTTTGTAGTTTTTCCTGGCACCTCGGGAGATAGATTCTTTGGCAGCTTTGAGTATAGTCTGGTCTAGTGCTTTTTACTGTGTACTGATCAATCAGCGTGGCAAATTTCTTCCAGTTAGCCTTCTTGTACTTCCATCATGGACATGTTTTGGCGTCCTGCAGATTGAAGTTAATGTACAGAGAGATCTTCACTGGTCTGGGGTCGCTCCCTCCAAGTTGATTTTGCACCGTTCTGGTGATCTTTTTGGAGATGTCACTGATGGCAAAGGCCAGGACAGGTGTCGTTGTTGTCAGCCATCTCCGTGAGAAGAAAGTTGGTGGGTCTTCAAGGTCATTAGCAAGCAGAAGGTTGTTTTCAGTTTGCCAGTTTTCAACTTCTCCTCTCAGCTTCTAAGTATATCCCCAGATTTCCGAATGACTATTGGAGTCGCTAATGATGAGGCACTGGCTATCTGAGCGTTCCATCTGGCAATATATGTTGTAGATCTTCAGCTGTTGTCTACTGTAAAGCAGACGCCATGGATTTCAGCTTCAGTAGTTGTGTTGACGTGGAATTCTTGAGCGGGGATGGAATTATTGACAAGAATACCCGCTCCGCTTTTGGGCCTACCTTTTCGGTCGAGTCTGAACATCTGGTATCCTCTCATGCTGAAGCGCTGGGTCTCCTTCAGAAGTGTTTCCTGTAGACAGGCAATTTCGATTTGTTCCTGGTGGAGTCTTTCTGCAAGGGGAACCTTCTAGTTGTACACTCCTTTTTCATTATACTACAGAATGTTGACATGTCTTAGTGCTGTCTTTTCCGGGCAAGTAGCACTTACCCTCAGTCCTCGTTTGCTGGCTGTACAGGACGAAGTGAGGTGACCTCCTGTATCTGATTGTGGGCCCCTTCGAGGCTGGGGCCCGGCTCTCTTCCTCTCCGACGGGACTTCAAAGGACGAGCACTACATCGTGAAGCAACATGTTGTCCGTTATATAGTGAACAGTGCGTGATGCAGTGGTTGGGCGGTCCTGCATCTCCGACTTCAGCCGTTGGCGTTTTTTCGGGGCCCCTTCATCGGGGCTGAAGAGCTTAGATTAAAAACGCATCCCCCCACTCTTCGTTTAGCTCGCCAGCATGAGCGGTTTCCCTGGGTGTGGCCGCCACACGAAGGCGTTTCTTGAAACCAGAAGTGAGAGTTGAGTGTCTGGTAAGAACCAGTGATCCCGTCCCGAAGGATGTTGCCGCCGGGGGACTGTCACAGATCGGCGATGTCTTCGTAACTAGATGGTTCACGTCTAGTAGGGTTCAATGTTAATAAGGTCAATGCTTGTGAATGCGGGCGGCAACCGTGATCAACGCGACAAGGAACAATTTAATGAATGTCATGACATATGTGAATATAATGAATGTCATGACATATGTGAATATAAAAAAACCTCTTTTATAGTAACAATAAACACAACAACATCTACCCTCTAGTCTACCCTACCTCGGCTCACAGATAATCTTTGAAACCCAATAAAAAACTAGAACGGCCCGTTCAAAAACTAAATATTATTCACTCTCAAGAGAATTTCACTTGTCAACCCATTACAAGATCTGGTCCGCTCGGACTCAGCTAAATAGCATGGAAAAATCTACACCATCCCAGTATAGGGAAAACGAATCTCTTAATTACATAAATAGATCGGGAATCTATACTATTTCCAGAATACAGTGAGACAATATCTTAATCACATATATTATATAGTCAGTTCACAGTAGACTAGTCGGTTCTAACAGAAAGATATAATATTGAATTGTCACTTCCTTACATACGGTCTCTCCGCAGAGTTGTACGAATGTTCGTTGCTCATCCGTTAGCCCAACTTTGCTAGTTCGTAACAAGATCACACGATGACCGTTCGACGGAAGTGTCCGCTTCGTTGTCCGCACGCCATGCGCGCACCCGTTGACCCGCCGGCTGTGTCCTTCTCGCTGTCCGCCGCTCCGATCACCGTCACGCTCTCGCCCGGTCATGTTGACCCGGCTGTCTCGCTTCGAGATGTCGCTCCTCATCTCATCTGTCTGCAGACACGCCCGTCCTCGCTACGCTTCGCCTGCCACGAATCTCCGACATCGCGCTCGACACGTATCTTCGCCACGCGCTCACTGTGTTCGTGCCTTTCTCGGCCCGCTAGGCAGAGCTGTCGCTGGCCGTTCGCTCTCCTTCTCTGCTGTGTAGAATCCCCGGTCCACACCCTTGCAGACGCCTCCACACGTACACTTTTATAATGGGAACAACACCTTTCTGGTTCCCACACAACCTAGCACGTTCTCACTTTGCCTACCTGTAGGCATCAGGGTGGTACTTCGCCATTACAGCATCGTATCTCTTATAAATTTCACACTGCCTACCTCTAGACATCAGAGTGGAAACTCGCCATTACAGCCCTGTATATCTTATAAATTTCGCACTGCCTACCTCTAGGCACCAGGGTGGCCACTCGCCATTACAGGCCTGTATCTATTTTAAATTTCTCCACGAGCTCCGATCTTTGGAAGACCCTTCTGGGCACCGGGGTGACATCACGCCATTACAGCCCCGTTATCTCTTCGAAATTCACACGTGCCCGATATCTGCCAAAGATTATATTTCTTATCTGTCATAGACGTTTATACCAAGCGCCAATATAGAAGGGAAAGACTCGATAACGACGAGAACATTTATTGAACAGACTTATCTCAAAGCGGAAGTCGAGGCAAGAGAACGTACAACAAGGAACAAGGTATGGAATTAACCGACGCAATAATACAGGAAGCGAACATGTGATACTTATCCAATATGGCGAAGTCAAAATACCTAGTCCAAAAGGCATAACACATGACGGGATTGAACCAATGAAATCAACAAGAATGCAATAATGAGCCATACCTAATTTATGCATTATGAAAACACCCCTGTAACTATAATAATGCACTCGTCCACGACGACGCTAGTTAATTAAACGCTAATTATAACCACGCTTACCACGCCTCAGTGGGCACACAACTTGAACACCTGCGCTAGTCTGTAATTAATTACGCAACTCCTGCATGACCTTTCTACATTAACAAAATGACGAGACAATGTGACCAGCTTCTGAAAATACATAAATACCAGACATGCTATCTCTACCTAACGACGTACTATCTCTACCTAAATACCCCAGACATCCCACAAAGTTATCGAGTCTTTCCCTTCTATATTGGCGTGGTGGCAGCGTTTTCACTACTGAAGTGGATAGATACTCGTATAGCCAAACAAACGGCACGACGAATGCGTATTTTCCGTACGCAGTAATTAACATTGAACATTGCCGGCACTTGCATAGATGATTGAGCTCACACATCAACGCGACAATGGCTCAGTCACAGAGAGCTCCAAAACAGTGGTCTCTTTCAAAACACGAAACACTGACGTCATATGAGAGCTGGCGCCAAAACCTCCAATATACTCTATCATTGGACGCGAATTTCGCACCATTCTTACTCGACCAGGCAACATGGGGAAAGAAAACTAACACTTCTCCACTCAGAGGCTTACTTGACGATACCGAAGACACACCAGGCTTGGTTAGGCGAACGGCACAACAAAAAGTCGCGCACTTAGAATTAATGCTTGGGCAGATTGCCAACTTCTGTCCGATCGTATCGCGAAATACCATCGTCAAAAACTCGACATCCGTCAACTCCATATGGCAGGCAATCAGACTTCACTTCGGGTTTCAGTCAAGCGGCGCTCACTTCATAGATTTCGCCGACATAAAACTTGAATCAGACGAAAGCCACGAGGACCTATTCCAACGCCTCATGGCGTTCGTTGATGATAGTCTGCTGACAGTGGGTGGCGGTATATCACACCACGACGAGTTCCCGACCGTAGATGAGGACTTATCACCGTCGCTAGAGAACATGGTTGTATTGAACTGGCTTAGACTTATCCATCAGGAGCTACCTAGACTCGTAAAACAGCGCTACGGAACCGAACTGCGGAGCCGCACACTAGCCAGTCTTAAACCAGATATCTCTCAGGCCCTGGGGTCCCTACTGGACGAGATCCATTCTATGTCAGAGACAAAAATCCTGAGACAGTCAACCTACTACCAACCACGCACACGCTCTGGGCTCGCTCGCCCACAAAGCTACCAACGAACCCAACGAGCAAAACAATGCCCACCCTGTAAGCAGGCTGGTAGACCGATAGTAGACCACTATCTAAGCGCTTGCAAGTACTTGCCCGAGCAAGACAGACTGTTCATGACTAAGGCACGCAACGTGACAGGATTAAACTGCGAAAATAGCGGAGACGATGAACCACCAGTGAATGACGACTACGTCAATGACGTACAAAACGTGTCGGCGACTTGTCGCGTAAACAGGAAACAGTCTCCATTCTTCAAGGCGTTCCATCGTCACCACCCAATACGTCTTACCCTCGACACTGGGGCCGAAACCAACATGATTAGAGAGACGGTGGCCAGGTCAGTTGGTGCAAAAATCACCAAAAGCTCCCAGCTCGCAAGACAAGCTGATGGTGTAACCCCACTCAATGTAGTCGGAGAAACAAGGCTCGTGTTATCGCGGGATAATCTTGACCTACACCTCGATGCCCTTGTCGTTAAAGACTTGGATGTCGATGTACTTGCGGGAACACCATTCATGACAACCAATGACATATCCGTTCGTCCCGCCAAAAATCAGATCAGCATTGACAAAACTGTGATACACTACGGGATGGAGAACGTCAACCGTTCCCAATATCACACGATTCGCAGAGCGCAGGCCTACGTGTTGCGTACGCCACCCGTGTCCACTATTGTTTGGCCAGGCGACTACATAGAACTGTCTATTCCATCAGCACTCGACGATCTTGTAGTGGCGATCGAACCTCGTAACGATCATAAGTCAACATTGCACTACCAAGATTGGCCCCAACCTGCCATTGTCGAGGCAGTCGGGGACAAAATCCGTTTACTAAACACGTGTACACATCCCTTGAAAATAGGACGCAACGAGCAACTAGTCAAAAACACAAGCACACACGCAGCAGACGTGCAATTTTCAGACACTATCGAACTAGACAGTGGCAACCTCTTGTCTGACGACTTGCGCAACCAGTTCCGCAATCTGCATCAACAATTTGACACCGTGTTCAACTCGAAAATCGTAGGATACAACGGGCATGCGGGCCCATTCACAGCAACTGTAAACATGTGACCAGTCCAACCCCCGCAGCGAAAGGGGAGGTGTCCGCAATGCGCTCGCGACAAACTCGTCGAACTTCAGGAAAAGTTTGATGATTTGGAGGCGGCCGGTGTATTCCGTCGTCCAGAAGATATCGGGGTGGTGGTCGAATACCTTAACCCGTCATTTCTAGTACGCAAAGCTAATGGAGGATCACGACTCGTCACTGCCTTCACGGAAGTAGGACGTTACAGCAAGCCGCAGCCTTCTCTCATGCCAGACGTGGATTCGACACTAAGATCCATAGCTTGCTGGAAGTACATCGTTGTATTAGACTTGACGAATGCATTCTATCAGATCCCTCTATCGAAGGACTCACTCAAATACTGCGGTGTTGCGACACCCTTTCGTGGAGTTCTCGTGTACACACGATGTGCCATGGGCATGCCCGGCTCGGAGACGCCATTGGAAGAACTCATGTGCCGAGTCTTTGGTGATCTGTTACAAGAGGGCGTCACCATAGGCGTGTCTAGGCCGGGGGGTCTGGGGGGCACGTACCCCGCTAAACATGAACTTTCGCGTGCCCGTAGACCTTTTTGAATAGGTCCACATGACCGCGTGCTCCCCGGACGCTTGGGAATGTGGCCCCGTTCAGGTTATAATAAGGTTAAATTACGGCGACGTAAAGTTTTGAACAGGACCCCCTCCCCCCCTGTCTTGAGACGTCACCATGCAATCGAACAGAGAGAGACAGCTGAAGCATGAAGACATAGCGGCGCGGGAGCGAAACATTTTTAGCGCTATTTGGTTATGTACATATAATTATGTATATTTAAGTATTTTGAGCCTATCAATACAAAAAGAGCTACCATGCATATGCAGTGACATCGATATAAGGACCTAGGCAAACGTTCCGCAAACCCTGGCGCTCGCATGCCAAATATGGCCCGCGGACGTTTTCCAAATGGGCCGCTAGGCCCCCGCGCTATAGTCCAGTCGATATATGTGCCCATAAGAGGATCAACCTAAAAAAATGGTACTAGTAATTATGACAGTGTTTTAGTTAGTACTATATGTCTACATTAACAGAAAAAAGTCCACCAAAATCCATGTGGTGGAACATTGTCATTTTTGACGACAATGACAAGTGGTCAAAAGTCGCTGCCAGTGACGTTTTGCCTTATTGATATGTAGGGGTAGGCGTTATTTAGGCTGTGATATATATCTTATTTGCATATTTCATGCACATTTTCATACGGTAGGCAAGATAATGGATTAATCTACCCAGCGATATAATAAGCATAAATTCGTTAAATAGTAAGGTTAACAATCGTTTTTAAAACAGTGAACCCCCATTTTTAGCCGCTATGGTGGGAGATGCGATGCGATCTAACGCTGACTTAGTCCATTTGCAATTGAATAAATGGATGCTCTGTAGTATAATGTTTTGGTGAATTTTTCTATCCCTGAAGCAATTCAACTTGGTTGTCCTCGGGACAACCTAGGACATTTTTTCAAATATGCAAATTAGGGCCTTCATTACACAAATACTTATGTTCTTCAATAGCTTTGCAACTATGCATGATAATGTCACAAAAGTGGTGTCAAGACCGATATTTTCATGGTCAACGGTTAAGATAAACACATCACCAGATGTATATAACGGCTGTTTGTTTGTCATTTCATAAAACTTTCAGATATCGGCCATGTTGGATCTTATTACACGCTTATCAATTAATTGTTATGCATATCTCCAATGATTTTGATTCGCATCTATTGTCTGAGCCCCTATACTAATAATAGCGCAATCAACAACAGAAAACACACTGAATCTCGTTGTAATAATGTTGCACAACATAGGATAAATAGTTATCAATCCATATAGTTGACATGCATGCATGCATACAAGTGTCTATTCAAATTCTCAATATAGTGCCGTGTACCATGTCTTCCCGTGCAATTTGCTTGCCAAAAGCAGTTTTTTTGCATGAATGTCATCTACAGTGTTTCAGTCAACAGAAAATATGAGGTGGCAATTTTTATTTTTAAAGAAGTGGCAGCCATTTTTTTTAATGGCTGCCACTACATCACACAGAGCCGTAATGTTATGCAAAAAGATAGATTTTTCAGGTGCGACGATTTCATATATTACATACGCATCGTTCCCAATTGTGAGAGGGTTACAATTAACACCCATCGCCAGCTGTACACGTGCAATAGATGGTACATGAGATATTACTGCCGTGGCAACTGCAATCGTCAGTGCTGCATGCCTTGCTCTCTGTTTTGCAATCACAGCTTATGGCATCAGTCAGACTTGGATGATCCGAGGGTCCAATGTCAAAGCTGGGTGACGGAATACCATCCTTCACCTCCCACACAAACTGCGTGGGAGGTAAATGTCCAAATGAGAAGGACTTTGTTGATCAGCCGCCTTCCACATCATCATCTGAAGATGAGTGTGGGAAAAAGAATGGGAAGCCAATGCGCATTATGGCGTTGCTTCCTACAGATTATGTGCAGAGGGCACATCTTCAGGTGATACTGTGGAAGGCGGCTGATTAGCAAAGCCCTTCTCCTAAAGGAGGTGTTTTGGGGCCAACAGAAAAAACAAGCACATACTCATCAACTTATTGAGCAATGAGCTTGAGAAAGCTGGGTGCTGTTGTTTTCATGCAGAGGACGCTAAGCTAATGATCGTTAGATAGCACTGACCTCATCAGACAAAATCGACTGTATCCTCATTGGGCTAAGGTATCATACCATAGCAACAGTTGAAGAATTGATTACTGCAGGATAACAGGCTATTGTGTGCTTCCAATGTGGCAACATTGGCAAAAACCTTGAAGGTTTGGTGTACAAACACTTCATTAAAAATGTACCATCAAGCGCAGCTTACGCACAGGGATAAATCTTCCCCGAACGTAGTTCAACTGCGGCCCACTAGCACATCCTCAGGATCAACTCTCAGATCCAACAGTGGAAAGAATCCAAGAAAAATCTAACTCCCAGCAGCACCGACCCATTTGCTGTCGGTCATCCGTTGTGCGGGGCAGATTGTTCGCTTGTGCATGAAGACCAATGGGAAGATCTCCGTCCCTGAGGGGGCCGCGGCACGCATTCTGGTGGTTGTTGCAGAGGCCCATCCTGGATTTGCAGGCCCTGGGGCAGGTTTGGCAAAGGTTTACTTGGCCTGAAGGTGCCCGAGACGCAGATTATTTCATCCGCCTACGCTTCTCCCCGTCTGCTTCTCTTCTGGATCGCTCAAAGTCCTGGGCAGCTTCCATGGCATTCGCTCCATTGTTGTTTCTGTCTGCTGTTAGCTGTTCCCAACCTTTGTGGTCTTGCCAGGGTGTGTTGCCACTTCGGCTGGTCCTTCTAGCGCCTGTGGGGGTCTTCTATCTCGGTTGCCCTGACGAAGCTCACCATAAAATACAACTTATTGTCATCCATGCGCGGAGCTGTCTGAGCATCAACATGGTGTCGATGCTCCGGAGGTTTGCCATTTTCATGACCTCTTTGTTGGAATCGACATAGTTCTGCCAGTGCAGTTCCGTGATGGAGCGCCGACATCGCTGGTGGAACCGTTCAAGTAAAATTCGGTTGATCGCAAAGAGAGCGCGTCAATACTATTTGCATAGGCCAGCGTTTCGCAAACGTTTTAGGTGTGGACCAAATTATGTCCGGTTATCTCTCACTGGACCAAAGCTTTTCATTAGGAAGACATACCATTTGGTAGGCTTTCGTAAAGAGACTTGTTTTGTGTTAACAGGAACCACATATTCATAAACAAGTCAATCACACTATTTAAACACCATGTAAAAACAACATCGAACCCAGTATTATTGCATGGTGACAGTATCTATTATTCTACAAACTAGGTCTACAGTACAGCCTGGAGAGAGCAGAGAGATCGCAAGTCGCAAGACAACCCTCAAACGGTGTGGAAGCTGTACTTGATGTGATTCGTCGTTGTGGACTTTGGGAAATCCGATATCGCTCAATCAAATGCTGCCGAAAAGTATAACAAAAAAATTCGCTGTATCAAGCAATGTCATAAATCGGCACTTTTATCGCTCATAACAGCACTAGGTTGTTTATCATAGTGAAGCATTCTTCTTTCAAACTCAAACCCTAATAATGTTGCAGTCTTAGAGATTCTCTTGCAAAGCAGATTTGTCATCTCCAAATGGTTGCGACATCAACAACGTCAGGCTGAGCAGTAAACGAGCTTGCGAAGGCACAGCAAAGTGGGCAAGTTAACCATTGGAACATGTATGTAGGCTGTCCAGAATCCCAACAAACATGGAATTGGCATCTTCGATACACGCGACGTCATCGCCGTAAAATTATCTGTTGAACTTAAAAATTGAAATGTAGAACGTTGAACACATTATTCTCGGCATGAATTTTGAAGGTCAACAGTTTTATGTTGAAACATCCACTGCTTCATACTCGTTGCTAATCAGCGTTTGTACTCCCCGAAGCAGCATATTAAACGTGTTCAAATGTCCGAAAATTACTGGGAGAACCCTTAGCAAAAAAACCTATAGATTTTCTATAGAAAACTACAGGATTTTTGCGCATAGTTTTCTATAGAAAACTATAGGAATTTTTTTTAATGAAAACTACAGGATTTTTGCGCAGTTTTCTATAGAAAACTATAGGAAATTTCCTATAGAAAACTACAGGATTTTTGCGCAGTTTTCTATAGAAAACTACAGGAAATTTTCTATAGAAAACCACAGGATTTTTGCAGTTTTCTATAGAAGACTATAGGAAATTTTCTATAGAAAACCACAGGATTTTTGCAGTTTTCCATAGAAAACTATAGGAAATTTTCTATAGAAAACTACAGGATTTTTGTGCAGTTTTCTATAGAAAACTATAGGATATTTTCTATAGAAAACCACAGGATTTTTGTGGTTTTCTACAGAAAACTACACGACATTTTATATAGGTTTTTTTACAGAATATTCTATAGAAATTTGTCTATAGAAAATATCCTATAGTATTTTCTATGGAATATTTCCTATAGGCTATTTCCTGTAGGATATATCCTACAGAATATATCCTGTAGAAAATATTCTGTATGACATACTCATTAACAGAGGTGCACGTTAATCTTCAAATATTTGTATTATATTATATATTCAAATACATTAATCCTACAGGCAATCTACAGTAATATCCAAGCATATTGAATGACCAAATAAAACAAATACAAAATAAAGTCTATTGAGCATATATGTACATAAATGCAAGCAATGCTAATAATGGCACAAATCATTTATCAAATCCTTATGTATACATTATAATACAATATGAACAATTAAGTACCGGTGGTTATATGATAAATACAACAAATAGACTACTGAGCATACATGTCAAGAAATTAATCCTTAAATACTTGTGAACAGTAATGAGCCATTATCTGAAATAGCACAGACTACATGTCACAATGACATTCACAACAGGGATAACAAGAAAAATATTGTTGGAAACATAAAATATATTACTGCTAAAATACACATCAATCAACACCCATGTAGGAAACAAATTAAACATTGTAATACTTGTTTTACTTACATAGGCATTGGAACCTGCCGGGGGGCTTAGTCCCTAATATTTGTTGATTAGGAGCTTAGCTCCCCAACATTTAGGAAGGGGTTGCAGTTTGTGGTGTATGGGGGCTGGAGATAGGATTACCCCTAAATATTGCGGAATGGGTGTGCTTATTTAGGTTTTCAGAGTGCCTTAGGGTTTTTTTTTTCAGCGAGCCTCAAGGGGGTGCAGATCGAGATGTCTGGAGAACCTCAAGGTGGGTTTTTTTGGAACGCCCCCTTCCCTGTTCCAATGCCAGTGACTTGATATACACTGTACTCGGGTATACTACCATGGTATTTTGAAACAGGTACAACATGGTATTTTCATACATGGTACAAACACCAAAGATTGCCAGCCAGTAAGCGACATCTCATTTTGTACATAACATCGTCAAATTATGTTGACAAACAACATATCCCAATATAACATTTGCCATTATTTTTGCTATTGGCGGTTTTGTAAAAAGAATTCTGAAAAGTACCTTTAATACATATTTGTATTGAAATATATACTTTTTCATTTTATCATATTTTAATCCTTCAAGATTATTTGTATTTAAATACATGTCAATGAATTTGACCCATATCCGCTGGTATACTACCACGGTAATTTGAAACAGGTACAACATGGTATTCCATTTGATATTGATAAAGAGAGCAAAGAAAACTCTAAGCAAGATGGGCTGTTTCTCAACACTTCTAGAATGTTAGATTGGAAACTGTTGTTGGGTCAGACATTCTGACTGAACATAATTGGCATGGTTGAATGATGCATAACAATAGTATATATAGGAAGGGTTTAAGGGTAAAATACAATAAACGTCATGCAGCTCTGGTGACATATTTGCCTAGGTAAAATTGCAGAATTGAAATGTACAGTAGAACCTGTCTTGAGTGACCGCCACTTCAGCTTAGCAAAAGTGGTCTTTCAAGATGGGTGGTCGCCCACGACAGGTCAATAAACATTGAAAATATGGTCAATTTCAAGAGGAACCGAGAAAGCTGGTGATTATCCAAGACAGGTTCTACTGTAAAAAAAAATAGTTTGGGTCTAGATATCGGTCATTGTGATTTTGTAGTATTGAGATATTCAATATCATGTCAATTTTAAGATGATATTTACACTATTGTGCTTTGCCCTGAAACCTTACACATGTACCATATTTATTGGTCAAATAAATTGATTCCGAGTTCTGTATTGCAATATACAGTATAATTGTACAGGGTATGTTATCGTAATATTCAATAATTCAGAATGCATACACACAAACACTATACCACTTATATTGGTATCAGTGCTGTCAGAATGGACAAATCTTGCTTTTGGACATCAGTGATGACACCAACCTGAAATAAATGGAACAGAACACAATAAAAATACAATATGTGTGGCTTATATTATACACCATAAATCTAAAAAAAATTGAACATTTTGACAAATACTTATTATTCAGCAAAGTCCTATTACAATGTTGCACTGTGGTTTATCTCATAATATCCTCATCTACATGCCCAACAGGTAGTAAGTCCACTACAGGATGGACTCAAATTAGCTCATTTATCCCATGTGTGGGATCTTTTACTTCCTCTGGCAGATAACAGTTAGAAGGGACCAATGGCCTAGTGTATTTTCCAAGAGAACAAAATTTCCCAAGTTTTTTTAAACTGGCCGATAGTTGGATTCGACTCCAGTCCCCTCGACCGGTGCTTTAACACTTGGCCACCGGTTCCCATTATTGGCAGTAGCCGGTAACCATATAATTTTTTAACAAGTAGGTCTAGTACTGTGACAGTAATCGGTTACCCAGTAATCTACCTTTATATATATCACTATTATCAGGATTAGTAACTTTAACAAACAGACAACTAAATTGTTAATATTGTTATTATGAATCAAAATAAATAGTTATTTAAATCATTGGCATTGCCATTAGGCATTACATACATTAGTATAGACTTGATGTATATATCTAAAAATGTTAATTATATACCTACAGGCTACACTAGTCCCTAGCTGGCTATGGCCTATGGCTATGCATCACAAAAAAGGTAAAAAGTATGAACTTGAAACACACATATCATCGATCACATATTTGCATTCTATTGTCATTTAGTTTAGGGTATTTTTTTAACAGTCTGTGTTGCATTTTACTTGTTTTTATTATTCATTCACGTGGCCATGGCAATGCAGTTGGTTACTTAGTACGTACAACGAAATGAGCGACAATTGAGGCAAATCTACTCTAGTGGGTCGAGGCCACTTTACCATCTGGCTAAATGTAAAATAATTGATAAGCAAATAATGCTCGGTGTGTACCTCGAACAATAATTGACATACACAAACAATATGGAGTGATGGAATGATCGATTTGGTATAGAAAACGAGGTAAAATCGTTGCATCGATGCAGGTTGGAATTGCCGGTTACGCAAACGGCTGTCTGTCTATAACTATTTCGTAATATTGTTAACAGTATTTTACTCTGTGGATCAAATAGTTATAAAAACAACACACAGCTATCTTTGGCAACGTCCTACCGTTTGTCTCGTGGCATGAATGGCCGAAATGTCTTCATAATAATGACTCTGTCCGCAATCTACCGACTTCGCGCTAGGTCGTCTCGCCTTCTTCTGTTTGAAATTAAACGTTACGCGCCGAAATGACTCACGGGTAATAACATTATGGGATGCGGTATTCATAACAATTATTTTTCGGTATAAAATAATATAGTAGCATCGTTTTAGTTTACAACATACTGACATATATATATATTTCTATGTAACATCCACCACATGTACATAACAAAAAAATACATACAGTGGTTAAAAGTTTCCACAGAAACTAAAATAACATTTACGCAATGCAACAAGACAACACCAGATATGGGAGAAATGTGGCCAGAATAACCTTCTGACATTTATTTATTATTCACCCGATAATTGGATGAGTTGTTAGCTAAAACACAATACAATCAAATGTGGGCCATTTGAGGTCTTAAACATTGCCCCATTTATTTTATCTATACATTTTAAAAACAAGGCCCACATTATAAAATACCATACTTAAATTATAGTAATACACCAGAACTATTAAAAAGACGCCTCCCAGACATTTAGACGATTAAAACTACTAACTATTACCACATCCTAGAGAGAGGTGGGGCCATTCCGCCTTCCGCCACACCGTTTATTAATCCTACTTTAATTACCGCCCTAAAAACCCTGCGTACACTTGAAGGAGGAAAAAGCCTTAAGGCAAAACCTCGTGTACCATTTAGAAACAGGGAAAAGCGTCAGCAAAGCTAAAATTAACACATGTGCGTGTTGTGAAAATCCCATACATACTTATAACTAGTCTTATGGCAGGAGGGGAGGGAGGTGGAGTCAAAACTGATACGATATTCGATAAACAACTGAACACGAGGAATTTCAAATGTGGCCGCTGCTGGAGGTGCAGTGGCCTTTTATGTCCTGAATGGTCGGACTAGGTTTTACTGTATCACTACGCTAAAGCGCGGGAAGGCCGGCACGCCTCCCGGCTATTGGACTCTGACCTGGGCGGGACGGCCGGTACGCCTTCAGGCTATTGGACTCTGACCTGGTCAAGGTACAGTGTCAGCTTGTTTACCTAGCCTGCAGGCTGGCTCTAGGACTTTAGTGTTGCCTTGGTTGCCTCGCGTAAAACTTGTTATGCAATGTAATCGCATAAATCCCTTTCTACAGAAAACTATAGATTATCTAAAAACTATAGAATTCTATAGAATATTCTATAGTTTTCTGTAGAATCCTACAACAAAAACTATAGGTTCTCTAAAATATATAGGATTGTATAGAATATTCTATAGTTTTCTGTAGAATCCTACAAAAAAACTATAGGTTCTCTAAAAACTATAGGTTTCTATAGAATATTCTATAGTTTTCTATAAAATCCTACAAAAAACTATAGGTTCTCTAAAAACTAGAGGATTCTATAGAATATTCTATAGTTTTCTCTAAAATCCTACAGAAAACTATAGGTTCTATAAAAACTATAGAATTCTATAGAATATTCTATAGTTTTCTACAGATTCCTACACAAAAAACCTATAGGTTGTCTTAAACTATAGGATTCTATAGAATATCCTATAGTTTGCTATATATTCCTACAAAAAACCTATAGGTTGCCTAAAAACTATAGGATTCTATAGAATATTCTATAGTTTTCTATAGAATCCTACAGAAAACTATAGGTTCTTTAAAAACTATAGCATATTCTATAGAATTCTATAAAATATTCCATAGAATTCTGTAGGAAATTAAGATTTCCATAGCCAATTTATAGTTTTCTGTAGAATACTATACAAAAACTATAGAATACTATAGAATACTACAGAATACTATAGGAAATTTATAGTTTTCTATAGAATTTTTACCAAAATAAATTCCACCAAAATCCACTTGGTGGAACATTGTCATTTTCGCATATTGTCAAGTGGTCGTAGGTCTCACTGAAATTTAAAAGGGTACACGTAATTCGTGTGGTATAACTTATTTTCTGTAAGAATACTATAACGATGATGTATATCATTGAAAAGGTAATGCATTTAGCTGTGTAATGATACCTAACATGTGTCATTGCAATGAACAAAAACGTCAGAATCGTATTCTAAACACATTTACAAATTATTGCAATTTACCCCGATTTTCGGCCTAGTCCAGTCAATCTATGATTTAGCCTCAAACAAATTGTAATAGCAATCATTATGGCGTTATTAGTTAGCACTAAATGTCTGCATTATTATATAACAAAATCCACAGAAATTTACGTGGTGAAACATTTCATTTCTGACGTTAATAACAAGTGTTCGCACATGATGTACACCATTGGAAGGGGTATGGATAGATTAATATAAAGATATACGTCAAGTTTAATTCCATTTAGTAATAACATGAAAATCATTTTCTAAACATAGTGAAGCCCGAATTTTAGTCGCCATGGGGAGTAGCTTTGCGATCAACCGAATTTTACTTGAACGGTTCCACCAGCGATGTCGGCGCTCCATCACGGAACTGCATTGGCAGGACTATGTCGATTCCAACAAAGAGGTCATGGAAATGGCAAACCTCCGGAGCATCGACACCATGTTGATGCTAAGACAGCTCCGCGCATGGATGACATCAGATTACAATAAGTTGTATTTTATGGTGAGCTTCGTCAGGGCAACCGAGATAGAAGGCCCCCACAGGCGCTAGAAGGACCAGCCGAAGTGGCAACACACCCTGGCAAGAGCACAAAGGTAAGCAGACAGAAACAACAATGGAGCGAATGCCATGGAAGCTGCCCAGGACTTTGAGCGATCCAGAAGAGAAGCAGACGGGGAGAAGCGTAGGCGGATGAAATTATCTGCGTCTCAGGCACCTTCAGGTCAAGTAAACCTTTGCCAAACCTGCCCCAGGGCCTGCAAATCCAGGATGGGCCTCTGCAACAACCACCAGAATGCGTGCCGCCCCCCCCCCCCCCCAGGGACGGAGATCTTCCCATTGGTCTTCATGTACAAGCGAACAATCTGCCCCGCACAACGGATGCCCGACAGCAAATGGGTCGGTGCTGCTGGGAGTTAGATTTTTCTTGGATTCTTTCCACTGTTGGTTCTGAGAGTTGATCCTGAGGATGTGCTAGTGGGCCGCAGTTGAATTACGTTCGGGGTAGATTTATCCCTGCTGCGCTTGATGGTACATTTTTAATGAAGTGTTTGTACACCAAACCTTCAAGGTTTTTGCCAATGTTGCCACATTGGAAGCACACAATAGCCTGTTATCCTGCAGTAATCAATTCTTCAACTGTTGCTATGGTATGATACCTTAGCCCACAGCTGGGCCCAGATATTCTAACAAATCGGTGTCTTCGCCAATGAGGATACAGTCGATTTTGTCTGATGAGGTCAGTGCTATCTAACGATCATTAGCTTAGCGTCCTTTGCATGAAAACAACAGCACCCAGCTTTCTCAAGCTCATTGCTCAATAAGTTGATGAGTATGTGCTTGTTTTCTCTGTTGGCCCCAAAACACCTCCTTTAGGAGGAGGGCTTTGCTAATCAGCCGCCTTCCACAGTATCACCTGAAGATGTGCCCTCTGCACATAATCTGTAGGAAGCAACGCCATAATGCGCATTGGCTTCCCATTCTTTCTCCCACACTCATCTTCAGATGATGATGTGGAAGGCGGCTGATCAGCAAGGTCCTTCTCATTTGGACATTTACCTCCCACGCAGTTTGTGTGGGAGGTGAAGGATGGTATTCCGTCACCCAGCTTTGACATTGGACCCTCGGATCATCCAAGTCTGACTGATGCCATAAGCTGTGATTGCAAAGCAGAGAGCAAGGCATGCAGCACTGACGATTGCAGTTGCCACGGCAGTAATATCTCATGTACCATCTATTGCACGTGTACAGCTGGCGATGGGTGTTAATTGTAACCCTCTCACAATTGGGAACGATGCGTATGTAATATATATAATCGTCGCACCTGAAAAATCTATCTTTTTGCATCAACATTACGGCTCTGTGTGATGTAGTGGCAGCCATTTTTTTTAAATGGTTGCCACTTCTTTAAAAATAAAAATTGCCACCTCATATTTTCTGTTGACTGAAACACTGTAGATGACATTCATGCAAAAAAACTGCTTTTGGCAAGCAAATTGCACGGGAAGACATGGTACACGGCACTATATTGAGAATTTGAATAGACACTTGTATGCATGCATGCATGTCAACTATATGGATTGATAACTATTTATCCTATGTTGTGCAACATTATTACAACGAGATTCAGTGTGTTTTCTGTTGTTGATTGCGCTATTATTATTATAGGGGCTCAGACAATAGATGCGAATCAAAATCATTGGAGATATGCATAACAATTAATTGATAAGCGTGTAATAAGATCCAACATGGCCGGTATCTGAAAGTTTTATGAAATAACAAACATGCAGCCGTTATATACATCTGGTGATGTGTTTATCTTTAGCGTTGACCATGAAAATATCGGTCTTGACACCACTTTTGTGACATTATCATGCATAGTTGCAAAGCTATTGAAGAACATAAGTATTTGTGTAATGAAGGCCCTAATTTGCATATTTGAAAAAATGTCCTAGGTTGTCCCGAGGACAACCAAGCTGAATTGCTCCAGGGACCCCCATGTGATAGACAATTCACCAAAACATTATACTACAGAGCATCCATTGATTCAATTGCAAATGGACTAAGTCAGCGTTAGATCGCAATGCATCTCCCCCATAGCGGCTAAAAATCGGGGTTCACTATTTTAAAAACGATTGTTAACCTTACTATTTAACGAATTTATGCTTATTATATCGCTGGGTAGATTAATCCATTATCTTGCCAACGGTATGAAAATGTGCATGAAATATGCAAATAAAATATATATCACAGCCTAAATAACGCCTACCCCTACATATCAATAAGCCAAAACGTCACTGGCAGCGACTTTTGACCACTTGTCATTGTCGTCAAAAATGACAATGTTCCACCACATGGATTTTGGTGGACTTTTTTCTGTTATTGTAGACATATAGTACTAACTAAAACACTGTCATAATTACTAGTACATTTTTTTTAGGTTGACCCTCTTATGGGCACATATATTGACAGGACTATAGCGCGGGGGCCTAGCGGGCCATTTGGAAAACGTCCGCGGGCCATATTTGGCATGCGGGCCAGGGTTTGGGGAACGTTTGCCTAGGTCCTTATATCGATGTCATTGCATATGCATGGTAGCTCTTTTTGTAAGATACAACAAAACAGCATGTGATCGTCGCAGGAAGCCCTGTATTTCGTAAAGGTGTCACACGACAAGATTAGGTCAACAATATTATAGTCGAATAATATGACATCTCCCCCCAAAGATATCAACACATCTAGGATAGAGTTCCATAATATTCGTGAAGTCGAATCGCATGACGTATGACTAACTATTATAAAACACATGTAAACTACAAAATCAATACAAGGGTAGCTAGACAGCTTTCCCTGTAAGCGACAACAGATCATCGGCATTATTCTGGCCTACTGTGCACTTCAATTTTGACATGAATGGGCAAACTAAACTAAACGTCCATTCTGTCGGGCTTTCGCACTGCGCGCCCCGATCTCGTCACGTATCCAGGGCGACGCGGCGAACTAGGCACGTCTTCAGTCGCATCTTGAGGATGCTCATCGCCCGGAAGAGTCGGCGTCGTCTCGACGTCATCAGGCTCGTCTCGGTGGTCGTCTGTCATCTCGGAAGTGCGTGGCGGTTCAGGTGGCACTTTGAGGAGGTGCTTCCTGTTCCGTCGGTACACGCCCCCGTCGCTTGTCTCGACGATGAAGGAACGCGGAGCATCGGCACGTGCGAGTACTGTGCCGTTTGCTGACCATCTGCGTTCGTCGTCTCGTTTGAGGCAGACGGCGTCGCCCGGCTGAAGAGGTGGTAGCTGCTTCGCGCCGTGGTGACGGTCGTAGTGGTGTCCGTACACCCGCTTCGTCGCCTCGTCGTTGTTGAAGGCGGACTCGTAGTCCGGCCAGTTCGGTTGTAGTAACTCAGGCAGTATCGGTACGGTCGTTTTCATACGCCTGCCCATCATGAGTTCTGCAGGGCTGTACCCTGTTGCGGCAATAGGTGTCGCGCGGTACACCATCAACGCCTTCGTCGGATCGTCCTGCGCGAGCTGTTTCTTCGCGACCTGTACAGCCCTCTCCGCTTCCCCGTTCGACTGAGCGAAGTAGGGACTGCTGGTCACGTGGTTGATGAGCGCATCATTCGTAAACGCTGCGAACTCGCGGGACTTGAACTGCGGTCCGTTGTCTGTAAATAGGATATCTGGATGGCCCCATCGTGCATTCACATATGTTATCTTCGCAATCACGGCTGATGAAGATGTGTTGCTAAGATGTGAGACTTCGGTGTATCGACTGTAATAGTCGATCATGACGATGTAGGTTTTACCCCGGAAGTCGAACAAGTCTGCACCGACTTTCTGCCATGGACGGTCGGGCATCGGGGTGCTCTTGAGAGGCTCTCTCGACTGTGAGGATCTCTTCGTTTGACAGACAGCACAACGCGCTACCAGGCTCTCAATCGACTTCGACAAGCCCGGCCACCAAACTGTCTCGTTAGCTCGCGCGCGACACTTCGTGATTCCTTGGTGACCACTGTGGATCTTCTCGTGGATCTCGCTGCGCAACGACTGCGGGACGACGATCCTTCGAGCACGCACGAGGATTCCCTTCACGACACTCAACTCTGACCGAACGTGGTACAGATCGCGCAAGCATTTGTCTGCCTGCGAGATGTGCCGTGGCCAACCCCCAGACGTGTACGCGATGACTCTCTGAAATGCGTCGTCGCTTTCCGTGGCGTCGCGAATGCGTCGTAGCATTGAGTCAAGCACGGGCACTGTCGATAGCATACCCTCGACGTACGACTGCACGGCATCCACAGAGTCCAGTCGCTGGTCGCACTGTAGAGGTTGTCGTGACAGAGTATCTGCGATCACCTGGTCTTTACCAGGCACATGCTCTGCGACGATGTTGAATCGCATCAGGCGAAGCAACAAGCGCTGACACCGAATCGGTGTCTGGTCGATATCACGAGAGTTGATCAACGGGATGAGAGGTTTGTGGTCAGTCAACAACTTGATCTTCTCCAACCCCATCAGATATCGGTCAAACTTTTCGCACGCCCACGTACACGCCAGACACTCTTTCTCAATGGCCGCATATCCCATCTCCGCTTTCGTCAACGTTCTGGAACAATACGCCACAGGCATCATCTGGTGGTCATGGACTTGCATCAGAACGGCACCGAGGCCGTATCCACTTGCGTCTGCACATATGACTGTGGGTAGTTTCAGGTCGTAGAATGTGAGTACAGGAGTAGACGATATCATCTGTTTCAATTCAGCGAACGCCTTCTCATGCACGCTTCCCCACACCCACACGATGTCCTTGCAGAGGAGTTCGTTGAGTGGCTTCGTGAATCGGGCGAGGTCTTTCACGAAACGTCCAAGGTAGTTCACCATTCCGAGGAAACGACGAAGTTGATGTATGTTTTCGGGCGATTTCATCTCCTGGATGGCCTTCACCTTGTCTCTATGGACGCTGACTCCGTCTTTGCTGATCCAATGACCCAGGAACTCGAGCCCAGGTTGTCGCAAGGTACACTTGGCCTTGTTCAGCTTCAGTCCTGACTTCTCGATGATGTTGAACACCGTCTCGAGTCGTTGGTCGTGTTCTGCGATATTCTTCCCGCATACCAGAATGTCGTCCTGATACACCGACACACCGGGGACGTCGCGGAGAATGTCGCTCATTTCACGCTGGAATATCTCGCTCGCGCTACTTATTCCGAACGGTAGCCGTAGAAAACGGTATCGACCGAATGGCGTGATGAAGGTCGTCAGTATGCTGCTGTCGTCATGAAGACCCAACTGCCAGTAGCCGCACGAGGCGTCCAAAGACGAGAACACCTCGGCCCCAGCCAGGTTGTGGATGACGTCTTCAACGGTTGGCAACACATATCGCTCGCGACTGATGGCGACGTTGAGACGTTTCAAGTCAACACAGAGGCGAATGTTCCCTCCTGATTTCGGCACGACGACTATGGGACTGCACCACTCGGTAGGTTCTGTCACTTTGACGATTACCCCCAAGCGTTCCATTCGAGCGAGTTCTGCAGCCACCTTGTCGAGCATCGGCAGTGGCACGCGTCTAGACGTGCTGCAGCTGTACGGCTGTGCATCAGATTTCAGTTTGATGTGTACGCGCCGGGTCTTCAGCTCACCAAGCTCTCCAAACACGTCAAGGTCATAGAGGTCGGACGTGTGAACGTTGTCGAGCCGCGCTATCAAGCTTAGATGGACCGCCGCAGCTCTGCTGAGCAGGTTTTCCTTCAAACCTGGTATGACGTAACAGTGGACGTTCGTCACCTTTCGTTTTCGCAATATCTTCGCTATGAAGTGACCATCACAGAACAGTTTACCACCCGGTGAATCTAGCGAAACGTTGGCCGACTTCAGCTTCGGTCGCTCGTGGAGTTGACGATAGGTTTCAGACGAAATGACGGTGACATCTGCGCCGCAGTCAATCTTGAAATCCACTACCGTGCCATTCATCTTCACTGATGTGTGCCAGGGTGGCTCGTCGTGTTCCTTGGACTCGACGGACCCAAGGAAGAACTCAGACGGCTCTACCCCGACTGCCGAAGTGATTTCGTGTACGTTTCTTCTCGTCGAACACCGTTTCGCGAAGTGACCCTTCTTGTGGCACAGTTTACAGTAGGCGTTCAGCGCCGGGCACTCTGATCGTGTGTGCTGATGGTAGCCACACGCGTCACATGTCTGGACGACTGACTTTGCATGCCTGTGAGGAGCGTTCCGTGGTGTAGACGGCTTGAATGGCGGTTTTCCACGTCTACCACCCGGACTCCGCTTCACCTCGTTGATGACGCCTGCTGCCGGTCTAGTTTCGATCGACTTGATTTGCTGTCTAGACGCCTCATCCGCCCGACACATTTCAACAGCACGCCCGAGAGTGAGGTCAGCTTCGCGCAGAAGCCGTCCTCTCACCGCATTATCGCGCAACCCTAGGACAATCCTGTCCCGGATTAGCTCATCTCGCAGTTCGCGGTAATCACACGTCGCTGCGAGATGTTTGAGTTCGGTGACGTACTGGTCGATAGACTCTCCTTCATGTTGTGTTCGAGTGTTGAGTTTATAGCGTTCGAAAGTCACATTTGTCTTAGGAATGCAATAACTTTCGAATTTCTCCTTCAACGGGTCGAGCTTATCCGCCTCTTCTTCGGTGAACTGGAAGGTGTTGTAGATCTCCAGTCCCTCTTCCCCGATCACATGAAGAAAGATTGCACACTTCACTGGGTCGTCTTTGACATCAACCCCGGACGCTCTTGCATAAAGCGTCCATCGCTGGATCCATCTTTTCCACGTTTCTGATACGTTGCCGGAAAAGGACATCGGCCCAGGGGGCGAAAGAGTCTCCATTATGTGTGCCTATCTTCTTCGCATTACGATCCCCGTTGCTAAGGTATACGTCAAAGCCACCTATTAACGCTCACGCGGAGAATCGTGTCTAAGTGCCCCGATATACGCATTTTGTTTGAAATCGCGCAAAGGGGACTTGCATAAACGTTCATGGTTTAATGTTCATCACAATTCATTCATGATCTACCGGTTTATGCGCGTGAATTCATCAAGATACGCTACCACCATGTAAGATACAACAAAACAGCATGTGATCGTCGCAGGAAGCCCTGTATTTCGTAAAGGTGTCACACGACAAGATTAGGTCAACAATATTATAGTCGAATAATATGACACTTTTTGTATTGATAGGCTCAAAATACTTAAAGGGATTTATGCGATTACATTGCATAATAAGTTTTACGCGAGGCAACCAAGGCAACACTAAAGTCCTAGAGCCAGCCTGCAGGCTAGGTAAACAAGCTGACACTGTACCTTGACCAGGTCAGAGTCCAATAGCCTGAAGGCGTACCGGCCGTCCCGCCCAGGTCAGAGTCCAATAGCCGGGAGGCGTGCCGGCCTTCCCGCGCTTTAGCGTAGTGATACAGTAAAAACTAGTCCGACCATTCAGGACATAAAAGGCCACTGCACCTCCAGCAGCGGCCACATTTGAAATTCCTCGTGTTCAGTTGTGTATCGAATATCGTATCAGTTTTGACTCCACCTCCCTCCCCTCCTGCCATAAGACTAGTTATAAGTATGTATGGGATTTTCACAACACGCACATGCGATAATTTTAGCTTTGCTGACGCTTTTCCCTGTTTCTAAATGGTACACGAGGTTTTGCCTTAAGGCTTTTTCCTCCTTCAAGTGTACGCAGGGTTTTTAGGGCGGTAATTAAAGTAGGATTAATAAACGGTGTGGCGGAATGGCCCCACCTCTCTCTAGGATGTGGTAATAGTTAGTAGTTTTAATCGTCTAAATGTCTGGGAGGCGTCTTTTTAATAGTTCTGGTGTATTACCATAATTTAAATATGGTATTCTATAATGTGGGCCTTGTTTTTAGAATGTATAGGTAAATTAAATGGGGCGATGTTTAAGACCTCAAATGGCCCACATTTGATTGTATTGTGTTTTAGCTAATAACTCATCCAATTATCGGGTGAATAATAAATAAATGTCAGAAGGTTATTCTGGCCACATTTCTTCCATATCTGGTGTTGTCTTGTTGCATTGCGTAAATATACATATATGTACATAACCAAATAGCGCTAAAAATGTTTCGCTCCCGCGCCGCTATGTCTTCATGCTTCAGCTGTCTCTCTTTCTGTTCGATTGCATGGTGACATCTCAAGACAGGGGGAAGGGGTGATGTTCAAAACTTTTCGTCGCCGTAATTTCACCTTATTGTAACCTGAACGGGGGCACATTCCCAAGCGTCTGGGGACCACGGTCACGTGGACCCATTCAAAAAGGTCAATGGGCACGCGAAAGTTCATGTTTAGCGGGGTACGTGCCCCCCAGACCTCCCGGCCTAGACACGCCTATGGTAACGTAGGCCTACACCGATCTATAGATTATCTAACTATAATCGAGGAAACGTACGAACGTACGTACGTACGTTTGCATGTATGTATGTATGTATGTATGTATGTATGCATGCATGCATGTATGTATGTATGTACCCTGCTAAAAATGTACTACAGTTTATTATGGTAAACCATGATACATCCATAGTAAATCATGGTGAATTATAGTAAACCATAGTATATTGCATTTTACCATGCTTTCACCATAGTAAATCATCTTAAAATATGGTATCCATTGTAATAAACCATGGTAAAACGTGATCGATATTCATCATACTAAAATGAAGTATTTACTACAGTAAACCATAGTATTAACTATGGTAAAACATGATATTCCGCAAAAACAATGTAGTTTACTATAGTAAACTATAGAAAATGTACTTTATTAAACTGTAGTATTTTTTTAGCAGGATATATATGAATATCGGAAATACTTCGGGAAAACGACCCCTGTGTCATGGACTTGGCAACATGAAGTAGACGCTGACACAATATGCTTGTCTACCATCATTTACCAGAACAGGTAGTAAATGCACCTATAGTATCAATTAATTTAAAAACCGCCTAGATAACCACTGGAGAACGGAAGAATTCCTCTACGACTACAATGCCGCCTTGCCAGGTATAGCCGTAGAGCTTTTAAAGAAACAAGCGCAGATCTGACCACCGAGGCCACCGCCTACAGTCAGAAACAACCTAAGTAAACCTAAGTAAGTAAGTAATCATTCCAGTACCATAGCGATGTGAATAAATAAAAAGCGGTGCAGCGTGCAGCCTGGGTAATCGAGGCTATCTTGCTGAGGTCGAGTCACTTCCGGGTTGTAAACATGGCGGGTCTGTCAAAAATTGGCATTACGTCTTTGCTTGTCGTGGTTATTTTTCAACTATTGTGTAATGTTCTCCAAGGAGTGAATGCAGAAACAGGTACGACATATTGTGCTATTCAACTAGTTATTGTTTGTAGTCGAACAATTGTATTCAGTTCATGTATTAGCACATTTCTAATGTGCGTTCCACGTCACTAACTGGAATTGCGGAAATTGAGGGACATCAACAAATACCAGTGACTCAGCGACACGCGCGTGTACTGACATGCATGCTCACACATTCAGTTGCCTAAAATTATAAATCGTGATTATGGGCATGGCATAGTTAATAAGTCAAAACTCATAGAGATAGACATTGTTTAGTCTTCAGTCTAGAACTTGGCGGTCTTTTAGTTTTACTTTCTTGACTCAAGTTTCTGACCTAACCATGGCATGATAAAGGGGTCATGTCAATCTATCGGCATGTCAATGAGATGATGATAACAGCAGGTGAGAAGTTTAAGACATTTTATAGGTCACGTTTTCTTATAATCAGACAAAACGTTAACATGGTCGCCTATGGGAAAACCAACAGTGGGCTGACCCCAATAAAGACCCTGGCAACGGAAGCATGCTATTGTCATTGCACAATCATGGAGGACGCATTTTACTTCAAATATCTTGAAACAATCACTGATAATATATGTATGGCAAAACAACAGTTGAACGGGACAAACCGTTTTTGGATATTGCAGACTTCTCATCAGTCTGCAAATCCAAATCACAGTGTCGGAACACATGTCTTATAAGGGAGGTGGGGTGTGTATGCTACTAGTTAAGCCTCAGTTTGCAAATCTGTATGATAATGAACCAATGACATTGCAGCAGGGTAATCCATCAATCTTTTTTGTTTACTTCTGCTAGTTAAACACACTTGAAGATCCTGTCATTGACCCTAATGAAGCCTGACGACAGTGACTAGCTGGAGTCAGTTGTAGTGGGAGACTGTTATCAGATACTGTCTACTGGCAGGACCTTCTGGCCAATCAAGCAAGTGGCATTGTTTTCTGAATGTCTGCTAATTAGGCTGTGTAATATTATGTAATTGAACTGCATAAGACACCTAGCCTTTTGCGATTTCACACCCTAAGGTGACTTTTTGTTGATATTTACCTTTGTAAATAGGGCGCAAAGTCATAAAATCAATATAAATTTGAATGTAACATATAACAACTCGCTGTATTGAATATTCTTATAAAACACATATTGGACTTTCTGGAAAACTGTTATAGGAGTTCATACGTGCCACCTGAGAATGTTGTGCTAGATTATAAATTGTCCGATAGTGAAATGCTTATTCACACGGTGCCCTGTCAAGTAGGGTGGCTCTTTTGAAATGTGTATAAAAAACAAACACGTGGATGAATTAAACAAAAAATACCACACAGTGTATGAGATAGGAGAGCCTATCAAATGTGTTAGTTTCAACATTTTTCTCCAAACTTGCCTTGCCTACTTGGGGTCATGTTCTAGTTAGACTTCCTGTCTGTTGCACACGAAGAAAAGTGCAGTGTATTTTTGAGAAATGATTTTTTTTACAAAATTCACATGCTGTGACATAAGTGCATTTGAGTAGGGAGATTTTCATGTGTGATTGTAGAAGGTGTTGACTATAAAATGGTGGATTTCTAGATGATTTGAATAAGCGGAAGGATATTTGGTAGCAATTTGTCTGTGTGACCTGTTTGCGGAGTAATTCTTGCCGGCATTTGTAAATATTGACGGGTGTCGCACATACAGACATTTTATGAGAGCTGTAAGTATGCAATTTTTGTTAAAATCTATCGGCATGTCAATGAGATGATGATAACAGCAGGTGAGAAGTTTAAGACATTTTATAGGTCACGTTTTCTTATAATCAGACAAAACGTTAAGATGGTCGCCTATGGGAAAACCAACAGTGGGCTGACCCATAAAGCCAAAGTCGAAGACTGCTGAGTCCGCGTTGGTTAATATTGGTTAACTGGCCTACTACATAATTATTGTAATAAAAGGTAGTGATACTCGAGTATACTGTTTATTAAGTTCATCAAATGTGATCCATGTGTGGAAGCAAGTTGACCGTCGGTAAAACTTAACTAGGTTTTCCTACGAGAACGGCAGAGCTAGGTCGGTGCAGATAACGCAGTTAACGGACACACTGTGCTTCGTGGAAAACTGATGTGCAATAGACGATGGCGGCAGAAAGATTAAGACGTCAACATGCTAATGTAATTGCAACATGCGTGATCACTGGCGAACTGTATTTCACTAGAATTTCCACAAATTAGAAAGTTATAATTTTGCACATGTCACAATTTACTGTAAATTTTCACTTGTCCACTGAACAACCATACAGATCATTCTACTTCTCCGGACAACAAATCACTTGTCCTGCACAACCAAACAAGCACTTATTTCAAATGCTGCCTATAATTATAAGTATATATATATACACATGCACACACGCATCTAAAAAATGCTCACACACATGCAATTACACTTCTTCAGTTATAACTTATAGTAACAACACTGTACATTGACTGTCTAGAGCGTTTCTACGATCATCATTTGTATAACGATGCCTCGAGTCCTCGACCCAACATCAGTTTTACAGTAGTCGCAGAACTACGCCTAGCTGCCACTGGAGATGTCTGTACACTAGTGTTGTGTACCACATACACTGTACCTGTATACCAGTGAACCAGTTTTTCTATACGATTTTGAAACCATTTTTTATTCAGCCAAATCGGTGTTCCATACGATCTGTGTACATCACCAAGTAATAATGCTTAAATATTCCCAAACAACGTAAAAGTCACCTTATATGAACCAAAATCCAAGATAAGCCGCGCACCGCACTTGTCGTTCATGCAGACTCCAACCCTTGTCAACATCCAAACTGTAAATATTGTATATATAGATCTATTATCTGTAAAATGTTGACAACACACGACTGAGCCTCTGAAGGCATTTGTGTAGAATCCAGACCTGCCAAACTTTCACTATTCCAACTACATTTTTATATATGAAATTCATACCTTTAAATATGACGATACATTTATTCCATTATATACTATGTGGCTGAGTATGTGCATCGTTTCCAAAATATTTGTTTTACGACATTTGAGGTTGAAATAATACTCTAGTTTGTATCATATAGCGACTCACTGGGACGTTGACGTTATATCATGACACGTATATGTGACATTGCCATGTTACCCATTGTGTCTGTTTTCATTGTTCTATATCTAGACAATACTAACAAGACTAACTCCGCGGGAGAGAAAGAGACGACAGCTAATGTAACATTGTTACCTGAAGAAGCTAATGAAACAAGCCATCCAACGACGCCACCTGTTACTACTACTACGACTACAAGAAGTATGTCACTGGTTAAGTTTTCTAACTCAACTGTCCTGTAACCTTCATTGGCATCATGCATGACGTTGTTTCCCCTGGGTAACAAGATTGCCATCCAGAGCTATCAGCTCCTGACAGCATGTGGACAAGGAAGCCTTTAGCTTATCAAGAGTCCACAAATTGTCCACCTACTTATAACCTGCCCTTGCCAGATAGCTATAAATTTTATTTTTGAACATATTTACACTGCTAGCATTAACATAATCATCAGATAATTTGTTCCAGTCATTTATTGTCCTCTGAGAGAATGAGTACTTTTTCATATCCAACCTTCACTGTTCCTTGACTACCAGTGGTAGTGCTGAATTGTGCCCTCTGGTTATACTGCCTTCTTTCAGTTTGAAGAAAATATTTCTGTCAATATCCTCATAACCATTCATTATCGTAAACAACTTTTATTTGGTCTCCTCTTAGTCTCCTAGTCTCTAGTGTTGTAAACCCGCATTCTAATAGGCTTCTTTCATAACTAAGATCTTTCAGTTCAGGAATCAGCTTACCAAGGTAGTTACTCTTTGTTGCACTCTTTCTAGCTTATCTATGTCCTTACAGTATGGCCTCCATGGTTGTATGCAATATTCCAAATGAGGTCTAACTATTGCTTTCTACAATGGTACAATCAGCTGTTTCTCCTTATACACTGTACATGATATTTCTTCTAATTAGCCCTAGTATCTGGTTACCCTTTGAAGCAGCAATTCCACATTACTCTGAAACTTTCATGTCAACACAAACTGTCACACCTAAATCCTTTTCCTTTATAGTTCTACCTAATATAGTATCCATCATTGTGTATTCTTTGTCAGCATTTCCATGTCCTATGTGAATGCATTTACATTTCCCAAATTGAATAACATTTGCCATTTTTCAGACCATTTGACGAATTTGGGCAAATCATCTTGTAGTATGTGTTTATCTACATCTGCTTTAACTCTTCTGAATACTTTTGTATCATCTGCATATTTCAGTACTTTACTTTATATATCATCATCCAAACCATTTATATATATATATATATATATATATATATATATATATATATACCAAGAATACTAGAGGTACCAACACTAACCCCTGTGGCACTCTACTTAAAACTCCCCCTCTACTATTACTCTCTGTCTTCTGTCTGTCAATAATATTTCTATCCAGCTGATCACACCATCCCCTATGCCGTGTGACTTAAGTTTAAGCAACACTTTTTGATGTGGCACTTTATCAAATGCTTTCTGAAAATCTAGGTAGACAACATCCACTGGTGACCCATCATCTATCCACTTTGTAATTTCTTCTAAAAAACAAGGTAATATGAGTTGTGGGGTCAACAAGCACCAAAGATGGTGTTTAAAGAATAAGGTGTCATGCCGATCACTCCAACTGTAGAAATAGTACTACAACTTTGACAATTAAAATTTTAGTGCTGTCGTTTTGTACATTTTGCATGTTATCCATGTATGTTGGTATGTAAATGCTTATAAGTGTTGTGATTAGACATTTGATGGTGAATTATGGTTAGTTTCATGGTTACTGGTTACTTCATAAAATACAACATTACCTTTCAGAAATTCATCATTGAGTAGCATTGCGTTTATTTTTGTTACCATTCAGTCATATTAGTTACAACTTGCAGTACTGTTGGTAGAGTGTTTGTTAGGTTGGCTCGTCGTAGACACCCTTATATACGGCAAGCAGTGTCATTATTACCCAACATACATCACATGCACAAAGTCATGGAACACAGGCTATGGAAGATAAATGTGATGGTGTTGCACTAAAGTAAGTTTTAACGTAGGTTACAATTCAGTATATCTACAGGGGGTATTAACTGAGTATTTTCAGTTCATGCTATTTAAGAAATCATATTCACTAAATCATTAGTAATTTGAAAGTGTTTGAAGTTAGGCATCTGGGCAAGTCCATAGTTTGGCCAACTTGTTTGTTAAAGCAGAGTTCTTACTGTTAAACAATAAACTAAAAGTACTCCTAAAAAGATATACTTCATTACTCACGAAAAGTAAACTTTTCTACTCAAGTACAGTAACAAACAAAAAACAGAAGACGAAACAGTGAATATTTCTTGCATTGGACCAGTAGTTTCGGAAATATCACCCCCCAAAGTTTGGCGTTTTCGGCAAAAATGGACTTTACCGCCAATCTTTACACCCCTGTTTCTCAGCAACCAGTGGACTAAATAGGACAAACTTGGTGTCATTGGAAAGGGAATTGGCTAAGGATTCCAAGTTGATGACCTCTTAACCTTGAATTTGACCTTGTGTATCTCGCGACCTTGAAATGACCTTCAGTCAGAATTATAGCCGAGAATGTTGGCTACAATATTTAAAAAATCCATGGGTGTAATATTTTTGTTTGTCTTCAAAATACAATCAAAGTAAGCACATCTGACATGTCTGAAGCTATAATGCATGTTCTGTTAATTATACATACCTATGCCATACCATATGGTACGTTTAATGCACAATTTTCAAAATTGAAACAAAATTGTAAAGAAAGAAAGAGTTTAATCTTGTACATTCACACAAGTGAAATCTCTTATGCATGGCAAACCTGGAATGTATGCACGGAGGCCTCTGATGTCTTCATCAAACTCGGCCAGTATCCACCAAAGGTTGAAGATGATGATCTGGCAATCCTGGAGAAGTTTATAGTAATAAATAATAATGTATGACAGGTCCAGTACAGCTGCTGGTGTTGATGATGCATGGCTGGACACGTTTGCTTGAAAGCAGAGACCATACGAAGCCATCCCCCCACTCGAGCTGCTCTCCTTCAGCATATCAAGCGTGCTGCCTAGCAGGCAAACTGCATATGGAGTCCGTCAACAGTCTGCCTACCAGAAACCCAAAGTCCTGTTGACTGGGGATGGGCAAAAGATGGTGACTTGTGGCAGATCTTCTGGACAATGCTGGCACCCATTGCACAGAGTTGTCAGCAGTTGACCAAGTGTGGATGCAAGAAGGAATGTTATGTAAGGTGCACAGGCTATGGCTTCGGTCTCATCTGTACAGCACTGTGCAGCTGCAAATGCCAAGATTAAGTTAGTATATGTAGGCATAACATAGGGCGAAAGACAAGACAAGTGCAAAGACAATGTGTGGACAGTATGGACAAACACTACAAAGCCATGTAGGACAAACAGGTTCATACTGTAATGTTAACTGACACTAAGTTTATAAAGTGTAGAAGTGCAAAGACAATAATAAAGGACAAACAAGTACATTTTCACGGACTCTTTGGAGTCATCAACAAATTTAGACTTATCAGAGTCGATTACTTGTACTATTGTTGACGTGGCGGAACATCTGACCAGAGTGACACACAGCTATTAAATGGCGACAGAATTATTGTGTTGAACTCGATTTGATTGTTCTGATGGTACAGTAACATGCACATGGCGAAATGTGAGGGTAAGCAGTTGATTTAGAATTATGAAGGTGCATTACACATTCCTTTCGTACTGCTTACTGAATGGCAATGAAATGTATGTTTAAAACTGAAATTCATCTTGTAATATATAACTGCATCCCAAGCCTTTTTCATAAATTCTGCGAGAAATGATAGAAAGCTGCATCTGGGAAGATTTAGAGATTAAAATTCAGCTTCTGCATAGTCAAAAACATGATTCGACACCAAGATCATTCAAATCAGACTATTCTGTCCAATTTTATGGCGAAGATAGTATTTTTATATCGGAAATGGCAGCCGTCTTAAAAAATTGGTGGCCATCTTGAAATTTTCGGTGGTTAACTGGATTTTTTTCAAAAAGTGGTCCCTGATGCGTATTCATGCCAATTTTTGTGCTTGTATCACCATTTGAAAAATTCCCCTGAAAATGTTCACTTATCTGCTCCACTAAAAGTACAGCATATCATTTCGTATAAAACTGATGAAAACTGATCATATGAAAGAAGCAATCTGACATGTTGGTTTGCCAAACCGTGGACTTACCCAACTCTAGAAACTGTCATTGTTACTTGTGTGTGTGATCGAGAGTTAACAAATTGCGACAATTGGTATGTTAACAATTAATTATGGAAAATGCATTTTTTTAAGAAGAATCACTATCTATGTCCATAAAAAATAATATTTCAATGCATTGAAACTTGTTCAATATGATATGACAGATTTTTGTGTATATGCAGTGAAAAAGTGAAGAAAAACACAGAAAAAAAAAATACATTAAATTGTTTACCTTTGTAATTCAAATTCATATTTTGCTGTTGCATGTCAGTGTTTCTCTCCAACTTGCCAAAAATGTGACGCCGAAGTGACACGTTGAAAGCCCCTGTTTCCTTGACATGTATGAATATGTCAGCTCATATATGTTGGTTTCTTGTATTCCCTTCAATTCAGAGTTAATCTTGTAACAACTGTTATAATGCCATACAGTGAATCATGCAGACGTCACATTTTTAATTGTAGTAATAATATAGCGTCAAAACAAATTCAGTGACGCAAACTAGAATAAAATTATCAGTTTCGCGAATTGGGAAAAGTAGACATTGGTGACGTCAGGCTGCAGTGGCGCTGTCCATGCAGTTTAAATTGTGAGTCTTCAGCGACATGTTTTTGGACCTATGCATCTAAGAGTTAATAAAAACTACACATTAGCAACTGCCATCAAGCATATTATCCCAGCAATTTACTACAAAAACCTTGCTTCAGCGATAGGCCATGATGCATTAATTTTGATATGATATTTATTTATTTATTATTTGTTGTTAAATTTTAATTAAACTGTTTTTAAAATTTGTTTTAATTCCTAATCATTGATATGTTATTAATATTACTTTTTACTGAATACAATTTAATTTGTAAATATATATTTAAAATAATTTATACAGGGGAACATTCTACAGTTTTAACATGTTTTATAGCCTAACGTTATTATTATTTTATTATTTACCTGGACTAAGTGTAATTTTAAGCTATTTAGTATTTTAATGCTTGTACACACCCCTGAACGGGACATAACTGACAAACGTCCATAATCTTTACTGGAATTAATAGTCGTCAACAATAACAGGTGACAAACAGTCAACGGGCATCTTAAGATAGCCACCTGTGGACACTATTAAATTTGATTATGTCAAGCAAACACAATTTTTTCCAATCGCCGTTCAGAAATTAAACATGTCGAAGCCGCATAAACCTTGTTAAATTGGCAAACCGTACATCAATATTAACTGCGCAAGTAGTACTTGGACATGCACTAATATCACCGAGGTATTAATTTTCGCATGCACTCATAAAGTTAATATTGGCAACGGTCGTTGAAATTTCCAATTACAACAGTAATCTTAAACATTTTGCCGTCAACAATTGTGTCATACTATGCCCGGGGACAAAGAAAAACAAATAACCGTCAACTATCCGGCTTACGGCTTTAAAAGTTGCCCTACGGATACTACGAGTCAGTAAAATGAACTCTGTCAGATCTAAAATTATTCGTTTGGCTGTTCCAGATATACTTATGTCGCAAGTAAAACTACTAAGGCTCCCATTACATTCCGTTACATACCGCTGCCACTCGAGTTGACCCATTTTCAAAATAAAAATGGCGCCATCTTCGCCGGCGCTCGATTTGGCACAGACACTTACACTTACAGGTTAATGGCTGATTTAAGCCATTGGCCTTTGTTGGTGCCCATATCCCATGCTATTCCAGTGCTTGTCGAGTCTGGCCTTAAACTGTGTGACGGTCTTGGCATCTACCACATGTTGTGGGAGCCTGTTCCACTGATCCACGGCTTTAACTGAGAAGTAACTAAGACATACTTGCGGCTCTAACTAAGACATACTTGCATAACTCCCCTTGCGAACAATTCGAATTCGTCGGCAAAGACACAAAGCTGTGATCCAATGGACTGTGGAGTAGGAGAACATTTTCTGTCTAAATCTTTGCCACCCCGCAAAACAATTACAATGTCGGGTTGTATCGCCGAAATCTGTGCCATTACATATGGTTGCCGAAACGTAGATACAGTCAAGCCACGGTGACCCATAAATGAAATGTTGCATTTACGGCCATGCTTTTCGAAATTGGCAAATAACCCAGGGGAACCAGCGGACTCAACAAACTCGCCCAACACATATGCATGAGAATGTTCGATAATAAGTATTTCTAGATCAGAAACCGCAGCCGACAAGATTATAGCCGACGCCATTTCTGATCGTCACAAAACTTCAAGGCAAAGGAAAAACCACAAAGGCAAATATTAAACGAACGATACTCAGCTGTAATCGGTGCTCAAACTGTCTTCCTTCCGCGTTTGGGTAGATGTCAATGAAGTGTAACCGTGTATGCGTTTAAACTTAATCTAATTGATCTATAGGGTGTACAAACAGTGAGAAATCAGAATTTAGTAGCATCAGGATACTGGACTCTTGGTTTCTGCTGTACACAAGCATAATATGCAGTTGTCATCAAAAATGTTTGAAATCGTCTAGCAACGTATCAATATTATTAATCAGAACCACTTATTTCATCAATGGCATGCAAACGAAGTGTCAGATAAGTTTTAGTGAAATACTTACAATATTCGTAAGACGATAATCACTTCACGCGCCATACGGAAGCACTCGGTTTCTACCTCATCGTGTTCAAAATCACTCTGCAACAAATCGCAATGCATGCACTGTATAAACTCCACGGGCTGTTCGTTAACTTTCCTGTGGTGATTAGGGTGAATAGTTGCTTACAAATTCGCCCGATAAATTTAAATATTACGGTTGTTCACATCTCCGTCACCGATGTGGTGCACTGTAGTCACGTGGTCTGCGTTCGCTATCAAAACATCTGTCAAAAACCTGTTTGCCTCGTTTTAATTTGAGACAAATAACTTTGTTGCAAGTTTGTAGACGTTCTTTGCTCATTGTGTCTGATATATCTGACTAAAGATGTATTTAATATCAGATCCAGCTATGTAATCGTAATGAGGCAGAAACTGAGATAGGGCAGAAACCGAGTAGGTGACTATACACAACATTACACACAGATTCCCATCGCAGAAGATACGTGTATGTTGTGATTGGCTGAAGGCGCTGGGTGGTTTCACTAAGCCAAACAGCTGGAAGTAATTATCGCCTCAGCCACTTAGCTCAATACCCACACTAGGCCCGTCCTGGCCATTGCAAAAAATACAGTATGTTCTGCATTGTTCCGTGTGCTGATGGCGTTCACAATTGTAAAACATGTAACGCTGAGAACACAGCTTGCACGGCATGCAGAGTTGGATACAGTTTAGTAGTACCAGAAGAAACATGTGACAGTTGCAACAGCAATTTTTAATATTTATTCCACGTAAACGTGCATATGAGTCGATCATTGTATACATATTTTGTTGTAGCATGTGCTGATGGCGTAGACAACTGTCAAACGTGCAATGATGGGAAAACAGCTTGCACGACGTGTAAAGACGGGTACACAGTGGCCAACGGAGTATGTCAAGGTAATGTCTTATCGTAAATCATTCATAAACCTACCAATTGCATTAATAACAGTTGTAGTAGCAGAGGTAATAGTAGTAATAGTAGTAGTAGTAGTTGCAGTAATTTTAGGCACTATTATAGCAGTAGTAATATCAGAAGAAACACAAGCGACAGTACCAGCAGTACTTTTTAATCTGTTCCACATAAACTTCGATATAAGTAGAGATCATTGTATATATATATATATACACATTTTACAACTGTGTACGCCATCAGCACACGGAACAATAATATATATATATAATATAATAATTCAATAATATATATATATATGTATATATATACATATATATATATACATATTATTGTTCCAATTGCTGATGGCATACACAGTTGTAAAACGTGTAACGCTGAGAACACAGTTTAGTAATACCAGAAGAAACACAAGCAAATAACTTTGTTGCAAGTTTGTAGACGTCCTTTGCTCATTGTGTCTAATATATCTGACTAAAGATGTATTTAATATCAGATCCAGCTATGTAATCGTAATGAGGCAGAAACTGAGATAGGGCAGAAACCGAGTAGGTGACTATACACAACATTACACACAGATTCCCATCGCAGAAGATACGTGTATGTTGTGATTGGCTGAAGGCGCTGGGTGGTTTCACTAAGCCAAACAGCTGGAAGTAATTATCGCCTCAGCCACTTAGCTCAATACCCACACTAGGCCCGTCCTGGCCATTGCAAAAAATACAGTATGTTCTGCATTGTTCCGTGCGCTGATGGCGTACACAGTTGTAAAACGTGTAACGCTGAGAACACAGCTTGCACGGCATGCAGAGTTGGATACAGTTTAGTAGTACCAGAAGAAACATGTGACAGTTGCAACAGCAATTTTTAATATTTATTCCACGTAAACGTGCGTATGAGTCATGTAAAGACGGGTACACAGTGGCCAACGGAATATGTCCAGGTAATGTCTTATCGTGAATCATTCATAGACTGACCAATTGAACAGTTGTAGTAGCAGAGATAATAGTAGTAGTAGTAATTGCAGTAATTTTAGGCACTAATATAACAGTAGTAATACCAGAAGAAACACAAGCGACAGTACCAGCAGTACTTTTTAATCTGTTCTACGTAAACTTCGATATGAGTAGAGATCATTGTATATATATATATATATACATATATATATTTATGCAATGAACAACACAAGTCCAATGTAGCAGAGAATTGAAATTGGCCAAATGAATGACGTTTATTTATTGAAGTTGGACTGCTTATCGTGCAGCCAATTTGGGAATGACATTAATAGGGATGTGAGCTCTAAAATCCAAACCTGATATGACACTGAACCCTTGTACAATATCACCCTTCCGGTTTCTCAGATCCAACATTCCTACAATCTTGACAATAACAATATACATGATTCGTCTCTATCTAATGGACTAAAAACCACTACATGTATAAACATCAGATGTCAAGAATACATACATTCCCCACCAAAAACACGAATTCTACTTAGCAAGGTGGGGCTAATTCGCCTTCCCCACCAAAAACACAAATTCTACTTAGCAAGGTGGGGTTAATTTGCCTAACCTATATAAACCTAATTCCAATTATCGATGGAAAAAGAGGAAGCCTGTCAGTGCCCCAAAACCCCATGAACACAAACTAGTAGAGGATAAACCCCCATGTTCATCTATATTGCAAAGAAATGTGGGGAAAGCTTTTTGACATTTTCCAACTTCCTTTTCTACCAACGATGTACAGTAGTATTTATTACCTACACATTCAATGAAAGGAAGAAAGGTGGGGAGGAGGGTGGATTTCAAATCATCAGTGAATGTAAAACACGCCTACCACTGGGTAACTGCTTGACCAGAGTGATAAGACATCTGGACTAATCCAGTGCTGTGATTGGTGGATTATCTTATGGGGTGATGTGATGTGATCTAGTGAGATAATCCAGGGGCTGTCGTTGGCTCAAGCACACAGGCCAGCGCCTGCAGAAGACTTGCTCTGCCCATTGCATAAAATCTATTATGCAACTTGTTGATTTGCATAAATTCATTTATGCAAAGAACAACACAAGTCCAATGTAGCAGAGAATTGAAATTGGCCAAATGAATTACGTTTATTTATTGAAGTTGGACTGCTTATCGTGCAGCCAATTTGGGAATGACATTAATAGGAATGTGAGCTCTAAAATCCAAACCTGATATGACACTGAACCCTTGTACAATGTCACCCTTCCGGTTTCTCAGATCCCACATTCCTACAATCTTGACAATAACAATATACATGATTCGTCTCTATCTAATGGACTAAAAACCACTACATGTATAAACATAAGATGTCAAGAATACATACATTCCCCACCAAAAACACGAATTCTACTTAGCAAGGTGGGGCTAATACGCCACAAGGTCACCAAAACCACTGTGACCACCCCACCGCATTAAACAAACTATCAAACAATTTGGCCAAAACAGCTTGAAAAATTTGGATGTATCTACAAAATGCATCCTACCTATTCTTGATTCCCCTGAACCGTGACCTTGAAATAAACTATTTAGATAGCCACAAAAGCTGAGGAGCTGTTTAAGGGACACGTCAAATTCACTCCGCAGCATAGGCGAACCACCCGGGTAGGGTACACAAACAGGATACCCTGTACTGGCCCCCAGCATGAATAAATTCCCTTAACACTGGTGCTTGGTGAATGACAGAACCATTAAACATTCACCCCTCTCCAGCAGAGACTGTGGGTCTTGTCGTGCACTGTGTTTAAAACGACCAAAGGACACTGTAATAAGGTCACCAGAAAGCTAATACTGAGGTTTGACACCCTTAGGACAGAGCGTCTAACGTACTTGTGATATCATAGGCAGGCTTAGGTTCTATTACAAACTATGTAGTATTTCTTAATATTGCTATTACTAATACATTAAAACCAAACCTTTACAGGGATATTTATTACTATTACTATTATTAGATTGTCAAATTGACGGATTCTTATTGGCCAGTTCTTGTGTGTGACTCAAAACGACCTATGATAGGGTGTGATGAACTTCCTTGAATTCAACACCAGGATGCAGCTTCTATTGTGTAAGTTAGGAATGTGCTGAAGCCATTGTTAGCCTCTCCAACAGTGCATCCCCACAATTAGTTACTGCCTTGCTAATTCTGCATTCTTTCACCGAGCAGATATTCGCAGAAACTATCAAATTATTAGCACACTGATCTTCTCCTGTTATGTAAATACAGGCTCAGTAATTGTGTGTACATTGTGTACACATCCCTTGCTGTTACCACATACACGGTTGGAACAACGTGCAAACAAACCAAAATAGATATATATATATAAAGATACTTTTTTTTTTTTTTTGCATTTGCAACAATAGATGTAACAAATAGAGTAATTAAACTATTATAGATTACTTTCGGATCTATTACTATTACTTTTGATAAAGGCTCATCCATTGCTATGACACAGGAAACAATCTATTACCTATTAAAATTACCATTACCTATATTGTTACCCAATGTCTGATCATAGGTCCTGCGTTGCATAGCTAAAGTCCTCAACCTGTAACATAAAATATGTTGTATCTACCCTTGGTTAAGGCGTCGCATTGGTACTACCCCACCTCCAGTCAAATGTCCGTTGTCGGACTGAAACCACTTGCAGGTGCCATAGGTGTAGCAGGAAGGATTGCTGTTACTAAAGCATGTGTCCTGTGCAGCACTCTTTCAAAAGATGCTATACAGTGTTCTATATCTTGCTCCAACAAATGCCAAATGTATCCTTGCATTCGACTAACTGTCCACCACCACCTGGAGTCTGAGTGTACTGTCATGGCTTCTGTGTCGAGCATTCACTGGCTCAGATGGAGGAGCCCTTGTTGTCGCAGCAGCGATCTGTCACTGTCCCTGCCAGGCAGCCAAACATGTCCAAGTGTATATTGTCGAGTGTAACCGATCCTGCCTCTGACTCGGATGTTGGCTGACCCAAGGATGAATTTCAGGAGAAATTCTACAACAATAAATGCACAACAGAACAGTACTCGAACTACAGAGAAACTCACTCCCAACGACATGCACGATAATTAACAATGTTGTACTGGTAACACTTGTCAAACATATTAAGCATGTCTGGCAATGACACCAACTAAACGCATGGCGGTAATAAATGTGTGAGTTGGTATCTGTACTCTGTACAATGTGATATTTCATGTTTATATTTGTAACTGTATGTGTTGCGCTGACAGAAACACCATTTCTGTGCGAGGATCAATAAGCAAGCTTTATCTTTAACCACATTATTTCACATGCCTCCAGCAACACATGGCAGTAGTCATATTATTTCGCATGCCTCCAGCAACGCATGGCGGTAATGCAACGCATGGCGGTAATCATAGTATTTCACATGCCTCCAGTAACGCATGGCGGTAATCATATTATTTCACATGCCTCCAGCAATGCATGGCGGTAATCATATTATTTCACATGCCTCCAGCAACGCATGGCGGTAATCATAGTGTTTCACATGCCTCCTGCAAAGCATGGTAGTAATCATTGTTTCACATGCCTCCAGTAACACATGGCGGGAATCATATTATTTCACATGCCTCCAGTAACGCATGGCGGTAATCATATTATTTCACATGCCTCCAGTAACGCATGGCGGTAATCATTATTTCACATGCCTCCAGTAATGCATGGCGGTAATCATATTATTTCACATGCCTCCAGCAACGCATGGCGGTAATCATATTATTTCACATGCCTCCAGTAACGCAAGGCGGTAATCATATTATTTCTCATGCCTCCAGTAACGCATGGCGGTAATCATATTATTTCTCATGCCTCCAGTAACGCATGGCGGTAATCAAATTATTTCACATGCCTCCAGTAACGCATGGCAGTAATCATATTATTTCACATGCCTCCAGTAACGCATGGCGGCAATTATTATTATTTGTTATTAGTATTATTTTTTATAACTTATCATTATTATTGGTAAATTATTGATGGCGAACAGCCGATAGACGTAAATTTGACAAGACGGCCATGATATTTTATTTGTGACGAACGGCCGTGAATCCTGAATTTTCAGCAAACGGCCATGATAAGTTTTTTTTATTAATGGCGAACGGCCAAGAGACGGTAGTTTGGCAAACGGCCATAGAATCATTTTGGCAAACAGCCGTGAACACTTAATACATGGCGATGCTAGGTATTTTTTATTAATGGCGAACGGCCAAGAGACGTAAATTTGGCAAACGGCCATGATATGGCAAATGGCCATGACAAGTTTTTTATTACTGGCAAAAGGTCAAGACACGTTAAATGGGCAAATGGCCATGATATGTTATCTTCAGCGACTGGCCTTGAACTTGGCAATCGGCTGTGATAAGTATTTGATTAGTATTAATGGCGAACGGCCAAGATGCATTAATTTGGCAAGCAACCATGATATTTATTCATTAATTATTTGTTGTTAAATTTTAATTAAACTGTTATTAAAATTTGTTTTAATTCCTAATCATTGATATGTTATTAATATTACTTTTTACCGAATACAGTTTAATTTGTAAATATATATTTAAAATAATTTATACAGGGGAACATTCTACAGTTTTAACATGTTTTATAGCCTAACGTTATTATTATTTTATTATTTACTTGGACTAAGTGTAATTTTAAGCTATTTAGTATTTTAATGCTTGTACACACTACTGAACGTGACAGCCGTCCCGGATATAACTGACAAACGTCCATAACCTTTACTGGCATTAATAGTCATCAACAATAACAGGTGACAAACAGTCAACGGGCATCTTAAGATAGCCACCTGTGGACACTACCCAATTTGATTATGTCAAGCAAACACCATTTTTTTCCAGTCACCGTTCAGAAATTAAACATGTCGAAGCCGCATAAACCTTGTGAAATTGGCAAACCTTACATCAATATTAACTGCGCAAGTAGTACTTGGACATGTAGTAATATCACCGAGGTATTAATTCTTGCATGCACTCATAAAGTTAATATTGGCAACGGTCGTTGAAATTTCCAGTTACAACGGTAATCTTAAAAATTTGGCGTCAACAATTGTGTCATGCTATGCCCGGGGACAAAGAAAAACAGAGAACCGTCAACTACCCGGCTTACGGCTTTAAAAGTTGCCCTACGGATACTACGATATAAGCGAAGATTCCCGATGTCACTAAAATGAACTCTGTCAGATCTAAAATTATTTGCTTGGCTGTTCCAGATATACTTATGTCGCAAGTAAAACTACTAGGGCTCCCATTACATTCCGTTTCGAGCAGAGAATTTACCGCTGCCACTCGAGTTGACCCTTTTTTGAAATCAAAATGGCGCCATCTTCGCCGGCGCTCGATTTGGCACAGACACTTACACTTACAGGTTAATGGCTGATTTAAGCCATTGGCCTTTGTTGGTGCCCATATCCCATGCTATTCCAGTGCTTGTTGAGTCTGGCCTTAAACTGTGTGACGTTCTTGGCATCTACCACATGTTGTGGGAGTCTGTTCCACTGATCCACGGCTCTAACTGAGAAGTAACTAAGACATACTTGCGGCTCTAACTAAGACATACTTGCTTAACTCCCCTTGCGAACAATTCGAATTCGTCGGCAAAGACACAAAGCCGTGATCCAATGTACTGTGGAGTAGGAGAACATTTTCTGTCTAAATCATTGCCACCCCGCAAAACAATTACAATGTCGGGTTGTATCGCCGAAATCTGTGCCATTACATTTGGTTGCCGAAGCGTAGATACAGTCAAGCCACGGTGACCCATAAATGAAATGTTGCATCTACGGCCATGCTTTTCGAAATTGGCAAATAACCCCAGGGAACCAGCGGACTCAACAAACTCGCCCAACACATATGCATGAGAATGTCCGATAATAAGTATTTCTAGATCAGAAACCGCAGCCGACATGATTATAGCCGACGCCATTTCTGATCGTCACAAAACTTCAAGGCAAAGGAAAAACCATAAAGGCAAATATTAAACGAACGATACTCAGCTGTAATCGGTGCTCAAACTGTCTTCCTTCCGCGTTTGGGTAGATGTCAATGAAGTGTAACCGTATATGCGTTTAAACTTAATTTAATTGATCTATAGGGTGTACAAACAGTGAGAAATCAGAATTTAGTAGCATCAGGATACTGGACCACTTGGTTTCTGCTGTGCACAAGCATAATATGCAGTTGTCACCAACAATTTTTGAAATCGTCCAGCAATGTATCAATATTATTAATCAGAACCACTTATTTCATCAATGGCATGCAAACAAAAAATGTTTTTAGTGAAATAATTACAATATTCGTAAGACGATAATCACTTCACGCGCCATACGGAAGCACTCGGTTTCTACCTCATCGTGTTCAAAATCATCACTCTGCGACAAATCGCAATGCATGCACTGTATAAACTCCACGGGCTGTTCGTTACCTTTCCTGTGGTGATTAGGGTGAATAGTTGCTTACAAATTCGCCCGATAAATTTAAATATTTCGGTTGTTTACATCTCCGTCACCGATGTGGTGCACTGTAGTCACGTGGTGTGCGTTCGCTATCAAAACATCTGTCAAAAACCTGTTTGCCTCGTTTTAATTTGAGACAAATAACTTTGTTGCAAGTTTGTAGACGTCCTTTGCTCATTGTGTCTGATATATCTGACTAAAGATGTATTTAATATCAGATCCAGCTATGTAATCGTAATGAGGCAGAAACTGAGATAGGGCAGAAACCGAGTAGGTGACTATACACAACATTACACACAGATTCCCATCGCAGAAGATACGTGTATGTTGTGATTGGCTGAAGGCGCTGGGTGGTTTCACTAAGCCAAACAGCTGGAAGTAATTATCGCCTCAGCCACTTAGCTCAATACCCACACTAGGCCCGTCCTGGCCATTGCAAAAAATACAGTATGTTCTGCATTGTTCCGTGTGCTGATGGCGTTCACAATTGTAAAACGTGTAACGCTGAGAACACAGTTTAGTAATACCAGAAGAAACACAAGTGACAGTACCAGGAGTACTTTTTAATCTGTTCCACGTAAACTTCGATATGAGTAGAGATCATTGTATATATATATATATATATACATATATATATATATATTATTGTTCCGTGTGCTGATGGCGTACACAGTTGTAAAACGTGTAACGCTGAGAACACAGCTTGCACGGCATGCAGAGTTGGATACAGTTTAGTAGTACCAGAAAAAACATGTGACAGTTGCAACAGCAATTTTTAATATTTATTCCACGTAAATGAGCATATGAGTAGATCATTGTGTACATATTTTGTTGTAGCATGTGCTGATGGCGTAAACAACTGTCAAACATGCAATGCTGGGAAAACAGCTTGCACGACATGTAAAGACGGGTACACAGTGGCCAACGGAGTATGTCCAGGTAATGTCTTATCGTGAATCATTCATAGACTGACCAATTGCATTAATAACAGTTGTAGTAGCAGAGGTAATAGTAGTAGCAGTTGCAGTAATTTTAGGCACTATTAGAGCAGTAGTAATACCAGAAGAAACACAAGCGACAGTACCTGGAGTACTTTTTAATCTGTTCCACGTAAACTTCAATATGAGTAGAGATCATTGTATATATATATATATACATATATATATATATATTATTGTTCCGAGTGCTGATGGCGTACACAGTTGTAAAACGTGTAACGCTGAGAACACAGCTTGCACGGCATGCAGAGTCGGATACAGTTTAGTAGTACCAGAAGAAACATATGACAGTTGCAACAGCAACTTTTAATATTTATTCCACGTAAACGTGCATATGAGTCGATCATTGTGTACATATTTTGTTGTAGCATGTGCTGATGGCGTAGACAACTGTCAAACATGCAATGCTGGGAAAACAGCTTGCACGACATGTAAAGACGGGTACACAGTGGCCAACGGAGTATGTCCAGGTAATGTCTTATCGTGAATCATTCATAGACTGACCAATTGCATTAACAACAGTTATAGTAGCACAGATAATAGTAGTAGTTGCATAGCAGTACTTTTTAATCTGTTCTACGTAAACTTCGATATGAGTAGAGATCATTGTATATATATATACTTATATACATATATATATATATTATTCTTCCGTGTGCTGATGGCGTTCACAATTGTAAAACGTGTAACGCTAGTAGCAGAGGTTATAGTAGTAATAGTAGTAGTAGTAGTTGCAGTAATTTTAGGCACTAATATAACAGTAGTAATACCAGAAGAAACACAAGCGACAGTACCAGCAGTACTTTTTAATCTGTTCATGTAAACTTCGATACAAGTAGAGATCATTGTATATATATATATATACATATATATATTATTATTCCGTGTGCTGATGGCGTACACAGTTGTAAAACGTGTAACGCTGAGAACACAGCTTGCACGGCATGCAGAGTTGGATACAGTTTAGTAGTACCAGAAGAAACATGTGACAGTTGCAAAAGCAATTTTTTTTATTTATTCCACGTAAACGTGCATATGAGTCGATCATTGTATACATATTTTGTTGTAGCATGTGCTGATGGCATAGACAACTGTCAAACGTGCAATGCTGGGAAAACAGCTTGCACGAGGTGTAAAGACGGATACACAGTGGCCAACGGAGTATGTCCAGGTAATGTCTTATCGGGAATCATTCATAGACTGACCAATTGCATTAATAACAGTTGTAGTAGCAGAGATAATAGTAGTAGTAGTAGTTGCATTAATTTTAGGCACTATTATAGCAGTAGTAATACCAGAAGAAACACAAGCGACAGTACCAGCAGTACTTTTTAATCTGTTCTACGTAAACTTCGATACGATTAGAGATCATTGTATATATATACTTATATACATATATATATATATTATTCTTCCGTGTGCTGATGGCGTTCACAATTGTAAAACGTGTAATGCTAGTAGCAGAGGTTATAGTAGTAATAGTATTAGTAGTAGTTGCAGTAATTTTAGGCACTATTATAGCAGTAGTAATACCATAAGAAACACAAGCGACAGTACCAGCAGTACTTTTTAATCTGTTCCACATAAACTTCGATACGAGTAGAGATCATTGTATATATATATATACACGTTTTACAACTGTGTACGCCATCAGCACACGGAACAATAATATATATATAATATAATAATACAATAATATATATATATATATATATATATATTATTGTTCCATGTGCTGATGGCGTACACAGTTGTAAAACGTGTAACGCTGAGAACACAGCTTGCACGGCATGCAGAGTCCGATACAGTTTAATAGTTCCAGAAGAAACATGTGACAATTGCAACAGCAATTTTTTATATTTATTCCACGTAAACGTGCATATGAGTAGATCATTGTGTACATATTTTGTTGTAGCATGTGCTGATGGCATAAACAACTGTCAAACGTGCAATGCTGGGAAAACAGCTTGCACGACATGTAAAGACGGGTACACAGTGGCCAATGGAGTATGTCCAGGTAAAGGTTTATCGTGAATCATTCATAGACTGACCAATTGCATTAATAACAGTTGTAGTAGAAGAGGTAATAGTAGTAGTAGTAGTAGTAGTTGCAGTAATTTTAGGCACTATTCTAGCAGTAGTAATACCAGAAGAAACACAAGCGACAGTACCAGCAGTACTTTTTAATCTGTTCTATGTAATCTTCGATACGAGTAGAGATCATTGTATATATATACTTATATACATGTATATATATATATACATACATATATATATATATTATTGTTCCGTGTTCTGATGGCGTACACAGTTGTAAAACGTGTAACGATGAGAACACAGCTTGCACGGAATGCAGAGTTGGATACAGTTTAGTAGTTCCAGAAGAAACGTGACAATTGCAACAGCAATTTTTAATATTTATTCCACGTAAACGTGCATATAAGTAGATCATTGTGTACATATTTTGTTGTAGCATGTGCTGATGGTGTAGACAACTGTCAAATGTGCAATTCTGGGAAAACAGCTTGCACGACATGTAAAGACTGGTACACATTGGCCAACGGAGTATGTCTAGGTAAAGGTTTATCGTGAATCATTCATAGACTGACCAATTGCATTAATAACAGTTGTAGTAGCAGAGGTAATAGTAGTAGTAGTAGTAGTTGCAGTAATTTTAGGCACTATTCTAGCAGTAGTAATACCAGAAGAAACACAAGCGACAGTACCAGCAGTACTTTTTAATCTGTTCTACATAAACTTTGATACGAGTAGAGATCATTGTATATATATATACATATATATATACATATGTATATATATATACATATATATATATATATTATTGTTCCATGTGCTGATGGCGTCCACAGTTGTAAAACGTGTAACGCTGAAAACACAGCTTGCACGGCATGCAGAGTCGGATACAGTTTAGTAGTAACAGAAGAAACATGTGACAGTTGCAACATCAATTTTTACTATTTATTCCACGTAAACGTGCATATGAGTCGATCATTGTATACATATTTTGTTGTAGCATGTGCTGATGGCGTAAACAACTGTCAAACATGCAATGCTGGGAAAACAGCTTGCACGACATGTAAAGACGGGTACACAGTGGCCAACGGAGTATGTCCAGGTAATGTCTTATCGTGAATCATTCATAGACTGACCAATTGCATTAATAACAGTTGTAGTAGCAGAGATAATAGTAGTAGTAGTAGTTGCAGTAATTTTAGGCACTAATATAACAGTAGTAATACTAGAAGAAACACAAGCGACAGTACCAGCAGTACTTTTTAATCTGTTCTACGTAAACTTCGATACGAGTAGAGATCATTGTATATATATACTTATATACATATATATATATATATTATTCTTCCGTGTGCTGATGGCGTTCACAATTGTAAAACGTGTAACGCTAGTAGCAGAGGTTATAGTAGTAATAGTAGTAGTAGTAGTTGCAGTAATTTTAGGCACTATTATAGCAGTAGTAATACCATAAGAAACACAAGCGACAGTACCAGCAGTACTTTTTAATCTGTTCCACATAAACTTCGATACGAGTAGAGATCATTGTATATATATATATACACGTTTTACAACTGTGTACGCCATCAGCACACGGAACAATAATATATATATATATATAATATAATAATACAATAATATATATATATATATGTATATATATATATATATATATTATTGTTCCGTGTGCTGATGGCGTACACAGTTGTAAAACGTGTAACGCTGAGAACACAGCTTGCACGGCATGCAGAGTCGGATACAGTTTAGTAGTACCAGAAGAAACATATGACAGTTGCAACAGCAACTTTTAATATTTATTCCATGTAAACGTGCATATGAGTCGATCATTGTGTACATATTTTGTTGTAGCATGTGCTGATGGCGTAGACAACTGTCAAACATGCAATGCTGGGAAAACAGCTTGCACGACATGTAAAGACGGGTACACAGTGGCCAACGGAGTATGTCCAGGTAATGTCTTATCGTGAATCATTCATAGACTGACCAATTGCATTAACAACAGTTATAGTAGCACAGATAATAGTAGTAGTTGCATAGCAGTACTTTTTAATCTGTTCTACGTAAACTTCGATATGAGTAGAGATCATTGTATATATATATACTTATATACATATATATATATATTATTCTTCCGTGTGCTGATGGCGTTCACAATTGTAAAACGTGTAACGCTAGTAGCAGAGGTTATAGTAGTAATAGTAGTAGTAGTAGTTGCAGTAATTTTAGGCACTAATATAACAGTAGTAATACCAGAAGAAACACAAGCGACAGTACCAGCAGTACTTTTTAATCTGTTCATGTAAACTTCGATACAAGTAGAGATCATTGTATATATATATATATACATATATATATTATTATTCCGTGTGCTGATGGCGTACACAGTTGTAAAACGTGTAACGCTGAGAACACAGCTTGCACGGCATGCAGAGTTGGATACAGTTTAGTAGTACCAGAAGAAACATGTGACAGTTGCAAAAGTAATTTTTTTTATTTATTCCACGTAAACGTGCATATGAGTCGATCATTGTATACATATTTTGTTGTAGCATGTGCTGATGGCATAGACAACTGTCAAACGTGCAATGCTGGGAAAACAGCTTGCACGAGGTGTAAAGACGGATACACAGTGGCCAACGGAGTATGTCCAGGTAATGTCTTATCGTGAATCATTCATAGACTGACCAATTGCATTAATAACAGTTGTAGTAGCAGAGGTAATAGTAGTAGTTGCATTAATTTTAGGCACTATTATAGCAGTAGTAATACCAGAAGAAACACAAGCGACAGTACCAGCAGTACTTTTTAATCTGTTCTACGTAAACTTCGATACGATTAGAGATCATTGTATATATATACTTATATACATATATATATATATTATTCTTCCGTGTGCTGATGGCGTTCACAATTGTAAAACGTGTAATGCTAGTAGCAGAGGTTATAGTAGTAATAGTATTAGTAGTAGTTGCAGTAATTTTAGGCACTATTATAGCAGTAGTAATACCATAAGAAACACAAGCGACAGTACCAGCAGTACTTTTTAATCTGTTCCACATAAACTTCGATACGAGTAGAGATCATTGTATATATATATATACACGTTTTACAACTGTGTACGCCATCAGCACACGGAACAATAATATATATATAATATAATAATACAATAATATATATATATATATGTATATATATATATATATATATATTATTGTTCCATGTGCTGATGGCGTACACAGTTGTAAAACGTGTAACGCTGAGAACACAGCTTGCACGGCATGCAGAGTCCGATACAGTTTAATAGTTCCAGAAGAAACATGTGACAATTGCAACAGCAATTTTTAATATTTATTCCACGTAAACGTGCATATGAGTAGATCATTGTGTACATATTTTGTTGTAGCATGTGCTGATGGCATAAACAACTGTCAAACGTGCAATGCTGGGAAAACAGCTTGCACGACATGTAAAGACGGGTACACAGTGGCCAATGGAGTATGTCCAGGTAAAGGTTTATCGTGAATCATTCATAGACTGACCAATTGCATTAATAACAGTTGTAGTAGAAGAGGTAATAGTAGTAGTAGTAGTAGTAGTTGCAGTAATTTTAGGCACTATTCTAGCAGTAGTAATACCAGAAGAAACACAAGCGACAGTACCAGCAGTACTTTTTAATCTGTTCTATGTAATCTTCGATACGAGTAGAGATCATTGTATATATATACTTATATACATGTATATATATATATACATACATATATATATATATTATTGTTCCGTGTTCTGATGGCGTACACAGTTGTAAAACGTGTAACGATGAGAACACAGCTTGCACGGAATGCAGAGTTGGATACAGTTTAGTAGTTCCAGAAGAAACGTGACAATTGCAACAGCAATTTTTAATATTTATTCCACGTAAACGTGCATATAAGTAGATCATTGTGTACATATTTTGTTGTAGCATGTGCTGATGGTGTAGACAACTGTCAAATGTGCAATTCTGGGAAAACAGCTTGCACGACATGTAAAGACTGGTACACATTGGCCAACGGAGTATGTCTAGGTAAAGGTTTATCGTGAATCATTCATAGACTGACCAATTGCATTAATAACAGTTGTAGTAGCAGAGGTAATAGTAGTAGTAGTAGTAGTTGCAGTAATTTTAGGCACTATTCTAGCAGTAGTAATACCAGAAGAAACACAAGCGACAGTACCAGCAGTACTTTTTAATCTGTTCTACATAAACTTTGATACGAGTAGAGATCATTGTATATATATATACATATATATATACATATGTATATATATATACATATATATATATATATTATTGTTCCATGTGCTGATGGCGTCCACAGTTGTAAAACGTGTAACGCTGAAAACACAGCTTGCACGGCATGCAGAGTCGGATACAGTTTAGTAGTAACAGAAGAAACATGTGACAATTGCAACAGCAATTTTTACTATTTATTCCACGTAAACGTGCATATGAGTCGATCATTGTATACATATTTTGTTGTAGCATGTGCTGATGGCGTAAACAACTGTCAAACATGCAATGCTGGGAAAACAGCTTGCACGACATGTAAAGACGGGTACACAGTGGCCAACGGAGTATGTCCAGGTAATGTCTTATCGTGAATCATTCATAGACTGACCAATTGCATTAATAACAGTTGTAGTAGCAGAGATAATAGTAGTAGTAGTAGTTGCAGTAATTTTAGGCACTAATATAACAGTAGTAATACTAGAAGAAACACAAGCGACAGTACCAGCAGTACTTTTTAATCTGTTCTACGTAAACTTCGATACGAGTAGAGATCATTGTATATATATACTTATATACATATATATATATATATTATTCTTCCGTGTGCTGATGGCGTTCACAATTGTAAAACGTGTAACGCTAGTAGCAGAGGTTATAGTAGTAATAGTAGTAGTAGTAGTTGCAGTAATTTTAGGCACTATTATAGCAGTAGTAATACCATAAGAAACACAAGCGACAGTACCAGCAGTACTTTTTAATCTGTTCCACATAAACTTCGATACGAGTAGAGATCATTGTATATATATATATACACGTTTTACAACTGTGTACGCCATCAGCACACGGAACAATAATATATATATATATATAATATAATAATACAATAATATATATATATATATGTATATATATATATATATATATTATTGTTCCGTGTGCTGATGGCGTACACAGTTGTAAAACGTGTAACGCTGAGAACACAGCTTGCACGGCATGCAGAGTCGGATACAGTTTAGTAGTACCAGAAGAAACATATGACAGTTGCAACAGCAACTTTTAATATTTATTCCACGTAAACGTGCATATGAGTCGATCATTGTGTACATATTTTGTTGTAGCATGTGCTGATGGCGTAGACAACTGTCAAACATGCAATGCTGGGAAAACAGCTTGCACGACATGTAAAGACGGGTACACAGTGGCCAACGGAGTATGTCCAGGTAATGTCTTATCGTGAATCATTCATAGACTGACCAATTGCATTAACAACAGTTATAGTAGCACAGATAATAGTAGTAGTTGCATAGCAGTACTTTTTAATCTGTTCTACGTAAACTTCGATATGAGTAGAGATCATTGTATATATATATACTTATATACATATATATATATATTATTCTTCCGTGTGCTGATGGCGTTCACAATTGTAAAACGTGTAACGCTAGTAGCAGAGGTTATAGTAGTAATAGTAGTAGTAGTAGTTGCAGTAATTTTAGGCACTAATATAACAGTAGTAATACCAGAAGAAACACAAGCGACAGTACCAGCAGTACTTTTTAATCTGTTCATGTAAACTTCGATACAAGTAGAGATCATTGTATATATATATATATACATATATATATTATTATTCCGTGTGCTGATGGCGTACACAGTTGTAAAACGTGTAACGCTGAGAACACAGCTTGCACGGCATGCAGAGTTGGATACAGTTTAGTAGTACCAGAAGAAACATGTGACAGTTGCAAAAGTAATTTTTTTTATTTATTCCTCGTAAACGTGCATATGAGTCGATCATTGTATACATATTTTGTTGTAGCATGTGCTGATGGCATAGACAACTGTCAAACGTGCAATGCTGGGAAAACAGCTTGCACGAGGTGTAAAGACGGATACACAGTGGCCAACGGAGTATGTCCAGGTAATGTCTTATCGTGAATCATTCATAGACTGACCAATTGCATTAATAACAGTTGTAGTAGCAGAGGTAATAGTAGTAGTTGCATTAATTTTAGGCACTATTATAGCAGTAGTAATACCAGAAGAAACACAAGCGACAGTACCAGCAGTACTTTTTAATCTGTTCTACGTAAACTTCGATACGATTAGAGATCATTGTATATATATACTTATATACATATATATATATATTATTCTTCCGTGTGCTGATGGCGTTCACAATTGTAAAACGTGTAATGCTAGTAGCAGAGGTTATAGTAGTAATAGTATTAGTAGTAGTTGCAGTAATTTTAGGCACTATTATAGCAGTAGTAATACCATAAGAAACACAAGCGACAGTACCAGCAGTACTTTTTAATCTGTTCCACATAAACTTCGATACGAGTAGAGATCATTGTATATATATATATACACGTTTTACAACTGTGTACGCCATCAGCACACGGAACAATAATATATATATAATATAATAATACAATAATATATATATATATATGTATATATATATATATATTATTGTTCCATGTGCTGATGGCGTACACAGTTGTAAAACGTGTAACGCTGAGAACACAGCTTGCACGGCATGCAGAGTCAGATACAGTTTAATAGTTCCAGAAGAAACATGTGACAATTGCAACAGCAATTTTTAATATTTATTCCACGTAAACGTGCATATGAGTAGATCATTGTGTACATATTTTGTTGTAGCATGTGCTGATGGCGTAGACAACTGTCAAACATGCAATGCTGGGAAAACAGCTTGCACGACATGTAAAGACGGGTACACAGTGGCCAACGGAGTATGTCCAGGTAATGTCTTATCGTGAATCATTCATAGACTGACCAATTGCATTAACAACAGTTATAGTAGCACAGATAATAGTAGTAGTTGCATAGCAGTACTTTTTAATCTGTTCTACGTAAACTTCGATATGAGTAGAGATCATTGTATATATATATACTTATATACATATATATATATATTATTCTTCCGTGTGCTGATGGCGTTCACAATTGTAAAACGTGTAACGCTAGTAGCAGAGGTTATAGTAGTAATAGTAGTAGTAGTAGTTGCAGTAATTTTAGGCACTAATATAACAGTAGTAATACCAGAAGAAACACAAGCGACAGTACCAGCAGTACTTTTTAATCTGTTCATGTAAACTTCGATACAAGTAGAGATCATTGTATATATATATATACATATATATATTATTATTCCGTGTGCTGATGGCGTACACAGTTGTAAAACGTGTAACGCTGAGAACACAGCTTGCACGGCATGCAGAGTTGGATACAGTTTAGTAGTACCAGAAGAAACATGTGACAGTTGCAAAAGCAATTTTTTTTATTTATTCCACGTAAACGTGCATATGAGTCGATCATTGTATACATATTTTGTTGTAGCATGTGCTGATGGCATAGACAACTGTCAAACGTGCAATGCTGGGAAAACAGCTTGCACGAGGTGTAAAGACGGATACACAGTGGCCAACGGAGTATGTCCAGGTAATGTCTTATCGTGAATCATTCATAGACTGACCAATTGCATTAATAACAGTTATAGTAGCAGAGATAATAGTAGTAGTAGTAGTTGCATTAATTTTAGGCACTATTATAGCAGTAGTAATACCAGAAGAAACACAAGCGACAGTACCAGCAGTACTTTTTAATCTGTTCTACGTAAACTTCGATACGATTAGAGATCATTGTATATATATATACTTATATACATATATATATATATTATTCTTCCGTGTGCTGATGGCGTTCACAATTGTAAAACGTGTAATGCTAGTAGCAGAGGTTATAGTAGTAATAGTATTAGTAGTAGTTGCAGTAATTTTAGGCACTATTATAGCAGTAGTAATACCATAAGAAACACAAGCGACAGTACCAGCAGTACTTTTTAATCTGTTCCACATAAACTTCGATACGAGTAGAGATCATTGTATATATATATATACACGTTTTACAACTGTGTACGCCATCAGCACACGGAACAATAATATATATATAATATAATAATACAATAATATATATATATATATTATTGATCCATGTGCTGATGGCGTACACAGTTGTAAAACGTGTAACGCTGAGAACACAGCTTGCACGGCATGCAGAGTCCGATACAGTTTAATAGTTCCAGAAGAAACATGTGACAATTGCAACAGCAATTTTTAATATTTATTCCACGTAAACGTGCATATGAGTAGATCATTGTGTACATATTTTGTTGTAGCATGTGCTGATGGCATAAACAACTGTCAAACGTGCAATGCTGGGAAAACAGCTTGCACGACATGTAAAGACGGGTACACAGTGGCCAATGGAGTATGTCCAGGTAAAGGTTTATCGTGAATCATTCATAGACTGACCAATTGCATTAATAACAGTTGTAGTAGAAGAGGTAATAGTAGTAGTAGTAGTAGTAGTTGCAGTAATTTTAGGCACTATTCTAGCAGTAGTAATACCAGAAGAAACACAAGTGACAGTACCAGCAGTACTTTTTAATCTGTTCTATGTAATCTTCGATACGAGTAGAGATCATTGTATATATATACTTATATACATATATATATACATACATATATATATATATTATTGTTCCGTGTTCTGATGGCGTACACAGTTGTAAAACGTGTAACGATGAGAAAACAGCTTGCACGGCATGCAGAGTTGGATACAGTTTAGTAGTTCCAGAAGAAACGTGACAATTGCAACAGCAATTTTTAATATTTATTCCACGTAAACGTGCATATAAGTAGATCATTGTGTACATATTTTGTTGTAGCATGTGCTGATGGTGTAGACAACTGTCAAATGTGCAATTCTGGGAAAACAGCTTGCACGACATGTAAAGACTGGTACACATTGGCCAACGGAGTATGTCTAGGTAAAGGTTTATCGTGAATCATTCATAGACTGACCAATTGCATTAATAACAGTTGTAGTAGCAGAGGTAATAGTAGTAGTAGTAGTAGTTGCAGTAATTTTAGGCACTATTCTAGCAGTAGTAATACCAGAAGAAACACAAGCGACAGTACCAGCAGTACTTTTTAATCTGTTCTACATAAACTTTGATACGAGTAGAGATCATTGTATATATATATACATATATATATACATATGTATATATATATACATATATATATATATATTATTGTTCCATGTGCTGATGGCGTCCACAGTTGTAAAACGTGTAACGCTGAAAACACAGCTTGCACGGCATGCAGAGTCGGATACAGTTTAGTAGTAACAGAAGAAACATGTGACAGTTGCAACATCAATTTTTACTATTTATTCCACGTAAACGTGCATATGAGTCGATCATTGTATACATATTTTGTTGTAGCATGTGCTGATGGCGTAAACAACTGTCAAACATGCAATGCTGGGAAAACAGCTTGCACGACATGTAAAGACGGGTACACAGTGGCCAACGGAGTATGTCCAGGTAATGTCTTATCGTGAATCATTCATAGACTGACCAATTGCATTAATAACAGTTGTAGTAGCAGAGATAATAGTAGTAGTAGTAGTTGCAGTAATTTTAGGCACTAATATAACAGTAGTAATACTAGAAGAAACACAAGCGACAGTACCAGCAGTACTTTTTAATCTGTTCTACGTAAACTTCGATACGAGTAGAGATCATTGTATATATATACTTATATACATATATATATATATATTATTCTTCCGTGTGCTGATGGCGTTCACAATTGTAAAACGTGTAACGCTAGTAGCAGAGGTTATAGTAGTAATAGTAGTAGTAGTAGTTGCAGTAATTTTAGGCACTATTATAGCAGTAGTAATACCATAAGAAACACAAGCGACAGTACCAGCAGTACTTTTTAATCTGTTCCACATAAACTTCGATACGAGTAGAGATCATTGTATATATATATATACACGTTTTACAACTGTGTACGCCATCAGCACACGGAACAATAATATATATATATATATAATATAATAATACAATAATATATATATATATATGTATATATATATATATATATATTATTGTTCCGTGTGCTGATGGCGTACACAGTTGTAAAACGTGTAACGCTGAGAACACAGCTTGCACGGCATGCAGAGTCGGATACAGTTTAGTAGTTCCAGAAGAAACATGTGACAATTGCAAAAGCAATTTTTAATATTTATTCCACGTAAACGTGCATATGAGTAGATCATTGTGTACATATTTTGTTGTAGCATGTGCTGATGGCATAAACAACTGTCAAACGTGCAATGCTGAGAAAACAGCTTGCACGACATGTAAAGACGGGTACACAGTGGCCAACGGAGTATGTCCAGGTAAAGGTTTATCGTGAATCATTCATAGACTGACCAATTGCATTAATAACAGTTGTAGTAGAAGAGGTAATAGTAGTAGTAGTAGTAGTTGCAGTAATTTTAGGCACTATTCTAGCAGTAGTAATACCAGAAGAAACACAAGCGACAGTACCAGCAGTACTTTTTAATCTGTTCTATGTAAACTTCGATACGAGTAGAGATCATTGTATATATATACTTATATACATATATATATATATACATATATATATATTATTGTTCCGTGTGCTGATGGCGTTCACAATTGTAAAACGTGTAACGATGAGAACACAGCTTGCACGGCATGCAGAGTTGGATACAGTTTAGTAGTTCCAGAAGAAACGTGACAATTGCAGCAGCAATTTTTTATATTTATTCCACGTAAACGTGCATATAAGTAGATCATTGTGTACATATTTTGTTGTAGCATGTGCTGATGGTGTAGACAACTGTCAAACGTGCAATTCTGGGAAAACAGCTTGCACGACATGTAAAGACTGGTACACATTGGCCAACGGAGTATGTCTAGGTAAAGGTTTATCGTGAATCATTCATAGACTGACCAATTGCATTAATAACAGTTGTAGTAGAAGAGGTAATAGTAGTAGTAGTAGTTGCAGTAATTTTAGGCACTATTCTAGCAGTAGTAATACCAGAAGAAACACAAGCGACAGTACCAGCAGTACTTTTTAATCTGTTCTATGTAAACTTCGATACGAGTAGAGATCATTGTATATATATACTTATATACATATATATATTTATGCAAGCACCAACACAAGTCATGAATAGTGATGAAAGAAGGCCAAATGAATGACGTTTATTAAGAGATTAAGTTAGAGAGAGAAATGTGGGCTCTACATCCCAAGGCCAGGCCTGTGACTGAGCCCATACTAGTCTCCTGTCCCTCAGGTTGACAGAGCCCACATTTCGGCATATACAACATTAGCAGTATTGTTATAGATATATACAACATCATTACTACTGTAATCACAGTAGACCTTAGGCACCGTACCGTACTAACCAAGCACACCATTCATTCTCCTAACTATAATCCCAACTACCTGCTGAAGACTTACATTGTATCAAGATTTAGCCTAAACCTATAAGTGGGGCCATTACGCCCCACTTACTAAAATCACCGGTGGAAGAGAAGCGAGCTGTCTCTGCGTTAAAACCCCGTGAACACATTGTCCACCTGCACTAAGAAAACGGGGAAAGCTTTGAGATATGCTATCAACCCCTCTTCCACCAATGATGTATATGGTAGTCCCTAACGCTATCAAAAATTTGGGAGGGATGGAGGGCCAAAATTTGTTGAAGCGACCACTCCGTCTGCTTTCACAAAACGAAGTGACCAAGAGCTCGTTGTAATCTGTGACTGCGCGCCACTACCGCGCGGTGATTGGCTCCTTGCGCCAGAGACAACGAGGTAATTAGCATAATAATTAGCATCAGACATTAGGCCAATCATCACTTGTCTTGCGTTGTTGCCAGCACAAAAACCCATATGCAGCACGGTGCCGTGGCCGCATATTCCCATATACATACATATATATATATATTATTGTTCCGTGTGCTGATGGCGTACACAGTTGTAAAACGTGTAACGATGAGAACACAGCTTGCACGGCATGCAGAGTTGGATACAGTTTAGTAGTTCCAGAAGAAACGTGACAATTGCAACAGCAATTTTTTATATTTATTCCACGTAAACGTGCATATAAGTAGATCATTGTGTACATATTTTGTTGTAGCATGTGCTGATGGTGTAGACAACTGTCAAACGTGCAATTCTGGGAAAACAGCTTGCACGACATGTAAAGACTGGTACACATTGGCCAACGGAGTATGTCTAGGTAAAGGTTTATCGTGAATCATTCATAGACTGACCAATTGCATTAATAACAGTTGTAGTAGCAGAGGTAATAGTAGTAGTAGTAGTAGTTGCAGTAATTTTAGGCACTATTCTAGCAGTAGTAATACCAGAAGAAACACAAGTGACAGTACCAGCAGTACTTTTTAATCTGTTCTACATAAACTTTGATACGAGTAGAGATCATTGTATATATATATACATATATATATATATATATTATTGTTCCATGTGCTGATGGCGTCCACAGTTGTAAAACGTGTAACGCTGAAAACACAGCTTGCACGGCATGCAGAGTCGGATACAGTTTAGTAGTAACAGAAGAAACATGTGACAGTTGCAACAGCAATTTTTACTATTTATTCCACGTAAACGTGCATATGAGTCGATCATTGTATACATATTTTGTTGTAGCATGTGCTGATGGCGTAAACAACTGTCAAACATGCAATGCTGGGAAAACAGCTTGCACGACATGTAAAGACGGGTACACAGTGGCCAACGGAGTATGTCCAGGTAATGTCTTATCGTGAATCATTCATAGACTGACCAATTGCATTAATAACAGTTGTAGTAGCAGAGATAATAGTAGTAGTAGTAGTTGCAGTAATTTTAGGCACTAATATAACAGTAGTAATACTAGAAGAAACACAAGCGACAGTACCAGCAGTACTTTTTAATCTGTTCTACGTAAACTTCGATACGAGTAGAGATCATTGTATATATATACTTATATACATATATATATATATTATTCTTCCGTGTGCTGATGGCGTTCACAATTGTAAAACGTGTAACGCTAGTAGCAGAGGTTATAGTAGTAATAGTAGTAGTAGTAGTTGCAGTAATTTTAGGCACTATTATAGCAGTAGTAATACCATAAGAAACACAAGCGACAGTACCAGCAGTACTTTTTAATCTGTTCCACATAAACTTCGATACGAGTAGAGATCATTGTATATATATATATACACGTTTTACAACTGTGTACGCCATCAGCACACGGAACAATAATATATATATATATATAATATAATAATACAATAATATATATATATATATGTATATATATATATTATTGTTCCGTGTGCTGATGGCGTACACAGTTGTAAAACGTGTAACGCTGAGAACACAGCTTGCACGGCATGCAGAGTCGGATACAGTTTAGTAGTTCCAGAAGAAACATGTGACAATTGCAACAGCAATTTTTAATATTTATTCCACGTAAACGTGCATATGAGTAGATCATTGTGTACATATTTTGTTGTAGCATGTGCTGATGGCATAAACAACTGTCAAATGTGCAATGCTGAGAAAACAGCTTGCACGACATGTAAAGACGGGTACACAGTGGCCAACGGAGTATGTCCAGGTAAAGGTTTATCGTGAATCATTCATAGACTGACCAATTGCATTAATAACAGTTGTAGTAGAAGAGGTAATAGTAGTAGTAGTAGTAGTTGCAGTAATTTTAGGCACTATTCTAGCAGTAGTAATACCAGAAGAAACACAAGCGACAGTACCAGCAGTACTTTTTAATCTGTTCTATGTAAACTTCGATACGAGTAGAGATCATTGTATATATATACTTATATATATATATATATACATACATATATATATATATATTATTGTTCCGTGTGCTGATGGCGTTCACAATTGTAAAACGTGTAACGATGAGAACACAGCTTGCACGGCATGCAGAGTTGGATACAGTTTAGTAGTTCCAGAAGAAACGTGACAATTACAACAGCAATTTTTTATATTTATTCCACGTAAACGTGCATATAAGTAGATCATTGTGTACATATTTTGTTGTAGCATGTGCTGATGGTGTAGACAACTGTCAAACGTGCAATTCTGGGAAAACAGCTTGCACGACATGTAAAGACTGGTACACATTGGCCAACGGAGTATGTCTAGGTAAAGGTTTATCGTGAATCATTCATAGACTGACCAATTGCATTAATAACAGTTGTAGTAGAAGAGGTAATAGTAGTAGTAGTAGTAGTAGTAGTTGCAGTAATTTTAGGCACTATTCTAGCAGTAGTAATACCAGAAGAAACACAAGCGACAGTACCAGCAGTACTTTTTAATCTGTTCTATGTAAACTTCGATACGAGTAGAGATCATTGTATATATATACTTATATACATATATATATATATATATATACATACATATATATATATATATTATTGTTCCGTGTGCTGATGGCGTACACAGTTGTAAAACGTGTAACGATGAGAACACAGCTTGCACGGCATGCAGAGTTGGATACAGTTTAGTAGTTCCAGAAGAAACGTGACAATTGCAACAGCAATTTTTTATATTTATTCCACGTAAACGTGCATATAAGTAGATCATTGTGTACATATTTTGTTGTAGCATGTGCTGATGGCGTAGACAACTGTCAAACGTGCAATGCTGGGAAAACAGCTTGCACGACGTGTAAAGACGGGTACACAGTGGCCAACGGAGTATGTCCAGGTATTGTCTTATCGTGAATCATTCATAGACTGACCAATTGCATTAATAACAGTTGTAGTAGCAGAGGTAATAGTAGTAGTAGTAGTTGCAGTAATTTTAGGCACTATTATAGCAGTAGTAATACTAGAAGAAACACAAGCGACAGTACCAGCAGTACTTTTTAATCTGTTCTACGTAAACTTCGATACGAGTAGAGATCATTGTATATATATATTTATATACATATATATATATATATATATTATTGTTCCGTGTGCTGATGGCATTCACAATTGTAAAACGTGTAACGTTGAGAACACAGCTTGCACGGCATGCAGAGTCGGATACAGTTTAGTAGTACCAGAAGAAACAGTTGCAACATCAATTTTTATTATTTATTCCACGTAAACGTGCATATGAGTAGATCATTGTGTACATATTTTGTTGTAGCATGTGCTGATGGCGTAGACAACTGTCAAACGTGCAATGCTGGGAAAACAGCTTGCACGACGTGTAAAGACGGGTACACAGTGGCCAACGGAGTATGTCCAGGTATTGTCTTATCGTGAATCATTCATAGACTGACCAATTGCATTAATAACAGTTGTAGTAGCAGAGGTAATAGTAGTAGTAGTAGTTGCAGTAATTTTAGGCACTATTATAGCAGTAGTAATACCATAAGAAACACAAGCGACAGTACCAGCAGTACTTTTTAATCTGTTCTCCGTAAACTTCGATACGAGTAGAGATCATTGTATATATATATATATTATTGTTCCGTGTGCTGATGGCGTACACAGTTGTGAAATGTGTAATGCTGAGAACACAGCTTGCACGGCATGCAGAGTTGGATACAGTTTAGTAGTACCAGAAGAAACATGTGACAGTTGTAACAGCAATTTTTTATATTTATTCCACGTAAACGTGCATATGAGTAGATCATTGTGTACATATTTTGTTGTAGCGTGTGCTGATGGTGTAGACAACTGTCAAAACGTGCAATGCTGGGAAAACTGACCAATTGCATTAATAACAGTTGTCATAGCAGAGTTAATAGTAGTAACAGTAGTTTATTAGGGAGGTCCAGTGTGTAAGCCCTTTTTGGCACACTGTGACGATTTAAGTGAACGAAATGTGGACTCTACAACCCAATGCCAGGCCTGTGACTGAGCCCATACTAGTCTCCTGAACATCAGGCTGCTAGAGAGCCCACATTTCCACATATAGCCCAGCAGTAGCGATATTCCTAGAACAAATGGGAAAAACATGTACAACTGATTTAACTAACAAGTACCTTTGCAAATTGCCACACTAAATACCAGACTACCTGCTGCTGACTATACTAATGGTAAAACTATAACCCCATAGGTGGGGGCAATACGCCACAGGTCACCAAACATGTGACCCCCCCACACAATGACACCTGGCTACCTTGCTGGAGTACCAATATAATTTAGGCTATTCTAATGTATCTCTTAAACGCGTCGGACGTCCACCTGCCTGGTGCCCTGATCTGTGCATCTGATTCACCCCTCAACGCTGCTGCCGTAGCTGCCCCAATACGGAAGCTGTGACCCTTAAACGCAGTTGTCTGGTAACCGCAGAAATCCAGTAATTGTTTCAGAGAAACATCAAACTCATTGCGTAGCATCGGCGAACCATCTGGATAAGCAAATAAAGTGGAGTGCACCCCCCTCGAACCGACAGAAAATCTCTCAAGAAGGAAGCACGGTATATCAACGAATCAGGGACACATTCACCTCTCACCTGGAGGGACTGTGGACCCTGTCGAGTGCTATGCTTGAAATGATGGAAAGAAATTGATATGAGATCCCCAGACAGCAACACGTCACCCATTTGCAAACACCCTTGTACTCTAGTCCTTCCTCGAGGTACCATTTCCCCCACCTGCAAATAAGCTTTGAATGCAAGCACCATCATGGCTCGCAGCATGAGACACTTGTACCGTGACGTAAAAACTGTGGGCAGAGCAAGCACAAGACGAGTGAGCACAGGAAGAGTGACAGGCAGGCGGACATCAGGGACCGACCCAAGATTACGGGCTCCTGCCAAAACCTTGGCTACAAGAAAACAAGTAGTCGGGTCAGAGAAATCATTAATCTTATGAAAGTAAGCTATTGCTGATATGATTGAAACGATGGATGCCGGGGCAGAGCTATTAGAATGCAAGTGTGCTGCAGACCTGCCTACCATTCCGGATTGTCCGGAATCATTCCGGAAAGTCACCTCAAATTACGGTATTACGGCGAGGGATGAAAATATTACGGACTGTCACCATGTTTGCCAATCACTAAAATTTAGTTTCCACTATAATCAACAGGTGGCAGCATATGTATGCAGCATGTTGTGACATGGTTTTTCATTCGCTGAGTCTGGTCGTAATCTAACCAATAGGAAACAACGTTATGACAAATTGGCATTTCTGCGATCAAACAAAACGAAGTCACGCTGCACGAAAAGATGGATGACAGCGAAACGACGCCACTGCCAACCGAAAAGAAACGTAATGCAAAAATTTAGTGAGTGTTGTACTTGTAGTGTTAGGCCAACTGACTGTACTAAGACTAAGTTAGTGTATTTATTGAGGAGTTTAGTCTATCATTTACAGCCACTAGAGTGTAGGCGATGTCGATGACAGTGTGATGTAATGGTTTTGGTCGGTCGCTACCCCACCCCGCCTGTCTATCATTTATCATTCTAGAGTTTAGTAGGTTAGATAGAGAGTGTTGGCTGATGTTGGTGACAGCGTAAGTATAATGTCGCTACCCCCCCCCCCCCCCCCATTCTAGAGTTGAGGAGTAGGCTAGAGTGTAGGTGATGTTGGTGACAGTGTAACTAATGGTTTTGACCCTTCGCTACCCCCCCCCCCCCACCCGGCGACCAGTATCTGACACAGTTCTTAATTACTGACAGGAAGCCTATATTCCTGAAAATCAGTATAAATGGGAAGATGGATTACTGACAGGAAGTTTTTGGGGTAGGCAGGTCTGGTGCTATGAAAAGAAAAATCGTTGATACTAACGCAGGCAGCTGCGTGGTTACATGGAGCGAATCGTGGAACAAAACAAACTTCTTCCAAGCCCGTTCATAGTGGGCCCGCAACGACGGTGCAATGGAAGCGTGCAGGAGTAAATTCAAAGAGTCCCCAAGCTGGCCGGGGACACACATTGCGGCACCTTCTCTGGGTGGAGATTCGCCCAGGGTGCCAACTCTCGGAACCTGTCCACCTGTGAACGGGATGATGCATCAGCAAGAGTATTAAACCGCCCCGGAACATGACGTGCTGCAAAATTAACATTAAATCGTCGGCAAGCCAACACCAGTGGACGGAGTAGTGCCATGATGTGAGGTTCACGGGATGTTTGGTTATTAATGACTGGAACAAGGGCTTCTTTATCGGTAAAAAAGCAGTAAAAAAGCAGACACTCTTGTTCGCCCACGCATTACCCCAAACGAGCACTGCTGCCATGATTGGATACAATTCCAAAACAGAGACATTGAGTGAACGCCACGTCACTGGCCACAGACCACAGAACCACTCTGCCCCGTACAGTGCCCCATACCCTATGCCACCAGCAGCATCCGTGTACAGTTGAAGATAATCACTAGTTAGGAATTTATCGTCCAAGAAGAAAGACTTACCATTGAACTGTTGCAAAAATTGCAACCACACCTCCAAGTCAAGTTTAGCCTGCCTCGTTAAACGAATATGAAAATGGGGCTTACGTATGCCCAAGGTTAAGTCGATCAAACGGCGTAAAAATGGCCTTCCGGGTTTTATTACGGAAGGTGCAAACCCCAGGACCCCTGTCAGCGATTGCAACTCTTGAAGTGTAACCTTATGTTTCCCCAGAAATGCCAAAAGTAAAGCCCTGGCCTTATCTAGCTTATCACTGGGAAGCCTAGTCTCCTTCTTGACTGAATCGAGAATAATACCCAGAAAGGGGATTATGGTGGATGGGCCAACAGTTTTACTAGGTGCTAGTGGTACCCCAAGTCGCTCGCAAAGTTTAACAAAAGCCAGCAGATCGTGATGACATTTCTCTTCTGAATGCGAGAGAATTAGAAAATCTTCGATAATGTGAACCATTTCTGTCACTCCCAATTTAACCTTAGCCACCCACTCTAACGCAGTGCTGAAACATTCAAAAATGGCACAAGAACTGGAACATCCCATAGGTAGAACGGCATCCATAAAATATTGCCCCTTCCACCGAAACCCCAACATTGGCCTATCAGCTGGCGATACTGGAATTATGCGAAAGGCCGACTCTATATCAACCTTAGCCATATATACAGGCTTCAGTGAATCTTTTATAAAAGCAATGGCATCTTGAAGTGTGGCATAATGGACCGAGGACATATCCTTCGGGATATAATCATTAACCGAAGAGCCCTCTGGGTACGACAGATGGTGAATCATCCTAAATTCCCCTGGAGTCTTCTTAGCCACCACACCCAGGGGCGAGATTCTGTAATTATGATAAGGTGGAGGAACAGTAAAGGGTCCCAGTACACGGCCTAATAACAATTCTTTCGCTATCTTACTATCTATGACACCTGAAAATTCATCGGCAGATTTCAAATTAACATTTCCACATCAGACTGCGTTGGCAATCCAAAACAACCTATATGAAAACCAAAAGAAAAACCATGCACTAAATAATTAAGCAATTCACAGTCATACCCCACCAACACTTCTTGCAGGACTGAGGGGGATACCGGGGTTGGCAACTCACTTCCTGAACCACACAGGCGAGCCACTGGCTGAAGCGGGGGAGCCACTGGTGGTGGACGGTCTATCTGAGGGGACGGATGGTCTACCTGGGGGGCCTGGTCTACCAGGGGGGTTTGGTGGTGGTGGGTTAGCTGATTGGGGGCGTCTACCTTGTGTTTTGAAACAACGCATCGCGGTGTGGCCGCTGCATAGCTGACACTTGTGTGTAAAGCGACACGAGGCTTTGTCACACCTTTCCCCCCGATTGAACGCGAAGCAGGGACCACTAGCCGGGGAACTGACCCTACCCTTGCCTTGAAAGGGGGAAACAGGAGCCGGCTGCCTGATAGGTTGCGATGCAGTCATCCACATTTCCCAGTTAATGTAGCCCCAGGACCAACCCCTGAGATAACGGAGGGACCTAAACGCTTCATCATAGGACCACCAGTCACCCCCCGCATCAGCTAAACCCCGAATTACTTCCGCATACTTCAACATCGTAACAGCTAACGGCATGTTGGCAGGCTTCAACAGATACACTGACATGTACAAAGTGAATGCCTGCGACCATCTGTCAAAAGTAACAATATCATAATTGGGTTTGGGAGACGCATCAGTGGATGCGCCAGGAGTGGGGTGAGGAGCACCCCCATATACCTGGCCATATTCCTGGTGTTGGAGACGTGTGGGTTTCAACATAACCGATAAATCAATATACTCCCCTGCCCAGATCTTTGCCCGAAGCCCGTCAGGGATACGAGCATCGAGAGGGAGGGCGGCCGAGGTACACGAATCAATCAGGGTCTGCGTTGACTCAGGCAATGTCTTGAGTAATGTACCTGGCACAGTGTCTGTGTTCGGCCACGGAGTCACCCTGGCATCGTTTTGGCCAAAAGACCATGGTTCCACGGGGGTCGCGTGGAGGGGGTCCGGTGTGGCAAAGGGATGGGTCAACCCAGGGGTCGAAGGTCCCACGCCGACAGCTGCTGACATTTGGGCAGCGCTGCCGAAGGCGGCCGAGGCAGATGTCAATGCTGGATCTGGTCGTAGCACCGTTGGAGAAGGGCGCAATCGCATGGATCTCTCCCAACACCTCCGAGGCTGCCACACGGCGTTCCATCGAACGTTCCCACACAGATTGTGGACCTTCTGTCATGAGTGTTTCATTCACGACCGCCTGGAGACCCGACGCATCCTCAAAGTTCATTAGTGTCACACACTGAGGTGGCGCCGCGCCAAGTGAGACAGACGGGGTTGGCGGTGTGTTTGACGAGAGAGTTGAGGCGGCTGTCCGCGAGCGTGTCTGGCGTGTCGGTGACTCCCGACGCACTGGCCGGCCACGTCCCCTTGGCGCTCGTGCCCGAGGCATTCTGCAATATCAAGAACACAGCAGAAGCGATATCTCAGTGAGGATAAAAGGCAACAATAATTAGAACATAGGGATATCACGACCTGTGAAACTTCTAAACACCCCTTTCTCTCCATATGTAGCGATATTTACATGCACACCCAACAGGAGAGTTGTCCATGGCCCTACCATGTAAACATGCCCAATACCGCCACCATGCGATAATTTTTATCATTGAACCTGTAAAAAAAATGGGCAGAGCATACCGGGTATACTGTACTGTATATACATAACTAAATAAACCCGTCCAAAGTAGAAGTTGAACAAATGCCACAGCTTGAAGGTAACAGCATTAATGCGTAAACTGGCTGCATCTCCAGACACAGCATAACCAAACTCTAAATGAACAACTGTCACAGCACAACTTATTAAATTCATACCTGACGAGTAACAGATGCATGTGGCCCTACCACACAAACGTTTCTAACAGCGAACAACTTAGCCTTACGTAACAGTAACAACATATTACTAATTTGTGTATCGATCGATATATGTCATCACAACTCGATACCCCCAACGAAGAACGGTTGCATGTGGCCCTACCACACAAACGTATCCAAATACGAACAACTGCATTACCAGATCAAGAATTACTGTACCATGTGTGCAGTGCTGTCAGTAATGATGTTTAAATTGACAGTTTAGTATCGTACTTTATGTAGTTAGACACGAACGACACACATCATGCGTCGAATTTACCAAGTGTTACACAGTGTGGACAGCGAATCGAAGACGCGCCCCGTCTAGTTACCCAACGATTGCTCCCACCGCAGAAATTATCGCCACCCCCGAATACTTCGATAAAATCGGTAATTACCGACATCCGAGAAATGGACCCCATCCCTGCGAAAAGATAGGTCGGACACTATTTCACATATGCTTATGCCGCCAGAAAAACATCCCCTTGGTTTCCGAACAAAACACGAATAACAAACAGCAGAAAATAACAGCAAATATAACGCAAATCAAAACGGGTCGAAATTGGCAAACGTCTGGTCCTGTATGCTTTCGCAAGATGGAGTGCGGATTTAGACCAAAAACGGCACAGGGTCGCGGCCCTGTGCGCACTGATTGGGCGGATAAATTAGCCAATCAGCAGCCTCTGTGCCGTTATCTTGCACAAAGTCCAGTATGCAAATCTGCTGTGCCTGATGTGCATACCATCATATATACACGTTTTACAACTGTGTATGCCATCAGCACACGGAACAATAATATATATATATAATATAATAATACAATAATATATATACATATATATTATTGTTCCGTGTGCTGGTGGCGTTCACAGTTGTAAAATGTGTAACGCTGAGAACACAGCTTGAATTTACCTTGAATCCTCCTCTTCTACTTAGTAGTCAAGGAGTTGGCGAGGAAGGGAGTCAAACGTTGACTCGTGTAATCCTCCGCCCTATTGCGTAAATATTTGTCAATGTGACCCTTGAACTGGTTGATGTTTTTGGACATCACTGCTGCTTCTGGAAGTCTATTCCAGTCGTTAACTATCCTTTGAGTAAAGGAGTACATGCGTATATCTAATCTTGAGTGCACTTTGGTTATTTTGAAGGGGTGCCCTCTTGTTTTGGTCTGTTTATTTTCCATAACAAAGAAATCTGCAGGAAGAATACTCTCTAACCGTTGAATATTTTATAAACTTCCAGTAAATCAGCACGCAATCGTCTAGTCTCCAGAGTTGTGATATTTAGCACTCTTAAACGTCTTTGGTAATCTAAGTGACTTAAATCTGAAATCATCCTGGTCGCCCTACGTTGCACCTTTTCTAATAAGTCTATATCTTTTTGTTTGAATGGACGCCATACATGAATGCAGTAGTCTAGGTGAGGTCTTACTAAGGACTTGTATAGTTTTACAACTACTTCTTTGGTCTTATATTTGATAGTACTGCCTGTTGTTATGACTGTAATGTACACACTTGCATTTTTCTGCATTAAACAACATTGTCCATTCTGCACTCCACCCGTGCAAGTTGTTTAGGTCCTTCTGAAGTTTCTCAGCATCTTCACAGGATGATACTTGACTGAACAGTTTAGTGTCATCAGCCAATTTTAGGAGATGGTTGCACACTCCTTCATCTATGTCATTAATATATATTACAAATAAAATTGGACCCAGAACAGACCCTTGGGGGACACCACTCTTAACAGGTGACCACCCTGAACTGAAACCATTTATAATGACACGCTGTACTCTGTCCGTCAACCACTGCAATATCCATCTATTAACCGCTCCTCCTATCCCATGTGCATTTAGTTTCGTCACCAGCCTGCAGTGTGGGACTCGATCGAAAGCTTTACTAAAATCTAGATAAATAGAGTCCACTGGAAGCCCTTTATCGATATAGGATGTGACCTTATCCAGGTACACTAAAAGGTTCGTCAGGCATGAACGTCCCTTCCAAAACCCATGTTGCGACGGTTTAATCAAAACATGATTTTGAAGATGGCCAACGATTTCATCCTTGATGATGGCTTCCATTACTTTAGATATCTGTGATGTTAGACTTACAGGTCTGTAGTTACTGGGTTGTGATTTGATACCTTTCTTATATATAAGGGTAACATTTGCACTTTTCCAGTCTAGTGGAACTTCTCCCGTTTCCATGCTGTCTGCGAAGATTTCGCTTAGCAGTGGTGCAATGGCCGTGGCCACTTCTCGGAGCATTGTCGAATTTAATTCGTCTATTCCAGGGGCTTTGTATGGTTTAAGTTGTAACAGCTTTTCCAGTACTATTGCTGTAGTTATCTCAATATGCTGGAGTGACTCCTCAATTGTCTTCTTGAAAAAGTTCACAGCATCAGGAAGATTTTCTGTTACCTCGTCAGTGAACACTGCGGCAAAGTAGTCGTTTAGTACATTTGCTGTCTCGACCGAGTCTATGATCACATCCCCATTGCTATCCAAAAGGGGGCCGACAGTGTCTTTTGTCTTAGTTTTCGTCCTAGTATATGAATAAAAAGACTTCGGGTCTTTTTTTATGTTGTCGGCAGGTCTTTTCTCAAAATTTCGTTTAGCCTTAACCGCTTCCTTCCTGGCTTTATTTAGTTGATGTTTGTATGCCTCGTACAAATGATGTTCTCCTGTTTCTCTGTATTTCTTCCACATGTAGTATTTCTTCCGTCTTGCCATGTCTGCTCATTTAGTCATCCATCTGGGTTTGGTCTTTCGTCTCCTTGTTGACACTGGGATAAAACTTTTCATTAACGACTCTTAAAGATATCCCATTTTGTGTGTACATTAGTATCCTGGAATGCCTGCTTCCAGTCGTAATTCTCTAAACATTGTTTCATTCCATCACGGCATGCAGAGTTGGATACAGTTTAGTAGTACCAGAAAAAACATGTGACAGTTGCAACAGCAATTTTTTTTATTTATTCCACGTAAACGTGCATATGAGTAGATCATTGTGTACATATTTTGTTGTAGCATGTGCTGATGGCATAGACAACTGTCAAACATGCAATGCTGGGAAAACAGCTTGCACGACATGTAAAGACGGGTACACAGTGGCCAACGGAGTATGTCCAGGTAATGTCTTATCGTGAATCATTCATAGACTGACCAATTGCATTAATAACAGTTGTAGTAGCAGAGGTAATAGTAGTAGTAGTAGTAGTTGCAGTAATTTTAGGCACTATTCTAGCAGTAGTAATACTAGAAGAAACACAAGCGACAGTACCAGCAGTACTTTTTAATCTGTTCCACATAAACTTCGATACGAGTAGAGATCATTGTATATATGTATATATATGTATATGAAACGTAGACTCCATTTTCATGTTTTTGTATGAATGTTAGTGTTGCACTATTTGAAGGTATTTTGTTTGTTTCAGGTGCTATATATCTTACAGATCTGTGTTCACCATCTCCATGCAAGTATGGTGGGTCCTGTGGCATAGTTGGCACCTCCTACAAATGTACATGTCCTGATGGCTACACCGGAACAAACTGTGAAAGCAAGGGTAAATAGTTTCATAATCCGACTACCTAACTGTCAACTATGACTACAGTATCTTGTTCTTTTACTGGTAATGTGCCAGTAAGTAGTTAGTTATATGATTAGATCCTAGAACGGCTGCCAGTAGGCACTCATTGTAACCCTGTCACAGCCACCAAAGATCACAAACAGTGCCTTGTATTCTAAACATTCCTGACGATTAGTCATCGCAGTAAATGTTGCCACCCCCTAGTGATGTCTTGTAACAGCCTTGGCGTGTCACATGTTTAGGGTTCCTCTTTTTAATTTTTTTGTTCTTGCCAGTTTTTGTTTGTGATTGTTTTTTTTAAGTTTATCATCTAGCGGAAAATCTACTGCATAGTGAGTAGCGTACATGCTTTGGGACAGCATATTGAACTTTTGAAGATTTTATCATTAGTAATGTTACTAGTGTCCAAAAACCTCCAGTCACAGCGATGTTGACCGTGAAGACGACTAGACCTTCAAAACTCTCATCGACTCATATCGGTTTTATTTATTTTACTCTGTTTTATATTATATATATATATATATATTATATATTACAAAACAAATATTTGTAGAAACGTTTATGTATAGTTTTGAAAAAAACATTTGCAGTCACAATATTGTTGCTATAGCATGTTCTTGAAAAATGTGGTATTGATTTTCATGCAGGTTGTCACAGAAAATTGTATAACTTGAAAAGTGGGTTGGATAATTATTTTACCTAGGCATAATTAACATAAATAGCTACATTTGTTTCACTGGACTGCATTTGGTAATAGCAATAATAATTTTTATATGACTGACAATAAATCTGGTTCTTCTTTATTTTTGGTTTTGTCTTTGTAAATTGTGATGTTCTAAGTTAACATAACTTGTATTTGTCAATGTTCTATAGTTCTTTTAACACAACGCTGTACATATACTCAGAAAGTGTCAATAATCCTGGGAATAGGGATCAGTTGTTAAGGAAATCCTGTGACCTGTTGGATTACTGAGTTTAATTTCCCACATCAATGAAATCACTCACATTGGTGCATACCAGCAAATACAGTCTCTGGCATTATAGTAAATGCAGTATCCCACATTCAAACAAGTGTTGTCTTAAGGTAACTCAGAATCACTTACATTGCAGGAAGTGAAACTTCCCAGTCAGGTCTATCTTGTATGTTCTATCTCTTATGTATGAACTACTACATTATATAATTTCCACATATAAATACTCAGTTTGTAGAACACAGTGCATTAGACGAGTTGCCCAGCTTTGCACTGGATAAAAAAACATTTTTCAGATAAAGCCAGTGGATCGTACAATCTGATGCAAGGGAATGTGACCCATCGTCAAATCATTTGCACTAAAATGTAATCCCCATGTTTTTCCAAAAATTATTGTTTGGCTAAAAAAGTCTGGTGAAAGTCTTAGCAAAAAAGTATAAATCTATGAATCATGCCAGTGAGTCTGGTAGATCACATACATTTCAGCCCCATACATGCAAAACTGTTATAGGTCCACAGAGAAAAAGACAACAAACTGTTTTATAATACAGACGTATTAAACACGGTAAGGGAATTTGGCGTAGTGATGCTTTATGCTGGGCATACACCAGTTGCTAAATTTTTATTGCGAGTCGTCTGTTTGATCAACGTGCAATGCACTATGACTTGCAACTCAACAAAACTTGAGTCGTGTGTTGATTTGACCAGTACAACAGTTGTTGAACCGATATAAGGTACGCATTTGTGTAAAAAATGTAATCACTGCAACATAAGTTGTGTAATGTACGATGGTGGCAGATGAGAGGTAGTTGCTTGTTGATCAAGCAGACGACACTCGACAAAAATTTAGCAGTGTACACCCAGCATTAGCAGAAACCAATTGCAGACTTGTCAACTAAAAAGTGTTTTTAAATTTCCTGTTCTTGTATAAAGTTTAATGTTGTACTAGAGAAAGGTATTTTATATGACTCAGTTCCCATAGGATGTGGAATGTCTGAACTAGTACCTTCCTTTCGTTCACATAGACATGTTCAGTTTGTGGAACACATTGCTTTATGTTACATGATGTATTAAACAGAGCAAGGGAATTTGGCTTACCGGGGTAGCCATGCTTCAGCAGAAACCACTTGTCAGCTAAAAACAGTTTTTCATATTCCTGTTCTTGTATGACATTTAATGTTGTGCTACAGAAAGGTACATGTATTTTGTTTGTTTCAGTTCCGACAGGAGGTTCAGACCCCTGTACTCTGTCTCCTTGCCAGAATGGTGGCCACTGTGAAAAAGACGGCAACGTTTACAAATGTACATGTCCTGGTGGTTACACCGGAACAAACTGTAAAGGTAAGACTAAGCAGTTTCATGTTCTGACTACCTCATAGTCAACTATGACAGTATCCTGTTATTTTATTGTTGAGACGTCAACGAATAGATAACTCACTGATTTACACTCACCCATGGAGCAACAAACTGTTGGTTTATTTGTCGAGGGGAAAAAAACGGGACATTGTAAGATGAGGCCATAAGGTGTGCGTTTATATCAAAATCACAGCATTTTTTTACATGACTGATACTGCTATTTTTGGCTCATGTGCAGAATAGGCTTGTGTCACTTAATACCTGGTTCACTGTGACGGGTCACGTGTTGCTTTGTGTGTATGCATATGAACTCTTTGTCTGAAATAAATATTTATTGTTATGCCTGCAGTTCGTGAGCAGGCGCCAGTTCTGACAAATCAGAACCCTTCCAATCCGGAACAAGACATTACCCCGTCTGGACATTTCATGGCTTACTTTATCACCATGCTTGTTGTCGTTGTTGCTGGCTACCTCATCTACCACAACAAACAGAGGGTAGGTTCATATTGCCTTGCTTAGTCCTAAATCAGAACACATCTATCACAACAAACAGAGGGTAGATTTATGTTGCCCTGCTCAGCCCTAATTCAGAACACATATACCACTAACAGAGGGTAGGTTCACATTGTGTTGCTCTGTCCTAAATCAGAACATATCTAACACAACAAAAAGAGGGTAGGTTCATATTGCCTTGCTCAGTCCTAAATCAGAACACATCTACCACAACAAACAGAGGGTATATTCAAGTTGCCTTGCTCAGCCCTAAAACAGAACACGTCTACCATAACAAACAGAGGGTAAGTTCACATAGAGTTTTGCGTGTAATAAGTCATGTAGGATTTATTGATCATACGCAGCCTTTATTTACATCTGATCAAATAATGAATATTTATGACGTAAATAAATACTTATGCTGTATTCTAATGTTCAAGCATAATAGGGGCATGTTGCCAGATATATTTCATAATGTGTTTGTCCTGCAAATATCCACACATAAATATAATACAAGGCAGGAAGTAACATATAAAATACCATACTGCAAGACAAATTGCAGACAACTGTCTTTGGCTTATGTTGGTCCTAAAATCTGGAATACATTTATTACAAATGACTATTTACAATATTGTACATCTCTTCATATGTTCAAACAAAGGACCAAGCGTCTAATTCTAGCAAACATATGCTAAATTTTGCTTTAATGTAATTTGTCCATGTTAAGATGCAACCGGTGTTCGGTATTACGGTACTCGTATAATGCACTATTAAATAATTAGTTAGTTTATTATGAAGATGTTTATGTATTATGATGTTGCTGTTTTGTTTTTTTGACACGAATTATAGTTTACATTACTAATATAACATGAATAAGGAATACAAGCAATGTGATGCTTTGTTCCAATTGATACGTAATGTATTTACATGTTTCATATTACTGCTACATCTATGCTGCAATGTACATTATGTATCAATAAAGATTATTATTATTATAGCTTTGCTCAGTCCTAAGTCAGACCACATCTCTTTTGAACAGTCTTCAGAACACCCTTCTAATTGAAGTGACTTTTCATGACTGAGACATTCTATTTATTTAATTTATTTACTTGTATTAATTTAATTTACCTACTTAACTTGTTTATCTAACATATGAAATTAATTCAGTTTTTAGTCCTTTGGCCGAAGGTCCAAGGGACTATTGCCATCACTCTGCGTCTGCCATCCGCTGTTAGCTGCCGTATCTCAGAAACCGTTCAGCAACTTTTTCTCTAATTTTGCATAGACATATCTTAGGGCACTGCCACTATGCACGAGAAATTTGTATTTGATTGAATCATTCTAAGGGCTCCCTAGGGCCTCCAAGGAGCCCAAAACTGGTAAAAATGTAACATTTTGTCTATTTTTTTAAAACTGTTCAGCAACTTTTTCTCTAATTTTGCATATACATTTCATGTGGTAGTGTCACTGTACACAAGAAATCTGTATTTCATTGAATCATTCTAAGGGCACCTAATGACCCCCCAAAAAAGGACCCCAAAACTGGTAAATTTTCACGTTTTGCCTATTTTTTCAAAAACTCAAATTTTGCATAGACATTTCATATGGTAGTGCCACTATACACAAGAAATCTGTATTTGATTCAATCATTCTAAGGGCTCCAAATGTCCCATAAAATGCTAAATTTGTTAACTAAATGGTCTATTGTAGCAGTAGCTCTAGAAGGCTTCCAGTCCTTTTGTACAACTAATCCCTTTTCCCACAACATCTGTCACACCTCACTTTGGCTGGCTGGTAGGAAGTATGACTAATCTGTAATTGGTCACTGGCAGAGGCTTCAGTCAACAAACACAGCACCTTGTACCAGAAATAGAACACTATTCCCCTTCCCAAAACACCTGTCACATGCGGAGTCTGTGTCTTGTATGGATATATATTTTATGCAGTTGTTTTATATAAGCAGAAAATTAACTGAAATTAGTTATTCTTAGGCCATAGAAAAGTAATTCCCGGTTTCTCATCGATGCACGTATTTAAAGATATGTGCCACAATATTTTATTTTCTATTATAATTATTCCTCTAAATGCAAGACGTGGTGCAATAAGTGAACAGTAAACATGTAAACATTTTACTTCCATCATAACCCTTAATGATCTGTAACTATGATTCACCAAAAAACATTTGATTAATAATTACCTACAGGGTTGTTTGATTTATGCCGGGCAGAAACTGTTTCTGCCCGGCAACAATAGGAAATACATGCCATTGATAGGCAAACATGTTCTTTTTATAGAAAATGTCAGTTTCTTTCTGTGCCTGTCTACATATGATAACCATTTGTCCGCCCTGCTCACAATAAACATCACATGAATGATAAAAGGAAGATCAGCCACTTGTGGATTATTATTATTATAAAACTGCTCTGCTACTGCTTGGTGGACAGTAAGCTGCAACTGTCTTTGAGTTTGTTTACATTTTGACAAACTACTATTATATAGCACTAATTTTTGAATTGGCACGACTAATGCTAATATATTGCACAAAATGACTTCTACGGGAAACAACGTTGGTGTAAATTATCCCATTATTCTTACTGACAAAGACCTGTAAGTTAGGTGAGTAACACCTTCGAAGTTCTGACAGCAGGACACTGCTTTCGGTGAAGTCGAGACAAAAGTTTGACAAAGGCTTCTAGTTCAAACGGTCTATCACCGTCCAGCTGACCCATTTTTTTTTTTCTTTAGACTACCTTTTGCTCTGAAATAATCTGTCCTCTTAATTTTATACATAAAGACATCATCTGGCATAACTTTATACATTTTTGTAGAAGCACATTTGTATTTCAAGTGTATCATATATTTATCACTTGTTGTGTATTACACCCAGCTGTGGAGCTAAGATTCTCTGCCTGCTATTGTTTGATGGAAACTGTAACTAATCTGTAATTGGTCACTGGCAGTAGCTTGTGTCAATAGACAGCATTAAGCCACTAGACCCCTGTTAAACTGGACAGTTGCCTGTAGGTTTTAAACTGTGTCAAACAGTGAGTCTACCCTTTGCTCTCAAATAATCTGTCCTCTTAGTTTTACACATAAAGACATAATCTGGCATAACTTGATAAGTCTTTGTAGCAGCACATACATATTACATACTGTGTGCCACATTTGAATGTTGTGCATGTAATATTTCCATGCAATCCATTTGCATATATAATGTAAAACTTCAACAGCCGTTTTCTTCATTTTCACTTTTTGACCCCTACCATGTTCAATGCTCCATAACTTCGCAAATTTTTGTAGCAGTCATATTTTTTTAAACCGTGTAAAACACCCTACCAAACATTTACAAGGATGTAAGAAAACAATGTTACAGTCTTTCCAACTTATCACTCATTTGGTTAGCCGGGGTCACATATAGACGTATTAGTCCAAAGGACTTCAGGGCCACTTGTTTAATTAACTTGCTTGTTTCATTTACTTGTCTATTATACATATTTAATTTTAACGTTTTATCTTTAATTAACTTGGTATTATTTTAGTTTGCAACTTAGAGCAGGTTTTTACCCCAGAAGCACAGCACGTTACAAATGTGTACTACACCTACAAATAACAATAAATAATCTAGCAATTCTGAACGATTACCAACACTAGACAATGGGTTTGACAGACTCTAAGGCAGTGAGCACTAGTGTACCTATGTACATGCCTGTGCCAGTGTGTAATTGTGCTTGTATGTACATGCAAGTTACATAATGGTACCGATAATATGTACAGTCGTACTAGTAAAATGACAGTAAGATCATCCGATCTGTAACCACACATGTTTTTTGCTGCAGCTACTGGCATGCCTCTTGGAGGGCAAAGGTCGACCCAGCCGTCGACGAAGGAAGGACGACACAAAATACCACAAACTGGTGAACGACGTCGAAGAAGCGATGCCATCAATGGACAAATCACCGCCACAGAACTTCATCTACTGAAGACACATCCAGCCTTTTTAGTCTGCACAGACATCCATGTCTTTCATACTCAGACGCTAAAATTGATGCAAACAGTTGTAATATAGCACGCTGATGACTGACGGAACCTTACAGGTTTCTGTTGGATGTGAATTCACATCCTGTTCTCACACATTCCATTACCCTGTGATATGTCCTCCCAGAGCCAGCTCCTGCCAGGCTCAAACTTGTTCTGTAGATGTCCTTACATGGAGATATCAGGAAAACACTGAGCCAAGTCTGTGTTCAGATCAAAGACAAGAGGAGGAGACATGTTTAGATTAGCCCCACAAATTGAATGGGAAAGACAAAACTCACACGAACCCAAATTAAAAACACTTCGACTATAAGTACTAATCAGTTCCATAGATTAACTCTCTTTCAGTTACTTTATTGTAACTTGTTTAATAGGTCTTTACTTAAATCTTCAATCCGTTTTAATTTGTCTACATATCTCACAGCTTTGCATAAGTTTAATATGTTGTTTTGTTGTATTCTTGCAAATAATCGGAACACTTCTGTTTGGGAGTTATTATGATTTATTTTATAGCTTACAAGATCTGATATTTTCTAGTCCAATTAACGAACCTTTGTTTTATATATCTTTGAGTCTTTTAAGTGAATTATCTGAAAATCAACACATTACAGACTAACTGTACTTATCATAAACGAACCCTGTATTACATAGCCATTATTCATTCAGGATTGATTTACATGGCCTTGAAAATTAAAAAACTTGGAAATAAATTCTCTCTAGAACCATTACGAATGATTTTTGGCAGAAGATGATGTATCCCTGTGCTGTTTGGGGGGGCGTGTTTAGTTGTTTACGTTATGTATATTACCATAACCAGCTATCCTGACTGGTTAATGTAATATACAGCTGTATATTTCGCGGGGGCATAGATGTTCAGTTTATTGTATTTCACACAAGATGTGTGTATACTTTGACGGTGGGTTCACAGATAGTTCTATATGTTACTCACGATTGTATAACCTGGAGGTAGATGTCACAGAAACTGTCCAAGTTTGGTGGGTCATTACAAATGGAATATATTTGAATTGTGGGTATGCGGTTCTGTTTTATAATGACAGCGCAGTCGTGTCGTTTGTATGTGTGGGTTGTTTAGCTTTAACCTTTATGCAGATATCACTGTTGACTTGTTCGTGTGCTTTGTCTGTTTCGGATGGTGTGGTTATAAGCAAACGTTACTCGCAAATGGATACATCTATAAGAGTGCTTGTTATGAAGAGTGTACAACAATGAACGACGAATGTAGAAGATACACGAATCAATGTGTGTGTGCATTAAGCAATTACTGCTAACATTGTACACTTTGGTTAGGTTATGAAGATTGAATCTTGCAAATGGAGGCAGTCGGTTGATACTGCGAACAAGAGCGTTGCTAATGATGATACAGCTTGCTATATGTGAAGACGAACTTATTTGCATACATAAGAGGTATTGCGGCACATACTAGATATTTCAAAAACGATATAAAAACTATTATAATAAGCTTAATACGTTTTTGCAGCCATATATTCTGAAGAGTACAAGAGGTACATTAAAATGTGATAACCCAATTAAATAAAGCATATTAATAACCCATTGAATTGGATATAAAATAGGTCCACTGCTAATTACAAGTATTTCGTAGAAAGATATATAATTGAGTTCATATTTGCTATCAGTAATAAAGCCTATAGTCTACGAAAGAGTTCTTAAAAATACTTAGGTTGAGAGCGTGTTGGTGATTTCTGCTTCGCTGCTGGCTCGCTGTTTGCATGGACGCCGCTGCTGTTTGCTTGGATCGCCTGAATTTGTTTGTTGTTTATTGAGCCGCGGTAGCTGTATGGTTTTTGTTTGTTTATCATTGTATTCGTGGTTCTTTGAACTGCAAGCATATCTTGTCCATTCGGTATTCTACTTGCGGTGATGTTAGCTGTACCCGATTTTACTATCTCTTTTTCAATAAAATGTGAAACTCGAGAGTGTTGCGTAACAGTCACTCGCCGCCTGAGCTCTTAGCCTGGTTAATGTTTGAAACAGTGAACTCGCGCATATAACCTAAAGGCCGGGATACACTGGCACTTTTCGCCAGATCACACCAGACTCCCTCCGACTGCAGTGTATCCACTACACCGACCAACATCGACTGCGCTACATTGGAAGACGGCGTGACGTCATAATCACGTAAACTTGAACACTTTCGAATACGTCAGACCGACACCGACCAACCCCGACGACGTAGTGGGAAGTTTTCTATAATAAAAAAGTAAAGTAAGTTTCTTATGCGCTTTGCATCCGGTATAGCGCTGTCGGTGTAGCGGATACATTGCAGTCGGAGATAGTTCGGTTTCGTCTTTTCTGCTTTGGTCAGACGAAAAGTGCCAGCGCATCCTAGCAACTGCACGAACACCGCAACATCGCGTTTGCAGCACACTGGCGTGCTAATACAAAATGAAGCATGCTCTTATACAGCGCGGTATCAAGTCCTCAAAACTGTTCAATGCACCTGACGGAACTCTTGTCTACGTTTTGATGCGAGCATCGCATACAGAATGGCCGACAATTTGAAATTGATTTTGCCCGATTAGTCATGCTATTCCGCCATTGTCTACGACGAATAGGGCTCATTGTAGATGGCAAATCTTCATTTGATACACGCATTGAGTTAAGTAGATGGCAGTCTTGCTAAACCGTGTTAAAATTGAAACTTTCTCCACCCCGTACAGCGTCAATCGCGGCATCTCCATCATTTTAAGTACCATCCACAAACAACAGCGAGAACTAATATACATTATCCTGTTTCCCTCGGGCAATAACATATTGGAACTATCACAATAAACAACAATTTAGGGAAACTTTTGCTCACCGATTGAATGTTGGCCAGTAAATACAAAACAAATAGTTTGACTAATAAATACGTCGCATCGTAGATGTCATATAAAGATTGTATCGGTTTCGACCAGGCACACACGAATCGAACGTTTATTTATTTTGTATTCATTTTACGAACGGAACTTGATCTTCGTTTCCGCGAGATTAATGTGACGTCACAACACTCATTTATTTGACGTCACACCGGAATTGTCTAGCCCCGTCTTATCAACACGTAAATATATCGGGTTTAGGAGTTGGCTTATTGGATGGGACGGGTGAAAACATGGCAAGTGGTTCAAGTGTAAGGTATAATTACTTTTCACGTTTTTCAGATTTTTCAAAATACCTACTAGGCCCCTGCATTAGTATTGTTCTGTTAGCGCTAATAGTGTGTGAATATAAAAGGAGTGCATGCGTGCTTGTGGTATGGTTAGGCACGTATAGGCCTACTGCCCTACGAATAAGTTGTATCATGGTGTTAATATAATCGTGATGAATTGCAGCTAAGAAAAGAGTAATATGATAGATAAAAATTGGGAAAACTTGTAAAAATATATCGCTTCTTTAATAGTCACTGTTAACGATTTTGCCCAATGATTCTTGTATGTTGCGCCTCTGAGCTCAGATTCCTGGGGATTTAGGCGCTATAGGAGTTTGTAATTATTATTATAGTTAACCTACGTATCGTCCTTTGCTGCCGACCGTCAGGACCACAACGAGGCAATTTTTATTTTCTTCAGACAAATAATTTAATTCACTTTTCTTTTATTAAAAATCACTAACATGTTCTAATTTCATTACAAAACAAACAAGAGTTTATCGATGAATTAGTATTTTATTTGGAGCAATTGCAACAAGGATTGACATACACTGTCACACAGCATTATCATTAGGCTAACCAAACACGATAGTATCAGATAGAATATAATCACGTCGCACTGTACTTTTGCCGAGTCCTGCACGGACAAGAAATGCAAATGACATATAAGATATAAAATATAAACAATACATTGACATATGTAAATCATTTTTTAAAGCGGTATTGACATGTATAATATATATAATATATCTGGCAAGGTATAGCCGTAAGTAGTGATGCTGTTCGTCTAGATAAGCAGCGATTCAATTAGCATTGCGAAGGACTATCATCTCCTTTATAAGTTCTTCTATATAGCGCTGTGATTGGTATCCAGTCCTTAGGACTGTTCAAAGCGCAGTACGTTTTGCCCTACGGCAGACATGTTCATTTAACACTATCTCAAGTGGTATGGAGAGAATTAATCCACGTTGCAGTTACTGCGCGAAAATAAATATCCACCACTATCTATTGCCAGGTACTTATGTACACAGCTATGTATATTCTATTTACCCATTTATGTGCAAATTAGACATTAAAATTATTTATAAATTCACTTATTTAGGTTGTATATTCAATTTAGCGTTTTATTAATCTACTTTATTTAATTGTTTTATCGATTTTAATGTACCTATTGTACCTTTCAGCCTCTATAGGTCTATGACTGCCGAAGAGAATAAACATTTTATTATTATAGTAACGTGGAGTGAACGAAATTGTCCAAGCTTTGAAACCGCAGCAAGAGCATTCGAACCAGGATTATCTTCTACGACAGTCCGATGTTCTTATTACAATGCCACACACACACTTCGAGACAGCGCGACAACACGGGAGACGTGCTGAACCGCTAAATTTCCAACGAGACGTCTCCAACAGCACCACCCCCGCCGTCTTCCGATGTCAAGATGCGAGACAGCGCGACGAGATAGCGCGGCACGGGGAAGCGTGCTGATGAATCTCTCGGAATTCTAAAAATGTTGGCAGGTATAGTTGTGTCACCCAAACACCGCGTCGCCGAAGGCAAGGAACTCCCTCAGTTTCTGCGGCAGCGGGAGGTGGGTCACTTTCGCCATCGTATCATAACCCAGTGTCCTCCGTAAGACGATGCGACAAATGTCCGTGAGCGCGCGCGGCACTCCCACAATGCACTTCAGCCACTTCCGCGTCTGCGCGTGATCGATGCGTTCCGGAAACTGCACACCGTTGAGATCGTTGACGTCACTGCCGGCTTGCACCAACATCGAGGCGATGGGATAGTGGCCAAGTTCGATGGCAACCACCAGTGGGCTGCAATATAGAGATAGGTAGACTCCCTGTGTGTACGCGAGTGTGTGCGTGTGTGCGCGCGTTCGTTTGTGCGTTTGTACGTGCGTACGTTCGTGTGTGCGTGGTTGCTCGCTGGTTCAATTGCGAAGTAGGGCCTAAAAGATGATATGGCGCAGTAAATAGTTATGTATAGTCTATAGAATATAACATGGGCAGGTTGAGTTAGTCCTACAATTTTTGCAACGGAATAAATCTTGAGGAAGCAGAAAGTTGACATTGTTTTTTTGGAAAGTCAAATGTCTCTTGCATTCTTTGTAGGCCTACCACGGACTATATTGTGATGAGGGTTAGGGTGCTTTTGCGATAGAATATTCAGATTGTAATTATTACAACACATCACAAGATGCTACACGCGCCTAACCTGCGCCACACGTACTGTCCGTCGACAGTGCAGTGTCCCACTATGTCTACGTGACACCCGTCACGTAGCAGCATGGCGACGGCGCCGGCTCTGTCGTGGATGACGGCGAGCATGAGGGGCGTGTTGCCGTCGGCGTCGGCGACGTCGGGGCAGACTCGGTGGGCGAGCAACAGCCGCAGACAGCGACCCAGGCCGTGCTTGGCTGCCTGATGCAGTGTAGAACGACCCGAACTGCAGCAAGACACGATGCAGATGAGTTATATTTAATTAAATGAATATATTTTAGAGAGAGCAAATATATGAAAAACGTTTCTTCAGATATAATTATCTATTTATGAAAACGGCATGTTTTGTTAAGAAGCATGGTAGTCGTGCTGGCCAATATATAAATATTTAAGTTGGGTTTTCAGACTTTTGGTTACGTTGTTGTCAGTATAACCTTCTTCTACTACTACTAGGGTCCAGTTTCGGGCATTAACGCCAATGGGAATTTAGAGAATGAGATACCAGCTCAGCTTGTCCACGACAGGTTTTTCCAATTTCCTTGCGTGGGATATTTTATTTCCCTTGGCATAGACACCAGATAGTAGGAACCAACGGCTCGTATAGCGTCTCTTCCGAATGGCACAGCAACGAAGGGTGTCCGAAATAGCCCAAGTTTCGACTTGGCGGTCGATACCTATACCGAACCACCGACCGGTCAGCACCAGGATTCCAACCCAGGTTGCTCCGATCAACAGTCCGGCACTCTGACCGCTTGACCACCGCGCCCCACACATGTATCTTAAAGGAAAAACAACTCGAACCTGTCGACGGCCGTCACATCAGCCCCGGCCTCAATAAGCGCCGTGGCCGCCTCGTCCCGAGCTTGGGTCGCCGCACAAAGCAATGGCGTCTTCCTCCACATGTTGATCGGGTCGACGTCACCGTTGACGTCACGCACCAGCAACATCCGCACGCATTGCGCATGTCCATGGTGCGCGGCGTAATGCAGCGCCGTGTCGAGTTCCTCGTTCCTCGCCGTGACGTCACATCCGGCGCTCAGCAGCGCCGTCATGATGTCGGCAAAGCCGCTCCGCGCCCCCAGCATCAGGGCCGTGTCACCGTACTGCTCCTGTGTGTCCGTAACGCAGCCGGCCGACAGGAGGCGCTGCACGACGCTCACATGACCCGCCCACACCGCCATGTGGAGCGCCGTGCGTCCGCGGCTGCTCGTCATGTCGACGTCACACCCCCTCTCCAGGAGCACGCTGATGACGTCTGCAAAATACGTGATCCGGTCATTAAAGAGAGGTTGTATGTTTCGTTGTATAATTATTAGCAGGAAATTCGCCGGATGAGTTGCACTTAGTGCCAATTTTGGTCAGTAGCGTAACTTCAAAGCAATACATGCAAATAAAAAACGTTTTGTTCTAGTATTAAGAACAATATACAATCTTTATTATCGCAGATTAAAGTATAATAATTGTGAAATAATTATGCACAGAAAAATGTTAATAAATGAAGACATCGAACTTTAAAATAAATATACGGTGATTTCCACTGGCTGATTTATTGACATGCCAAAATGTAGAACCGGGCCTTGTAGACTCTACATCAGGTTGACTATGTTTAAAACTTGTTTATTTTATTTTATTTCATCGCCAAATGATGTATCTTCGTCTAGAATCACACAATCACAATACTTTATTGTCCCTTGAAAGATAAATTCATTTGGAGTGTAGCAGCATATTAAAACTAATAAAACAAATGTACATGCAATATAAAAATGTAAACATAAAAATATGTAATAACAAAATCGGTTAAATAATTAAATATATAAGTTAAAATAAGTTAAATATGTTAAATAAGTTAAATAAGTTATAAAAGTTTAAAAAGTTAAATCATCTCACAAATCACAAATCATCTTAGGCTCACTCATAGATGAACATGACAGTGGTATCACGTTTTGTATAAATACAAATTAGATATTAAAGAAATATATTAAAGTACTATAAAAAAGCACTTCGGACGTAAAGCACGCTTCGCTCACACTGAACAGGATCAGAATTTAATTGTAACTTTAGATCGATAATTTACGAAAATGATGGCATTTTAATTATAAAACATACATGCCAGTTACCCAGTGAAAATCGACGTACGCACCCTTTAAGTCAATTGTGTTAACACATAGGGTAGACCGGGGCTGAATGTCCATTTGAGGTAAGACGGCCCCATCATGTACACACAATAACAGTTATTGATGTCCCAAAATTGTGACTGTGACGTTGACACATCGCCTACGCATGTGTAGTTTACCTCGATGGTTATTGGCGGCGCTCAGCATCAGTGGAGTGTCACCGTCGATATCTTCGCAGTCGACATTGGCACCTTCTGTCAGCAGTCGTGACACGCACTCGGCGTTGCCATGACACGCGGCGCCTAGCAACGCTTCGTCGAGGTCGTTCTGGTGCGGAGGCCCGAGGTCTCCGGTGAGAGCGCGTTCTAGAAGTTGACGGTCGTTTCTCGTAGCTGCCTCCACCAGTGGCGTTCTGTTGTGAAGGAAACCATTCTATGTGGTCACGTCTTCAATACCGGTCTTTTTTACGGTTTCCGCGTAACTTACACAAAGACTTGAAAGAGCTAGTTTCTAAACAAATTATCGAGTTTGTTTCTCAAAAAAGTGTTGTGCTATTATTATTACAACTGCGCAAATGTCACTCACCGACTCATATTTAGTTGATGGACTCACTCTGAAACAAGAAATAAGCACGGTCACAACGACGATGACGACGACTACAAAGAAGACTGCGACAATGATGGGGATGCCACCGAAAAAATAATAAAATTGCTGTTGATTGAAGGCGTTAAGAGTCATTTGATCGCGCGAGGAAGACTCTTAGTTGAATGATTGTGATATTCATTTGCCGAAGTGTGATAACTGTGGGTTTACACCCACGGTCAAACCGGGTACCCGTGTCGCAAATACGTAGAAAATAAAACTCTAAGGTGAAAGGATTGGATTATGTTGTTGTTGTAGCTGCTGCTGCTGCTGCTACTGTTGTTGAGTGCGAGCGTGTGTGAGTACGTGTATGAGTGCGTGCGTGCACGTGTGCATGTGTGTGTATGTGTGCATACATGCGTGCATGCGTGCATATGTATGTGTGTGAGTGCGTGTGTGTGTTTTTTTTGGTGTGTGTGAGTGCGTTCGTGTGTGCATGTTTGCGCGCGGTTGTGCGTGCGTGCGTGTGTGCGTGCATGCGTGCGCGTTTATGCGTGTGTGTGGTGTGTGTACCGCACCGACAAATGCATAAACCAATAATAACTGCAAAACCGTACACTATACGTACAAACTAACCTACGCAGGTGCACACTGGCTATAGGGGGCACCCATCTAATACCCAAGAAATGTCCTCACTAATGTGGACTGCGCGTACACCGCGGGGCTCCCACATAACCCTAGTAGCAGCAACAGTAAAGCAGGTATGTATTGATTAAAGGCTAGATATAGGTTAAGGTGGGAGCGCACGTTCTGCCCTTAGTGCAGTTGACCGTATGTTGACGACATTATGCAATAGCCTGCCGCTGGAGAGTTCATGCGAACGTCGGATCATGTCTGCGAACGGGTAAGTGGTGCAATAAACCACACTCGACAGGTTAGCACTAGCTGATAATACCGAAATCTAACATTAAAACTGTGCCACGACTTACTTACTTTCCGCCTAGTATTGCGCAGTTACTTCTCGTGTTGTGTTTATATGTAAACATAGACCCTAGAAATACGTTCACGGCAGTAGCTATGGCAACGCGAAGGGGCTGACGCAGCCACATGCGCGATACGAGAACAGATATATCGTCACTGTGCGAGCACAGGCTGGCTACAGTTCAGGGCTCGGCTGTACGTGCGTACGCGTGTGTGTGTGCTTGTGCGCCTGCCGTATGTGAGTGCGCGAGCGTGTGTGTTTATACATTATACACTGTATACAAATCAGTATAAAGTCAACACGCAACAGGTATAAGGTCCATTTCATGTTGTCTTGTGAACTATTATATTTATTTGTATCTTTGTGTGATATGAAAAGGGTGAGCGCCACTATGCGGTATTTTGAGCACATGTCGCATACGTCGTCATAGTATCAGTCAAGAACGTTATGCACGCACACGCACACACGCACACACACACAAACAAACACACACACACGCACGCACGCACACACACACACACACACACACACGCACGCACGCACGCACACACACACACACACACACACACACACACTAACGCACTAAATAAAAATAAAATTGTACCACTAAAACGTGAATACGTTGTCTGTTCATTCGTAAAATAACTCAAAAACTACGAGTTCAGTAGGCTTCCAAAAAACCCATGAATCAACGATCTACAGGCCGAGGCGACATGCTGACTGCTAAGACGCTATGTTGGTACGCTGGCGCTGACCGTAACATCGCGCTCCGGTGAATAAAGCGAAAATCATGCTTCTTCACAGACCTCGCGCTGCGTCAAATTTAATCATATTTAGTCAGAATAAAGTTTATATTGGTGAGGAATAATAGTTCGACCGAACAGTGATAAGCACTCGTCCAAACGAAGACAAATATGCCGGCCACATGCGAATGTAACATAAGCCTATGCATATACCTGCAATCTTTTGCTAATAAGTTCACTATTTCACATTAGATCGACAAGCGCTTATCACCAGTCGATTCGGCATTAAATTTGAAATCAAATAAATGTTGTTTTGTGAAAATTGCATTTAATTTTTTGCCGCGCCGACACTTAAAAGGTGAACAATTTGCGAGTTTTACCCGAGTATCGATGCTTAGCACGGATTCGGTAGCTCGATCGCTACTCGTGCCGTTAGTTAAGTTTGTAATATTTGATTCTATGCGCATGCAAAACATTTCGGCATATTGTGGTTCCTAACCGCAAATAAATATGATCTACACAACAAATAATATTGTATTGATAACTTGTAGCGAATAATTTTAGTATTTGTTTACCGTTAAAAGTGGATCTATGTGTTATGTTAAAAACGATTAGGGGATTACGAAATATAGTAAATAACAGGAATGTCGGCAGACGGCGCTGCTACGCCAATGTCCGACCGGCGAGACTATGCTGGCGTGTCGTTGCTACTTTGGCCGACTTTCAAATTGCTTTTACGATCTACCGTAAGGATACGCATGGGAAATCGTATTTATTATATAAAATCTATTTACTCTACTTTGGAAATAATGTACATATATACGTTATGTGTCAAATTTAAGCAAATATATAATAATAAAGTAGTGTTGATGGTGGAATGCACGGCGGGCTAAGATTGATAATACTTTGATAAGAAGGTATGTTGATTGTTCTTTTTGCTATGTGACCAAATATTTTTGAAATGCACAATTACAAAGAAACAGTGTGTGAGTGTGAGTGAGTGTGAGTGTGTGTGTGTGTGTGTGTGTATGTGTGTGTGTGTGTGTGTGTGTGTGTGTGTGTGTGTGTGTGTGTGTGTGTGTGTGTGTGTGTGTGTGTGTGTGTGTGTGTGTGTGTGTGTGTGTGTGTGTGTGTGTGTGTGTGTGTGTGTGTGTGTGTGTTAAATATGCGATTATAGATAGTTTTAATTTAATATTATTTTATAAATAAACAAACAGTTACACTTATACAAAGTAAGCTATATTTCTGACACAACTTAACTCTATAATTAAAGTACATTAGACATATCCCATTATTTCTTCACCTTATTATGTTGTAATGGTTGTTCTGGTTTCAGGTCCAGAACAGTTTTAGTTTTGACAATTTTCCCTGACTCAAGATGATCAATGACAGGAAATCATTTAACAAAAAGTCAGATAAAAATCAAACAACATGACATAGGTCAATGAAACTTGTTTTAATGTCCACATATCAAATGTATCTTCCAGGTGTTCATATTTTTATTTTCCTGAGTTATATTTTTTAATGTTGTGTTTGTCTCCTGCCAGGTGTTAAACTGCCAAAACAACACATTTCCTCATTTTGAAAACATGATAATTATCTCCAAAACTGTCATTCACATCCATCTCACATTTTACTTACTAATTGTATATGTTGTTGTCATTGGATTTGTATAATATCATGAGATTCAAGATATTAATTAAAAAGTTGTATTAGCTCAAAATGGCATTATTATAACAAAGTGCTTGCCCGATCCTATTCTGTATAGCAATAGAGGTAGTATCGTAGAAATGCTCGTATACCTGGTGTGCGAATGTTCACACAACGAAACTAGTTTAATGAAGCTTAACAACAAAGCGACAATTTTATAAATAAAGCGCAGACCTCTATGCTAACGCTGTAAGGCTAAATATATAATTCCATATACGAGTGTTACATTTACGCAGCCATAATTTTGTTAACGTTGTGAATGACTTTAATTACTATAAACTGTACTATTATGTGTTGGAAAAAATAAACATATTGATTGATAATAGGTACTGCCTCTTCGCGTCATTGAAATATGTGCCGGATCTAATGTTCTCCATTCCCAATGTTTCTCTCTCTCCTCCCACCTGCCTGCCTCATGTCTGTGTGCGTGTGCGTGTGTAGTAGTAGTAGTAGTAGTAGCAGTAGGGTGGGGTAAGATGGGGCCATGGGGCCAGATGGGCTACCGAGCAGATTATATCCGATAAGTGTCGGCATATATTACATATCCAAAAAACAAAAAGTTTTTCTGTTAGACCACCAACATATGTCCCTTACAACTCATTTTCTGAAAGAAATGAACTCGAAAGAATTTTGAAAACTTCGATATTGTGACTTATATTTGTTATGTAAAAAGGGAATTATTCGATACCCAGTCAGTGGGCGGCTCATTTGACCCCACATATAAAAACGGTTCATAACATAATTTATTATTTGCTTTTTGTGGGATAGTTGTTTTAGTTATATATATATATATATATATATATATATATACATGTTTAAAGACAATGCGAGACCGATAGGGGGGTCAACGTTGTAAGAATGAACGTTGTAAGCCATCAAAGCGGTTAAAAGTGGAACTAAGATGTTGCTAACATCCAGTGTGTCAGGTCAACGTTGCAGCGGCATGGAAAAAATTAATGAAGCAGTCAGAAATCAACCGGGAACCGCTGCTTTGAAGTCAGTCCCAGTGCTTTCAAAAGAAACTGGATTGGACCTGGTTTGTTTTAATAGCTGGATTTTAACGAAGGTAATTAATTCTTACAGTGATATACAGAGTGTATGTCAGATCCTTAGCATTTGAATTTGCAGCTACAACAAAAACCAAGATCCATTTTTTTGCTAAATGTAACTGAAAGCACAGAAGTGTGCTTGTGGTGATATTGCAGATAATAAAGATAAATAAGTTTACATATAAACGACTCTTGATGACCGGCCCATCTGACCCCAATGTTCGGGGTCAGATGAGCCATCGGTATCCATCGCATTTTTGGCGCTGTTCTTCATAACCATGTATTAAAAAATTAGTCCTTTCACAGTATATTGGACAAGTCCCATCCGCACATACTTCATTAAAAACTTAAATCCAATTAGTATTAAAAGAATAAACGCGTCATTTGTCCTTAAGGGGCCCGTCTGACCTCACCCTACGCTATATATTCTAATGTCAAGTCTACTCGTGTGTCGCCTCCTTTTCACCGTTCATCCTTAGACAGAAGACGTCCGGTTGAACCCGTCTCGTGTTCGCCTGCCGTCGGCACCGACAGCGCTCGCGGACCGAGGCCAGACAGCCGCAGTGCATCTCGGTGACGGCCCCATAGATGAAGGGGTTGATGCACGTGCCGGCGAACGCGAAGCACGTGCCGGCGAGAAACACCTGTGACGTCATCGATTTTTGCCCCGTGATGCCGTCGCGCAAGATCAGGCAGAAGCACACGAAGATCGGCATGAACGTGACGCAGAACACCACGACGAGCACGACGAGCATGCGCACAAGTTTAAGCGACTTCCGGTCACGCCAGGATTTCAAGATGGCGACGCGGATACGCTGCGAGTTTTCTGAAGGCGACACCTGGCTGCGATCGACTCTACGCCGACTGGCGAGAAGACGCCACAGTATGCGCCAGTAATTGAAGACGATCACGACTAGGGGAAGAAGAAATAGCAGCAGCACTGACGGTATCGTGAACAGATAGGACACTCGCAGTTGCGTCGCAGGCCAAATGAGGGTGCAGATTTCGATGGTGCCGCCATCTAGTGGAAATCGCTTTACGAAGAAAAACATCGACAGAGGTAAGCTGAAAACGAAAACACAACCAGATAACAACGCCATCAACATCAAATAGTTTAAAACATTGTTAATATTCCAACAGCAGTCCGCATTTTAAAGTACTGCAACGTACATTTGTTTAAATGGTCCACAGTTGACGCTGGTCGGAGTTAACCCCGATATCTGGTAATTTAACAACGCCAAATCTACTAACGATGACAGTTGTTATTATCGTATGTCTCTCTGGATGAATATGTCACGCATTGTACACGGCGCCATGTCAGCGACGAGTTGTATTTGCTAGGACAGAATAATTTTCTACTCCGTATTAAAAGGCAACATTTCTGCGGCGAGAAGTGATTTTATTCAAGCAAGTCCACTCTCTTCAATAGCCTATATATAAATAGTTGTTGTATACACGTGACCTGTGTGAGTGACACCAGGCCCCCGTCACGAGTTCTTAAGTAAGATGGCGAACTGGATTACAATAACCAAATTGCTACAATTTACAAAATTACAACATTGTGAATGTTTAACAAATATACCACGTTGCGAGTACACGCACAGCTGTGCATCACTCAAAGGGAGAAGACACGACATGGAGACGCGGACGTCTGCGAGACACGAGTGAAGGGATACTACCGCGGTCATACACACCTGCCGAGGACGGCGACTGACCAGAGCAGAAGAATGACCAGCTTCGTTGTACGTGGACACTTCTCCCGCGAGTCGGTCACTCCGCCGGTCACGTGTCGGTAGCGGTCAACGCTGATGCACGTCATTGTCCAGACTGACACGACGGCCGATGCGGCTTGTGAGAGAATCAACAGTCTGGGGACGGTAAATGACCAGTGTCCACGTCGTGACTGATACGGGGCCTTTCTACTTGATAGAACGATACAGTCATATTGTGCACAGGCGGCAATAATTATTGAAAGTTTTTGGCGCCCCCTCCCCCCCCCCCCCCCGGAGACTGGATCCGCGCCTGATGTGTGTGTGTGTGTGTGTGTGTGTGTGTGTGTGTGTGTGTGTGTGTGTGTGTGTGTGTGTGTGTGAGTGTGTGTGTTCGTTTGTTTGTTTGTGTGTGTGCGTGTGCGTGTGCGTGTGCGTGTGTGTGTGTGCGTGTGTTTGGTGTTTATGTATGCGCGTGCTTCGTACATCTTAATTAAATTTTATTTACACGTATTACGAGATACACAACAATTTGCCAACACATTTAGTAAATTACGACTTATAACATACCGACACCCCTCGACGCGGAATAGCCAAGTCTCGGAAAGTCTCGTCGCCGCAATAAGTGGGATGCCGCTGACGTGGAAGAGGCCTGCGACAGCGAGGTTGGCGACGTAGCACACGGTTGCAGGCTTCGTGCGGACACTCCTACCCATCATCGTGGCCGTTGGAAAGTCAATATTCACAGGTGAACAGTTAATGTACAACATTGTCTAATATATATATATATATATATATATATATATATATATATATATATAGCAGGATTAATGAATTAGTTTTCCAATGGATCGCAAAATTCAACCCGCTCCAAGCGCCAACCCCCCGGTCTTTCTAGTTGTTATTTAGTTATGATGTATATATATAGTTATGTACTATATATATGTATATAACATAACTAAATAACAACTAGGAAGACCAGCGGATTGGCGCTTGGAGCGGGTTGAATTTTGCGATCCATTGGAAAACTAGTTCATTAATCCTGCTGTGATACTACCAAGTGAAAGCAATACGCACAAGCGCAGAAAATTGCAGACGCAAAGATGAAATCATAAAAAACATTACCACGATTTGTCGCTTTTTCACAACGTTAAGTAATACAATTGAAAGATGATCAATGTCTTCCACGTCATGGTTATTAACTGGTCACATGCTGTGTAGTAAAACAAGACAAAGGTATGACATATGCACACACGTGGAAAAGAACCAAATCATGTAGCACCACATAGTTTGTGTTGCTGTGTCATACAAAACGCGCTCGGCCTAGTCGGGGCAGGTTGGCGCATGTGTCATCCTTGCCCGGTGTGATTTACCTTATTAAACTCACACAATTTGGGTTATAACAAAGTACTATTTGTTGTATTTATTTTACTCTATCGTTATGTCAGTAATACACGAATAATAAACCAAACCGAAGAAATGAAGCCGAATGATATATACGCAAATAATACAACAACACTGTAATTGGGTCTTCTGCACGAATGAAACGCTCAACATTTTCGTTTCAGTTTGCATCGAGTCCAAATAAGAAGCAAAGTCATATTATTGCGGTCATCGAAATGACAACGTTGAGTCTAATAACAAAGTTTTCTTACTTTCAGTCCACACTTGGCAGTTGGTGTTAGACCAATACTCGGCGACAAAATATTGATACTACTAAACATTCTTGAATCGCACCTATCAAACGATGTTTTCATTCGAAAAAAGACAGTCGCATTGCGTGTAATCCACCCGCACTGCTTGCACAAGCTCTAGTCACTGCACTGTACAAGGTGGGGATCGTTTGGTCCAGTAAATTAAACGTGTACAGCAAATAACCGAACAAAGAATGTACTGGTGCATGGAGATCCGTATTTGGTATGGCACAAATGTGATTCTGGTGTTTGACGCCCATAAACCTCTTTATATCGTCTGTTTAGTGCTTTGCATTGAATACAATTAATAATGATTCGCAACAGATTCATTGGTGTATAGTGTGATGCGCCGACGTTCCCCATAGAGTGCGCCAACCCACCTCGTACACGGGGCAGGTTGGCGCACTTGAGAAGGGGTCAGGTAATGGACAATATCATGATTACTACAGTAGTTAGGGTATTGCTGAATATACATTTTAATATATGATATAATAGGCTACATGCAAATACAAAGTTGATCTATTATATAATGCATTACCTTAAAAAAAAGTGGGTTTAAGTGCATCTTGTTATTATGTATTTTTTTGGAAATTCCACAGAAATGATGCGTGTACATGTGAACATTCTGACAACAAAGATAACATTATTTGATTTGGTCTGTCATTCCACAGAAACGATAATGTATGAATATGAACATTCTTCCCAATACATTATTCCACTTATTATTACTCAGGGTTTTTAATTAAAAAGAAACGTACACCACCTGTCATTTATCTTGTTTTCCATCGAAATCAGAAACAGCCAGTCGCAAAGCGTCTTACAAACCTGCAAAGGCCGCCGAGCAGGAGACTATTGGCGAGAACTGCAACGAGAAACATGGCGGTGAGGATGGCGACTTCGACGATAGCCAACCAGCTGCTGGAGCGCTGGAACTCGCCGTAGAAGCTGAAGAAGGGTCGCGTTCCCCAGCCCAGCTCGTCGTCGTAACCGACGAAGTAGGACGAGTTGATCCGCCAGTTCTTCTCCATCCGCCACGCCACGTCAGTAGACGATATTCTAGAGTTTTAATTCCGATGGCTCGTACTACTCCTATTTGTTGATGTTTTTGACTGAAATGTGTGCAGGAATGTATTAATTTAGCAAGAATATCTTCGTTTATAACATCATGTTACTGTCGATAGTCATAGTTGTGTAACCTTCGATAATGTCTGTTGTTATGTCCTCAATAAACCTGGACCACCTGTCACCAAAAATGGTCCAAAACGGGTGAGCTTTTTCCGAGACAAGCGGCAAGTTAGTCCCAGTTATACGCTGAACACAATAGTTGTGCGTCCTACACGCTGTATCGTTTTCTGCTCACATGTTGAATGTGTTCCAACTAGTTGGCTCAGTACAAACTTGCGCTGTCTCATTTCTCCTACATAACTGTATAACATAAATATCTATCTGTATATTTACACACGGCTCCGTACACAGTCAAAGTGATTTCAACGGTTCTTCGAGGCTGCTCGGAACACTGCCAGAACAATGGCGAATGCATGTGTTTATATGCAGTTCGTCATGTCACAAATGTTGACAGCTCGTTCGTGTGCATTCTGCTGTACACGAGTTTCGGCTCGCTCCGATATTCCATTCTTGATTTTCCCGACGAAAACTAACCTCCGCGGTCGTTCCCCATTGACTGTCATACGACAAACCAAACTGTGCCTATATAAGGAGGCGTGACACTATCTTGCTGTTTGGCTATTGTGTCTGCAAACACGAAAACGTTTGTAGTGTCCCTTGCCAATCGCGATCGCGAAATGCGCTCTCAACTTTATCAATAACTGTGGGCGACTATTGTGAGCTATTTGATAAAGTGTCGATATCGGATGACGCTATCGGTGCAACCAAACATTGGACAGATGGCATATACCGCTTTCTTCCATTTGTTTGCGCGCGACTGGATAGATTGTGTTTGGCAGCAGTATTGAAGTGTTCGTATTATGAAAGTTAATCTGAGTAGGGTAATATAGCGGTCAACCATTTTATATATTCTCTACATACGTTACTAGTTATGGTATAGGTTGTTGGACTTTCTGATTTGTTATTGTTACGTCAGAACATGTTTTATGTACAATTTGACATACAGTTGAGCAAACCTATACTATGGTTCCACAAGGCACATTAAGAATGTTGCATGCTATTAAATCAGTTTAACATTTCTCTACATATGCAACATATTACAGACACGAATGTGTTGGTAAAAATTTGGGTTTTTAGTCAAATATTGGTCCCAAAATTCACAATGTGACCAAAATGTAGTTAAGCAACATTGTTAACTATTTACTTTCAGGATGCAATCAGTGGGTTAAAACAAGTTCAGTTTTTATTTACACATGTATATGGTTATAAAGTACGAGGCGTTTGCAAGATACAATTTGGAATCTTTGTGAATAATGGGTCAGTTTTCGGTTTTTTATAACATAATTTTTTACTCAAACTTTGTTGAAAAGCTATTTTGTATATATATATATATATATATATATATATATATATATATATATATATAACATAAATAAGAAGCCCCATATATATATATATATATATATATATATATATATATATATATATATGGGGCTTCTTATTTAATTTGGGCTTCTTATGTATGTTTCATTGTTGTGTACCATTTTGTCTCACAAATTGCTACAAACTGATTAAGTAACCACTTTAAACATCATACATCAGGTCGTAATCAGTGTGTTGCAAATTGCAATGCATATCAGATTTTGTCCACGTTCAATAATGTACGTTTGCAAGGTAACTATTGGATTATGATGTCATTGATGAGACCATCGTAAGAAAATAAGAACACCTTCCATTTTATACAGATGATGATCTGACAACGAGAGCCAGCTCCTGGACGCTCTGATTATGATCGTACTATCGACAGAACAAAGACATTACAAAGCGAAACGATAAAGAAGCTTCACACATTGGATCATGCTAATATGTCCACTGTCATCAGACCATCCCTATATTCCACACTGACAAAATGATAGATATAAAAGGCTGATTTCCAGACAGTGATGAAAGAGCTAAGACAAAACGCCAACATTATGCATGGGTGTTATCCCGAATTTCCAATGTTGCAAACCAAGATGTACCATTTGGTCCAGTTTCTGTGAAGTTACCAGCATCATAGATCCTCCAGCTGTGTACAACACTTGGTTGTCCTCCGGGCGATTTACTACCGCCAGGCCATTCGCCAGAGGCTCGATGTCCCGTTATTGTAGCGGGGTTTTAGTAAATTGCAACAGGTTTTTCTTTTTCAAATAACGTGTCCTTTGGTCTATGAATTCTATTTTCCCAAGATCAACATCAAAACAGTGTTTGCTTGCCATAAAAAGGGCCTTGTACTAAATGTGACATCGAGGGCAGGAAACATTTAACTAATTTGCGAGCCTGAAGCTAGTTGCAGTTGGAGGTTTTCGGAGAGTCTCAACCCCGTGAATATTCACCACGTTCCGGTGCCAATGACCAGTGCATGTAACGGGGTTTTTCATGAGCATAACGAGTAGGCCCTAAATAAAATAAATGAGAATGGGTACTTAAATTGGAACAATTCAAAATCGTGGCTAAGGACCTGACTACCGTAATAAATCGCCATGCGAACATATTAGAGGATCATTTTTAGAAGCACACGGCGATAGTAGCCGACCGACCATGGTATAGCATAAGTAAAGGATTGATATGGTGCAATCCTGGAAAGTATAAAAATGTTGTCTTGATGATGCGGAACTTCCACCTTGTGACATTGCGAACTTACTCGTCCACGCCTACGGACATTTGCTTTTTACGCACACTGCCAACAAAGCAGGTCAATGCATATCGTATATAATTTGGGATAATTTCATTTACTCTCAGCACAAAATAACAAGACAAGCCACGTTCTCAATATCAAAATACGATGCGTAAAGGCGGGTGTACACAAGGCTATTATGCCTTACTTAAAAACCCGAAGATCCAGGCAAGTTATCCAGGCAAGTTAACTTATTTATTTATTCAGTAGGTCTACGATCGCTATCAACGTTGTTGCCTGAATAGAACTTGCTGCATTGTGACGTCACGTCATACACCCATTTCTATCATTCGCGTGGGTGGACTATTACATGTTGTTTTTGTTGGTATCAACGAACGTGCATCGGGAATTATAAAAAGGTAACGGTCAATCAACCATTAATTACTGTTAAGCATTATTGCCATATAGAATGACCCGGTAGAAAAAAAACGGCGACCTATTACTTTCTGACCTAACTACGAAAACTACTACCTAGAGTGTCTAGAACCGCAATACTTCTCATGTATGTATCACACATTATAATTACTAGCAAAAATGTCCGTCACCTGACGGGATGCCTTGGTAGAAGACAGTCGTGAAAGTAATATTTACAAAATGTTAGAAAACGCAAAGCATCGTTCGCAGATACTCGTTTTGTTTGTTCAAAATGACAAAGGTCGGAGATAATGTGAAGTTCACACTAATCGATAGGCTCTAGTCGTGATCTTGATAGTGTAGAATTGTCAAATAATATTCGTATTGCTATACTATTGGCATGAGAGTAGACAACAAAGCATTATTGCGTATGCGTCTAGTCCTGTGTTGCCAATTCTATGACGCAGGAGTTTCTGCCCCGCATGCTTGGTTCCTGCAATTGTATTACGGGCATTATTAGCATATTACGTTATACGTGGTACGTGCACATTACGTTTTAAATTCAGAACCGGTAAGGAACGAACTAATTTGTACCCCAAAAGGGTGACTTGACATGTATGGGGTATTTCGAAAAGACATAGTATTACGTCCTGCTCTAGGAGTCGTTGATTAATCCCTGAAAGTTTGGCGCTCGCGGTTCAAGCCGTCTAAAGGGGAACGTTAATATACTTACGCTAGGTCGATTCTAATTAGATACATGCGTCGTTATCCTTAAAATAACACCGAGTTTCCTAAAACGGGTGAACATTGGAGGAAACAATCATGTGTTTGCGTTGCAATCGCCGAGGCAGCGAAAAACCCGGGCAAGATATGCAATTAAAGCGTATGTTCCTCTACTCGGAATTAGCCAGCGTAGTAATTTGTAACAGGAAGTAGTATGCTGCGTTGAACGTTGAAAATGGGACATTGTTGAACATCAAAGGGTATTGCAGTTAACTAATTCTGACTTGGCCGTATCGCCAATAAAGCTTGTTTTGAAATTGTATGTTTTGGTTACTATTTGAACATGCTGCGGGGTCGTACCTTCCAAACTGCGAACGTTGCTTACTAAATACAATTTGGCTGGCAGTTAGGTTTAGTTTTAAGAACATTATATTAATTAATAAATGACAAAACTAGTAACAGACTGCGTCCTTTTAATTCTATTATAAAAATAAGTGTATTTTTATAACGTATCGTGTGTACAGGAAAGGCCAGGCAAGTGGAACTGTTTAAGCGCGGAGAGCTGTAGCTCCCAGAATGTGAATCGAATCGAATTAATTTTACTATTAAAAAGAGGGCAACCATTTGGCTACAAAACTAAGTAGAGTTGAATTTTATTAAATCTTCCATTCTTTTTGGATATATAAAAGAAGGGTATACGAAAGGTTCCTTTTGCTCGACCCGTCGGAGAAAAAGAACCGTCTGAACGCAGACTAAAATGAACATGATTCAATTTTGAATGTTGTATGTATAGAAGGCATCATTGTAATCTCTGACCTTGATCTGATATTGACGAAACTATATCGGAACAAATATGGCCGCCAAGGTAGACACGTGGCGTATTCGCATTATCTAAAAATCTTCCTATCTTGGGTACTATGGATAATGTGGTATACCTTCAAGCGGGAAGATTAGCCACCTGGCCCCTCTTACCCGAACACTGTTCCTCTTTCCCAGTTACTTTTGCCCGTGAGACTCGGGATGCCCACGTGGCTACTAACCACTCACAGTTCGGGTTTCTAGCAGTGACAGTTTCTATCACAATATGTAGGCTATTTTGACCTATTAACGCAACACACACATTAATAATTAATATCTACTGTCAACGTTTTAATGATGATTTCAAGTAAGCAATACAATCGTAAAGAATTTGTGAAAATCATACTTTTCGAGAGATTACGGGTTTGAAGCCCCTGGCTGTCATTTCGAATAGTGGGCAAATTTGTTCACTCCACGTTGCCCCAGTTCACTCAGCTGTATAAATGAGTACCTGACAATAGATAGTAGTTGATATTTGTTTACGGACAGTCTTCACCCACGAATTGTAGCGTGGCTGAATGCTTCCCATTGGAATTGAGATGGTATTGTATGAAACAATCATAAGGATTTGATACTGTGCTCTATAAGAACTAAATTATGTTTACTTACTTTACGTGCCCGACCGTCCTACACGTGCATGCTACATATACGAGGAGTTGTTTGGTGGCTCTAGGTGGCCGTTATCGTGGTTAGTTCAGAAAGTAAAATATCGCAGAGAAAACAAACCCAACCCTGCAAATTGCCATCATTAAAACCACTCGTTTCTGCAGTACTAGAGTTGAAAATATTAGCTACTAGTCGCCCCGGACATACGAAGTTTTGGTCTTGGCGCAATATCGAACTACACGAAAATGTTGCATTTGTTTTAGGGTGCGCACAGAGAATGTTGTGTTGTGACATGACGTGTATGGAATGGCGTCTGCTTCTGCTTGTGTCATTGGCCATACTCCCAACAGGTGAATATATCTACTGTTGTTCTTTTTATTACCATTACGCTAGGCACACACACTCACACACACACACACACACACACACACATACACACACACGCACGCACACACACAAACACACACACACACACACACACACACACAAACACCACCTCACTGCATACATATTGCTTGTGTTTACAGCGTGCAGTCTGACGTGCTTCGAATGCACCAACCTGAGGCTGGAAACGTCGAATGCGATTTTGAAGAGGATAATGTCGGGCTCCTCTAATGACCACTGCAGTACTCCGGACAGTGAAACGACCTCGATAGAGTGTCCGAAAGACGACCATTCATACATGTGTGGATATTTTGATGGCACGATGAAGTTCACTGTAATACCGGGTGAGTCTGCTGAGGAGCCTCGTTTTGGACGCTTCGCATCTCGGGAACCAAACTTTCAGGGATTCTTTTGCGACCCCTAGAAAAAGCAACGTTTTGATTATTTATCGAAATTCCCTCATTACTAAATGTTTCTACCATATCAACTCTGTTTTGTTTATTTGATTTTTTTACATGCTGGAAAATTTTATCATTTGTTTTGTTGGTTGTTGAACATATATTACTGATATATATATATATATATATATATATATATATTATATATAATGATTTTTGACATATGCCACAAAACCAGACGGGGCACTCGCATTATTTACCAGTAAATCATATTTATGCAATAACCAACACAAGTCCAATGTAATTTGAGAACTGAAATGGCCAAAGGATGACGTTTGATTGGAAAGCAGATTGCTTTTAATGCAGCCACTTTTGGGCATAAAGATAGTAAGAATGTGATGTCTAACATGCAAACCAAATAGGCAACTGAACACTTGCATAGCCCCATCAAAGTTTCTCAGGCACACATTCCTACCACATGACGACAATATTACAGACTCTATATGTCGCTGTAGAGGTATAAAACCACTACGAATATAAACCTAAGCAAACAATACAAACATTCCACCACCAATAGACACATGCAATTACAAAAAGGTGGGGCTATTCAGCCTATCATGTATAAACATAAGGAAAATATATACCGTTTGCAAAACAAAAAGCCTGTCGACGCACCAAAACCCAACACATTCAAGAATTGGGGATATGTCCCAGTGTTCAAACCGACATTTGGGAAAGCGTTGCGACATTTTCCAACTTCTTTTTGTACTAAAGGTGTACAATAGTTGTTTAACTAAACGTGCCCAGGCAGAAAGGTGGGGAGGAGGACGGTTTTAGAAGTATCAGGATACACACGACATGACATACAGATACCCAATGCTAATCCAATTCAAAGGCTGGGACCTAATCCTGACATGTCGCGGTTGGCTGAAGGCGCTGGGTGGTTGTAATTATCGCCTCAGCCACTTAGCTCAATACCCACACTAGGCCCGTCCTGGCCATTGCATAAAATACAATATGCACTGCGTTCATACCTTCATTACTGTGACATATAGACAGTCAATTTGATCTAGTGGCGGTATTTCGCAGGTGCTTTTTTAATCTGAATGCTATGTAACATACTATACCTGGACATAATTATTGTCCGTTTCCTTAAACTACTTTACACGCTAGCAATAAACCAAGCGAAAGCACTTGTCACCATTACATTTGTGTTGTTTTTACACTCTTTCCGGTTAATCATGTAATTTCTGCTGTCGATAATCCGGCATTCTTCGATTTTTCTTGGTAAAGCGAACGGAAAGTCCTTTGTGTTTTTTAACGTATCGCCAATTGATAGGTGAGAGGCCAATGGTTTATTGACGCAAACGAACCTATAGAGAGTGGTCCTTGACACTTGGGAGTATACACAACTAGACTGCCCCCACAGTTAACCTGTTAATACACATATACGGGTATCAATGATTGCGACTGCATTTGGTTGTTTTCTGACAGTGAGTGGTAAAGTGAAAGTGAAAGTGAAAGCCACAAGGAGAGGTTGCGTATCCGTGGACACTGCATCTTTGTTCAACGATTGCAAGGACGTGGATATTGAAAAGGACACACCATTTCTGATACCGGTGTCGAACATGCTCGGCTACATGGCCGATTTCGATGGCCGAGTATGCATGTGTGGTTCCAACAAATGCGACGCAAATTGCTCCGGACTCGCGCTCAATAGCCATTGGTAGGTGCCTATTATATTGTGGGGCGCAGTGGCACAATATGTAGAGCACCGGGCTCCCAATCGAGAGAGCCCGGGTTCGAATCCCGTGCTGCCGTTTCAAACCTAGGGTATGTTCGTTCACTATACGTTGTTCCATTTCACTCAGCCAGGCACTCATTCATACAGCTGAATAGGTTTCAGCTGTATGAATCAGTGCCTGGTTATAGACGGTGGTGGACATTTGTGTACGAATAGTCTCATTAATTAATTGCATCGTGGCTGAATGCTTCCAATAGTCGAGTACTCTTACTGAGTGTGCCTATGTTTGCATATTTAGTAGTTGATCCCTGTATATGTATGTGTATGTATTGTCCAAAGGTCAATCGAGAAGTTCCATATTTCATGAAATTGAAATTTTTTCGGGGATAATTGTGCAGGAATCGTAGAGACGTATCATTCTGGTATCGAAGATGCGCTAAACTGGGGATTGAGCGAAAGTGTGACATGTTAGGTCTCTTCTCTTCTTTCGTGTGATGGATCATATATCTTCCGCGCAACGCATGTTTCAAACCAGCCACAGAACTGATAACTTGGTCGGTGTTGTTTCAGCATCAACATGGTGTTGGCGGCCTTTATTGTACTGTTGATGGTCACCGTTTCTATATTCCTCCTCACCTGCGGTTGCTGCTGTATTTGTTGCAAGTCGAAACGTCCGTTTCAATAAGTGTCCCCAAGGTATGACGTCATGTTTTGCATTGTAAATAATGAATTACTCCGGTACTCTGGCCATGGTCACATGACCAGACATGTGGCATTTTCTTTGAAATTCGTACGTTTGATGTGGAATTCTGTCAAAATTAATACAGCATTTTGCATTGGTTGACCATCCCTATTCTAATCTAACGTCACCATTTGCCAGACTGCGAATTATACATAGGTACTGCAGGCTTGAATCCCTATGCTGTTGGTGTAATGCATAGGCACACACTCACTCACACAAAAACACACGCACGTGATGTGTTTGTAGTTGTATACCTGGATGTATACTTTCTAATGATTGCACTGTGCTTGTATTTATATACCTAGGTGTGTACTTCTTGCTGATTGTATGAGTTTGTAGTTTTATGTCTTAGTGTGTATTTCCTTATGATTGCAGATGTTTGTAGTAGTATACCTGGATGTGTATTTCTTCCTGGTTGCACGTCATTTGCTGTTGTATATCTCGGAGTGTACGTCTTGATGATTGCACTGTGCTTGTAGTTGTATTCCTGTGTGCGCATGTCGTGCTGATTGCACAGTATTTGTAGTTGCATGCCATGGTGTTTATCTCCTGGTGATTCCACCGTGTTTGTAGTTGTAGTTGCCCGCCTAAGTGTGTACATCATGTTGTGTGTAATGTATATTTTAATAGCGTAATACGATTGGACACCTGTATTTGTAATTAATCGGTTGCCGAAGTGACAGATTAGGACAGTAACATCGTCAAACGTGTCTCGCAGAATGTCGCGCTTTTGATGCTACATCATCGCACCCGTCACTGACAAGTCGGGATCTTACTGGTTGTCGACACCGCCGTCACCGTTACAACTGCGCCTTCTTCGCGCACGAGTATTCTCTCCCTAAAAGATAGTTCTGCTAATATGTTCCGCACCTATGGTGATAATATAGCAGCACCTCTTTTTGATGTTATGGCGCACTTTGCAAGCGTCCATACGCAAGCACGCAACACACACACACACACACACACACACACACACACACACACACACACACACACACACACACACACACACACACACACACACACACACACACACACACACACATTGTATCGCTCCTTATGTACATGACCTCGTGACCGGAGTGGTATTTATTATTTACGACGTTTCCGTTTGACACATTGTTTTCGTTCCAGAATAAACATACGTAGCCTGTTGCTACGTTGATGAGTAGAATGTATACGTAACTATGAATAAACTTTATTTCAAAATAAACCCATGTAGTGGTGTACACGTTGTCAGAGAATAAAATTATGCGGCGCCTTTTTGAGAAGACATCCAGCGAGGATATTTCTTATTTCCACTTAAGACCATTACTTTCTATTTGAGAAATATTAAAGAAAAATTCCATTCTCCGAGCGCGTTTTCTAAACATCACCAGAAAGACAAGTCACGATAGTATTCGCACAAACGTTGCTCCGTTGAAAAGGTAATTGTTTATGTTATATTTGAACTTAAGGTGATATTACGCAATCAGTGTCCCTTAGAATAACAAGTAGTTGTATGACCTCCTGTCTCTTCTAAACGGCAGACAGAAAAGGTACCTTAATTTTTAAATCGCATGAAAACAAAAGAAATTTTACAAAAGCTGCTATTGCTATCGATTCTTAACCATAAGGATGTTACATGCTCAAAACAAAACAATCGAAATACATAGCAGAAATTTGAAATACCATAATAAGTATGTTAAATATATAATGTGCATGCATACGCTCGGCATTGAGCAACATGGACTCGCAAGTTCAAAATGATCCCAAAGAGTCAGTTTTAGTAATTAAGTTACTAACATTTATTTCACGATTAGCCTGACATGTTGGTTATTAGTGACTAAAAAGAAAACATGATATATTGAATTCAAAATTTACCTCTTCAAAATTAATTCTGTCGACGTTTCGTGATAACTGACCATATGGTGATTGTGTGGGTGCTAGTAGTGTGAATATGTTTAAAAATAATATCGACACATACCTCAGAAGGGCGGGATACACGTAGATAAAAAGGGTTGGACTCTCGATAAGCCAAATGGCTTCCTTGTCCACCTGCCATCTAGAGTTAATTCTTTGGGTGGCAATCTAGTTAAATCTTGTTAAACTGGTGGAGTTTCAACTGACAGCGTTTTGAATTATGTGTTTTACACTGATGTGGGTTTTTACGGATGATCATTTTGATTGATAAGGTTTTAACTAACTGGATAATGAATAATGGGATTTCGACTGTTCAAAGTGGTTTTGAACTTTGGATTCATGGAGTTTTAACTGCCGTGGGTTTTGACTGATGGTGTTTTGAGTGATAAGGCTTTTTTGGATGCATTTTTCCTTATGATGGGATTTTGGGTGATGGGGATTTTGACAGAGATTAAAGGGGTTCTCCATGCACTCAGCTAACCACAACTTACACAAACCATTCACACACATTATCGCACATATATACATACGTACTGTGTGCAAGCACAGTACTTAGAATCATTGATTTCTTACCTGATGCGGACGTGACCTTGAGATTCCGCACGGGAATACCCCGTTCTGTTGCCAGGGACAACTGTTCAACCACTACGGGCTTATCCAACTCCCTTAGTCTGTCCTTCATAAACAACTGCTGACATTCGCACCTCCCTTGTTAAAGAGCCAGCAGAATTGAGTAGAGTCCAAAAAGAACTTCGCCTTCGACTTGTGGTCTTGTTGAGCAATCCCTGAAATCATTCGGTCAGAATATTAATTAACTAGTAATATGCAAGTGGGCTTTAAAGTTAAAACTAAAGAATAGCAAATGATGAGGGTCTGAATTTATAATTAAGATCTATTTAAAAGATTTGGTTTGATTATATTTGAATTGTAATTAACAACATTCCACATCCAAATGCTTCACATTAACTTTATGAGTGGGTGGCTCTCACATTAGCGGCATATTTATAAAAAAGAGTAAAATTTGTAAACCTAAAGCTGGGAGTACACTGCTAAACTTTTGTTGGGTGTCGTCTGCTTGATAAACGAGAAACGGTGACGTCTCATCTTACACCATTGTACATTACGCACCTTTTGTTGGTGCGATTACATTTTTGAATGATGAATTGGTTCAACAACTGTTGTACCAGTCAAATCAAAATACAACTCGAGTTTTGTTGAGTTGCGACCCTCATACATTGCACTACTGATCAGCTTTTAGTTGATCAAACAGATAAATGGCAACAAAAGTTTAGCAGGTACTCATCTATATATAGTTGAATGGGCTGAATATTAACAGGTATTCTGTAACTAATCATTTGTGATAGATCACAATGGTTTGTACCGTACAGCACATATCACCAAACTAAGAAAAAGGAGGTGTAAAAGTATTGAATTTGTGTGTGTGTGCATTTTTAGAAACAAGAAATAATTCACTAATGGTCTGTACAAAAGCAATTTGGAATTACTTACTTGAAAAAGTGTTTCTGATATGTTTTTATTTGAATATACGACTTTAAATGTGACTACCTAACTTTGATGTCATCTGTCTCAACACTTGAATTCTTTACCTGGGTCAGTTCAACCAGCCATAACTTTGCAACAAATGAACATACTTATATATGGATGTCATTGGTATCAATGTAAAACTGAAATGTTGCCTTTTTACGTGACGCTCGTAACTCCATACTGCAAAAATGTACCGTAAGGTCTGAACCGTTGTGGCACGTCACTTATTTATATATAGATATATAATTATATACACAACCGTGACAAGAACGTCACAAAATGAAACTTAGACAATACTAAGCAATTATGACATAACATTTTCTACGAAAAATAAATAATGTGATGTACTCTCAAAAAAGTGCGTCTACTCACATTGCTCGTCGTTTCTTTCCCGGACCAGCCAGCCCATAATTGTACCACTTCCCGTCTTCCTGTCGTAGGTTTTCCTGAGGTTGACTTCGTGGCTCCAACCGACCGGTAGACTCTAACAATTCTCGGATGACACTTCGACTCTCGTCTTTTCCCTGTCACACCATGTCGCTCTATCCTGTCAGATCTCCACGTATCCTCTCTATCATGTCCACCTGGTTTATACCTCCATAACCCCGATATAATGCCTCATTTTCTCCACGTTGTCTGAAGTGAAGGCCTTGTGATCTGAGCGGATCCTCCTTTATTGTCTCCACGAGTCTTTCCGTTCCAGTTGCAGAAGATCATATCCAGTGCCACCAGAATCACTCTCAAAGTCACGCCGACTGCTCGTGTAAAGATTATCGCTTTGTGTGTTTCCATTATGTCTGTGTACTTTGCTTCGAGATGCGTTATTGAAATCTGTTAGCATTTTCTTTGGCATGGTGTGTTTTGTAATATTGTTTGTGGCGTGTCCTGATGGATTCAAATCAAACTGGCCATCATCGATGTCATGATCACTGCCACACTGACTTTCATTTGAAGAGGATATAAGAATCCTTTGTACAAATAATACAGTCCAACAGCCAAGTTTTGATCCTTACGTGTGATTAAACGGGAAAGAATACTTCTGCGTATTGTATAATTCATGTTTTCTCTTAAGTATTTCACCTGAAACAAAGAAGACGTAACCTTTACATACCAACAATATCACATTTTAGGGATTTATATAATGCTAAATTGACAGTATTTTTCATTTAAATAATCAACAGATTGCGCACACAATTAAACATGTTGACCAATTTGAATTAATTTATATGTATAAGTACTGTATTCTGGTTTTATCATTTCACAGAATGCTAAAATAATCTTCATTGCAACAGTGCTGACACCTAGTGAATACTACATCAATAAGAAATGGAGAAAGGCTAACAAAGAACTTTATTGGAATGTTGTCACATGTAAACAAACAGATCAACACAATTCACTTGAGAAGCATCCAATTAGTTGAACATTGCTCTCACCACAAAGAAGAATCAGTGTTAAAATTCATCTTATGGACACCCACTCCACTCGTAGCTAGAAAAATGAGGAAAAAATAAAAACATACACTAAGGTGATCTGTGAAAACCTTGATATTAAAGAGACCGAGCGCCCATCCCTAATGTCCAATGGATCCATTTGTAAACAGCTCATCCATGCTCCGGTCCCTGTCAACCAAAGATGATGATGACATTCTTAATGCATGATCAAAAATTCACACATCACACCATAGTTACAAGAAAAAGCCACGTAAGTTACGCGTGTGAAAACTAATTCCCATTTGATGTTTTACTTGTTTAATGCAGTAGTACATTCAATATTCACGGTACCAATATGTCCCATGTCAAAGAGCTCGAAAAAAATTCACACATCACACCAAAACGGTATTTTCAGGTCCACTGTTTCGGAGCGTAATGGCGGACGGATCTTTAATGTGGTCTTATCCCAAATAGAAGTACTGCATGTTACACATATTCACGAAAGATATACTAATATCACGCTATACACATAACGAGATTAACCACAAAGGGGAATGTTTGTTACCTGTTTGTCTCCGTCAAGTAACTTACAAGAAAATGCGAGGTAGGTTACGCGTGTCAACATGCATTCCCATTTGATGTTTTATCTTGTCTGACGCAATAGTACATTTAGTATTCACAGTACCAACATGTGTCACACCAAAGAGTTCAAAACACATTCACACAACAAACCAAAACGGTATTTTCATGTGCACTGTTTCGGAGGATAATGGCGGACGGATCCTTAATGTGGTCTTACCCAAAATAGAAGTACTGCATGTTACAAATCTTTACAAAAACTAGACTGATATCGAGCTACACATATAACTAGATTAACCACAAAGGGGAATGGTTGTTACACGTTTGTCTCCGTCACGTAAGTTACAAGAAAATGCCACGTAAGTTACAAGTGTCAAAATTCATTCCCATTTGAAGATTTATCTCTTTCTAATACAGTAGTACATTAATTATTCACGATACCAACATCTCCCATGTCAAAGAGCTCAAGAAAAAATAATTCACACATCACACCAAAACGGTATTTTGAAGTGCATTGTTTCGGAAGGTAGTGGTGGACGAATGCTTAATGTGGTGTTACCCCAAATAGATATACTGCATGTTACAAATCTTCAGGAAAGCTGGACTGATATCAAGCTACACACATAACAAGATTAACCACAAAGGATAATGTTTGTTACCCTTTTGTGCCCGTCACGTAAGTTACAAGAAAACGTCACGTAAGTTACGCGTGTAAAAACTCATTCCTATTTGATGTTTTATCTCGTCTAATGCAGTAGAACATTCATTATTCACGGTACCAACATGTCTCATGACAAAGAACTAAAAAAAATCACAAATCACACCAAAACGGTATTTTCAAGTGCACAGTTTCGGAGGATAATGGCGGACGGATCCTTAATGTGGTCTTACTCCAAATAGAAGTACTGCATGTTACAAATCTTTACGATAGCTATACTGATATCAAGATACACACATAACTAGATGAACTACAAAGGGGAATGGATGTTAACCTTTCATCTCCGTCACGTAAGTTACAAGAAAATAGAACGTAAGTTTAACGTGTGAAAACTCATTTACATTTGATGTGTATATCTTGTCTAATACAGTAGTGCATTCAGTATTCACGAATCAAACATGTCCAATGTCAAAGTGATCAAAAACGTTCACGCATTTCATACCAAAACGGAATTTTGAAGTGCACTCTTTCGGCGGACGTACGCTCAAAGTGGTCTTACCCCAAATATACATCCTGCATGTTACAAATCTTCATGATGACTATACTGATATCAAGCTACACACATAACTAGATTGACCACAAAGGGGAATGCATGTTACCTTTTTATCTCCGTCACGTAAGTTACAATAAAATATAACGTCAGTTATGGGTGTGAAAACAACTCATTCCCATTTGATGTTTTAGCTTGTCTAATGCAGTAGTACATTCAATATTCACTGGACAAACATGTCCAATGTCAAAGTGATCAAAAAAAGTTCACGCATTTAATCCCCAAACGGTATTTTGAAGTGCACTCTTTCGGCTGACGGATCCTTAATGTGGTCTTACCCTAAATAGATGTCCTGCATGTTACAAATCTTCACGATTGCTATACTGATATCAAGATACACACATAACTAGATGAACTACAAAGGGGAATGGATGTTAACCTTTCATCTCCGTCACGTAAGTTACAAGAAAATAGAACGTAAGTTAAACGTGTGAAAACTCATTTACATTTGATGTTTTATCTTGTCTAATGCAGTAGTGCATTCAGTATTCACGAAACAAACATGTCCAAATTCAAAGTGTTCAAAAACGTTCACGCATTTTATAACAAAACCGTATTTTGAAGTGCATTCTTTCGGCGGACGGATCCTTAATGTGCTGTTACCCTAAATATATGTCTGCATGTTACAAATCTTCACGATGACTAGACTGATAACAAGCTACACACATAACTAGATTGACCACAAAGGGGAATGCATGTAACATTTTTATCCCCGTCACGTAAGTTACAAGAAAATATAACGTAAGTTACAAGAAAATATAACGTAAGTTACAAGAAAATATAACGTAAGTTACAAGAAAATATGACGTAAGTTATGGGTGTGAAAACTCATTCCCATTTGATGTTTTAGCTTGTCTAATGCAGTAGTATATTCAAAATTCACGGGACAAACATGTCCAATGTCAAAGTGATCAAAAAAAGTTCACGCATTTCATCCCAAAACGGTATTTTGAAGTGCACTCTTTCGGCGGACGGATCCTTAATGTGGTCTTACCCTAAATAGATGTCCTGTATATTATAAATCTTCACGATTGCTATACTGATATCAAGATACATACATAATTAGATGAACCACAAAGGGGAATGGATCTTACGCTTTCATCTCCGTCAAGTAATTTACAAGAAATTAGAACGTAAGTTAAACGTGTGAAAACTAATTCCCATTGACGTTTTATCTTGTCTAATGCAGTAATATATTCAGTATTCACGAAACAAATGTGTCCAATGTCAAAGTTATCAAAAAACGTTCACGTAGTTCATCCCAAAACGGTATTTTGAAGTGCACTCTTTCGGCGGACGGACGCTCAAAGTGGTCTTACCCCAAATAGATGTCCTGCATGTTATAAATCTTCATGATGACTATACTGATATCAAGCTACACACATAACTAGATTGACCACAAAAGGGAATGCATGTTACCTTTTTTATCTCCGTCACGTAAGTTACAATAAAATATAACGTAAGTTATGGGTGTGAAAACAACTAATTCCCATTTGATGTTTCAGCTTGTCTAATGCAGTAGTACATTCAATATTCACTGGACAAACATATCCAATGTCAAAGTGATCAAAAAAAGTTCACGCATTTCATCCCAAAACGGTATTTTGAAGTGCACTCTTTCGGCGGACGGATCCTTAATGTGGTCTTACCCTAAATATATGTCCTGCATGTTACAATTCTTCACGATAGCTATACTGATATCAAGCTACACACATAACTATATTAACCACAAAGGGGAATGGATGTTAACATTTCATCTCCGTCACGTAAGTTACAAGAAAATAGAACGTAAGTTAAACGTGTGAAAACTCATTTACATTTGATGTGTCATCTTGTCTAATGCAGTAGTGCATTTAGTATTTACGAAACAAACATGTCCAATGTCGAAGTGATCAAAAAGATTTCACGCATTTCATCCCAAAACGGTATTTTGAAGTGCACTCTTTCGGCGGACGGATCCTTAATGTGCTCTTACCCTAAATATATGTCCTGCATGTTACAAATCTTCACGATGTCTATACTGATATCAAGCTACACACATAACTAGATTTACCACAAAGAGGAATGCATGTTACCTTTTTATCTCCGTCACGTAAGTTACAGGAAAGTAGTACGTAAGTTATGGGTGTGAAAACTCATTCCCATTTGATGTTTTATGTTTTCAAATGCAGTAGTACATTCAGTATTCACGAAACAAACATGTCCAATTTTAAAGTGATCGAGACAAAATCACCCATATCACCCCAAAACGGTATTTTGAAGTGCACTCTTTCGGCGGACGGATCCTTAATGTGGTCTTACCCCAAATAGATATCCTGCACGTTACAAATCTTCACCAAGGCTAAACTGGTATCAAACAACAAACATAACTAGATTAACCACAAAGGGGGATGTATATTACACTTCCATCTCCGTCACGTAAGTTACAAGAAAATAGTACGTAAGTCATAGGTGTGAAAACTCATTCCCATTTCATGTTTTATCTTATTAATGCAGTAGAACATTCAGTATTCACGAGACAAACATGTCCCACGTCAAAGTTATCTAAAAACATTCACGCATTTCACCCCAAAACGGTATTTTCAAGTGCAATCTTTCGGCGTATGAATCCAAAATGTGGTCTTATCCCAAATAGATGTCCTGCATGTTACAAATCTTCATGATGACTATACTGATATCAAGCTACACACATAACTAGATTGACCACAAAGGGGAATGCATGTTACCTTTTTATCTGCGTCACGTAAGTTACAAGAAAATATAATGTAAGTTATATTTGCTAAAACTCATTCCCATTTGATGTTTTGGCTTGTCTAATCCAGTAGTACATCCAATATTCACGGGACAAACATGTCCAATGTCAAAGTGATCAAAAAAAGTTCACGCATTTCATCCCAAAACGGTATTTTGAAGTGCACTCTTTCGGCGGACGGATCCTTAATGTGGTCTTACCCTAAATAGATGTCCTGTATGTTACAAATCTTCACGATTGCTATACAGATATCAAGATACATACATAACTAGATGAACCACAAAGGGGAATGGATCTTACGCTTTCATCTCCGTCAAGTAATTTACAAGAAATTTGAACGTAAGTTAAACGTGTGAAAACTAATTCCCACTTGACGTTTTATCTTGTCTAATGCAGTAGTGCATTCACTATTCACGAAACAAACATGTCCAAATTCAAAGTGATCAAAAACGTTCACGCATTTCATACCAAAACGGTATTTTGAAGTGCACTCTTTCGGCGGACGGATCCTTAATGTGCTGTTACCCTAAATATATGTCTGCATGTTACAAATCTTCACGATTGCTATACTGATATCAAGATACTAACATAAATAAATTGACCACAAAGGGGAATGAATGTTACCTTTTTATCTCCGTCACGTAAGTTACAAGAAAATATAACGTAAGTTATGGGTGTAAAAACACATTCTCATTTGGTGGTTTATCTTGTCTAATGCAGTAGTATATTCTATATTCACGAAAGAAGCATGTCCAGTTGTCAAGTGATCTAAACAAAATCACACATATCACCCCAAAACGGTATTTTGAAGTGCATTCTTCCGGCGGACGGACACGCAATGTGGTCTTACCCTAAATAGATGTCCTTCGTGTTACAAATCTTCATGATAACTATACTGATATCAAGCTACACACATGACTAGATTAATCACAAAGGGGAATGGATGTTACCCTTACATCTCCGTCACGCAAGTTACAAGAAAATAGAACGTAAGTTAAAAGTGTGAAAACTCTTTCCCATTTGATATGTCATCTTGTCTAATGCAGTAGTGCATTCAGTATTTACGAAACAAACATGTCCAATGTCAAAGTGATCAAAAAGAGTTCACGCATTTCATCCCAAAACGGTATTTTGAAGTGCACTCTTTCGGCGGACGGATCCTTAATGTGCTCTTACCCTAAATATATGTCATGCATGTTACAAATCTTCACGATGTCTATACTGATATCAAGCTACACACATAACTAGATTTACCAAAAAGGGGAATGCATGTTACCTTTTTATCTCCGTCACGTAAGTTGCAGGAAAGTAGTACGTAAGTTATGGGTGTGAAAACTCATTCCCATTTGATATTTTAGTTTCTCTAATGCAGTAGTACATTCAATATTCACGGGACAAACATGTCCAATGTCAAAGTGATCAAAAACGTTCACGCATTTCATACCAAAACGGAATTTTGAAGTGCACTCTTTCAGCGGACGGATCCTTAATGTGCTGTTACCCTAAATATATGTCTGCATGTTACAAATCTTCACGATGACTATACTGATAGCAAGCTACACACATAACTAGATTGACCACAAAGAGGAATGCTTGTAATCATGTTATCCCCGTCACGTAAGTTACAAGAAAATATAACGTAAGTTATAGGTGTGAAAACTCATTCCCATTTGATATTTTAGTTTCTCTAATGCAGTAGTACATTCAATATTCACGGGACAAACATGTCCAATGTCAAAGTGATCAAAAAAAGTTCACGCATTTCATCCCAAAACGGTATTTTGAAGTGCACTCTTTCGACTGACGGATCCTTAATGTGGTCTTACCCTAAATATATGTCCAGCATGTTACAATTCTTCACGATAGCTATACTGATATCAAGCTACACACATAACTAGATTAACTACAAAGTGGAATGGATGTTAACCTTTCATCTCCGTCACGTAAGTTAAAAAAAAATAGAACGTAAGTTAAACGTGTGAAAATTCATTTACATTTGATGCGTTATCTTATCTAATGCAGTAGTGCATTCAGTATTCACGAAACAAACATGTCCAAATTCAAAGTGATCAAAAACGTTCACGCATTTCATACCAAAACGGTATTTTGAAGTGCACTCTTTCGGCGGATGGATCCTTAATGTGGTCTTACCCTAAATAGATGTCCTGTATGTTACAAATCTTCACAATTGCTATACTGATATCAAGATACTAACATAAATAGATTGACCACAAAGGGGAATGAATGTTACCTTTTTATCTCCGTCACGTAAGTTACAAGAAAATATAACGTAAGTTATGGGTGTAAAAACACATTCTCATTTGGTGGTTTATCTTGTCTAATGCAGTAGTACATTCAATATTCACGAGACAAACATGTCCAATATCAAAGTGATCGAAACAAAATCACGCATATCACCCGAAAACGTTATTTTGAAGTGCACTCTTTCGGCGGACGGATCCTTAATGTGGTCTTACCCTCAATATATATCCTGCATGTTACAAATCTTAACGATGGCTATACTGATATCAAGCTACAACATAACTAGATTAATCACAAAGGGGAATGCATGTTACCTTTTTATCTCCGTCACGTAAGTTACAACAAAGTAGAACGTTATGGGTGTGAAAACGCATTCCCATTTGATGTTTTATCTTGTGTAATGCAGTAGTACATTCAGTATTCACGAGACAAACATGTCCAATGTCAAAGTGATCAAAAAAAGTCCTCGCATTTCATGCAAAATTGTATTTTTAAGTGCACTCTTTCCGCGGACGGATACTTAATGTGGTCTTACCCTAAATATATGTCCTGCCTGTTACAAATGTTCACGGTGGCTATACTGATATCAAGGTACACACATAACTAGATTAACCAAAAAGGGGACTGCATGTTACCTTTTCATCTCCGTCACGTAAGTTACAAGGAAATAAAAAGAAAGTTATGGGTGTGAAAACACATTCCCATTTGATGTTTAATTTTGCAAATGCAGTATTACTTTCAGTATTCACGAGACAAATATGTCCAATGTCAGAGTGATCAAAAAACTTTCACGCATTTAATCTCAAAACGGTATTTTGAAGTGCACCCTTTCGGCGGACGGATACTTAATGTGGTCTTACCCTAAATATATGTCCTGCATGTTACAAATCTTCACGATGGCTCTACTGATATCAAGCTACACACATAACTAGATTAACCACAAAGGTGAATGCATGTTGCTTTTCATCTCCGTCACGTAAGTTACAAGAAAATAGTTATGGGTGTGAAAACTCATTCCCACTTGATGTTTTATCTTGTCTAATACAGTAGTACATTCAGTATTCACGAGTCAAACATGTCCAATATCAAAGTGATCGAACAAAAATCACGCATATCACTCCAAAACGGTATTTTAAAGTGAAATCTTTCGGAGGACGGATCCTTAATGTTGTCTTACCCTAAATACATATTTTGGATATTACAAATGTTCACGAAGGCTAGACTGATATCAAGCTACACAAACCTAGATTATTCACAAAATTGAAATGTATGTTACCCTTTCATCTAAGTCATGTAAGTTACAGGAAACTTGTACGTTCGTGATGAGTGTGAAAACACATTCCCATTTGATGTTTTATATTGTATAAATCAGCAGTACATTCAGTATTGACGAGACAAACATGTCCCACGTCAAAGTGATCTAAAAACATTCACGCGTTTCACCCCAAAACGGTATTTTGAAGTGCACTCTTTCGGCTGACGGATCCTTAATGTGGTCTTACCCTAAATATATGTCCTGCATGTTACAATTCTTCACGATAGCTATACTGATATCAAGCTACATACATAACTAGATTAACTACAAAGTGGAATGGATGTTAACCTTTCATCTCCGTCACGTAAGTTACAAAAAAAAAACGTAAGTTAAACGTGTGAAAATTCATTTACATTTGATGCTTTATCTTATCTAATGCAGTAGTGCATTCAGTATTCACGAAACAAACATGTCCAAATTCAAAGTGATCAAAAACGTTCACGCATTTCATACCAAAACGGTATTTTGAAGTGCACTCTTTCGGCGGATGGATCCTTAATGTGGTCTTACCCTAAATAGATGTCCAGTATGTTACAAATCTTCACTATTGCTATACTGCTATCAAGATACTAACATAAATAGATTGACCACAAAGGGGAATGAATGTTACCTTTTTATCTCCGTCACGTAAGTTACAAGAAAATATAACGTAAGTTATGGGTGTAAAAACACATTCTCATTTGGTGGTTTATCTTGTCTAATGCAGTAGTACATTCAATATTCACGAGACAAACATGTCCAATATCAAAGTGATCGAAACAAAATCACGCATATCACCCGAAAACGTTATTTTGAAGTGCACTCTTTCGGCGGACGGATCCTTAATGTGGTCTTACCCTCAATATATATCCTGCATGTTACAAATCTTAACGATGGCTATACTGATATCAAGCTACAACATAACTAGATTAATCACAAAGGGGAATGCATGTTACCTTTTTATCTCCGTCACGTAAGTTACAACAAAGTAGAACGTTATGGGTGTGAAAACGCATTCCCATTTGATGTTTTATCTTGTGTAATGCAGTAGTACATTCAGTATTCACGAGACAAACATGTCCAATGTCAAAGTGATCAAAAAAAGTCCTCGCATTTCATGCAAAATTGTATTTTTAAGTGCACTCTTTCCGCGGACGGATACTTAATGTGGTCTTACCCTAAATATATGTCCTGCCTGTTACAAATGTTCACGGTGGCTATACTGATATCAAGGTACACACATAACTAGATTAACCAAAAAGGGGACTGCATGTTACCTTTTCATCTCCGTCACGTAAGTTACAAGGAAATAAAAAGAAAGTTATGGGTGTGAAAACACATTCCCATTTGATGTTTAATTTTGCAAATGCAGTATTACTTTCAGTATTCACGAGACAAATATGTCCAATGTCAGAGTGATCAAAAAACGTTCACGCATTTAATCTCAAAACGGTATTTTGAAGTGCACCCTTTCGGCGGACGGATACTTAATGTGGTCTTACCCTAAATATATGTCCTGCATGTTACAAATCTTCACGATGGCTCTACTGATATCAAGCTACACACATAACTAGATTAACCACAAAGGTGAATGCATGTTGCTTTTCATCTCCGTCACGTAAGTTACAAGAAAATAGAACGTAAGTTATGGGTGTGAAAACTCATTCCCACTTGATGTTTTATCTTGTCTAATACAGTAGTACATTCAGTATTCACGAGTCAAACATGTCCAATATCAAAGTGATCGAACAAAAATCACGCATATCACTCCAAAACGGTATTTTAAAGTGAAATCTTTCGGAGGACGGATCCTTAATGTTGTCTTACCCTAAATACATATTTTGGATATTAGAAATGTTCACGAAGGCTAGACTGATATCAAGCTACACAAACCTAGATTATTCACAAAATTGAAATGTATGTTACCCTTTCATCTAAGTCATGTAAGTTACAGGAAACTTGTACGTTCGTGATGAGTGTGAAAACACATTCCCATTTGATGTTTTATATTGTATAAATCAGCAGTACATTCAGTATTGACGAGACAAACATGTCCCACGTCAAAGTGATCTAAAAACATTCACGCGTTTCACCCCAAAACGGTATTTTCAAGTGCACTATTTCGGCGGACGAATCCAAAATGTGGTCTTACCCGAAATAAATGTCTTGCATGTTACAAATCTTCACAAAGGCTAGAATAATATCATGCTACACACATAACTAGATTAACCCCAAAGGGGAATATATGTTACTGTTTCATCTCCGTCATGTACGTTACACGAAAATAAAACGTAAGTTATGGGTGTGAAAACTCTTTTCCATTTGATGTTTTATTTTGTCTAATACATAACTAGATTAATCAAAAAGGGGAATGTATGTTACCCTTTTATCTCCGTCACGTAAGTTACAAGAAAATAGTACGTATGTTATGGGTGTGAAAACTCATTCACATTTGATGGTTTATCTTGTCTAATGCAGTAGTACATTCAGTATTCACGAGACAAATATGACCCACGTCAAAGTGATCGGAAACAATTCATGCATATCACACCAACACGGTACTATCAAATGCACTCTTTCGGCGGTCGGATCCTTAATTTGGTCTTACCCCAAGTAGATGTACTGCATGTTACAAATCGTCACGAAGTCTAGACTGATATTAAGCTACACACATAACTAGATTATCAACAAAGGGGAATGTGTGTTACCTTTTCATCTCCGTCACGTAAGTTACAGGAAAATATTTCGTAAGTTATGGATGTGAAAACTTATTCCTATTTGATGTTTTATTTGTTCAAATGCAGTAGTACATTCAGTATTCAAAACACAAACATGTTCTATACCAAAATAATCGAAAAAAATCACGCATATCACCCCAAAACGGTATTTTGAAGTGCACTCTATCGGCGGGCGGATCCTTAATGTGGTCTTACCCCAAATAGATGTCCTGCATGTTACAAATCATCAAAAAAGCTAGACTGATATCAAGCTACACACATAACTAGATGAACCACTAAGGGGAATGCATGTTACCTTTTCATCTCCGTCACGTAAGTTACAGGAAAGTAGTACGTAAGAAATGGGTGTGAAAACTCATTCCCATTTGATGTTTTATCTTTTAAAATGCAGTAGTACATTCAGTATTCCCGAAACAAACATGTCCAATTTTAAAGTGATCGAGACAAAATCACCCATATCACCCCAAAATGGTATTTTGAAGTGCTCTCTTTCGGCGGACAGATCCTTAATGTGGTCTTACCCCAAATAGATGTCCTGCATGTTACAAATCTTCACCAAGGCTAAACTGATATGAAACTAAATACATAACTAGATTAATCAAAAAGGGGAATGTATGTTACCCTTTTATCTCCGTCACGTAAGTTACAAGAAAATAGTACGTATGTTATGGGTGTGAAAACTCATTCACATTTGATGGTTTATCTTGTCTAATGCAGTAGTACATTCAGTATTCACGAGACAAATATGACCCACGTCAAAGTGATCGGAAACAATTCATGCATATCACACCAACACGGTACTATCAAATGCACTCTTTCGGCGGTCGGATCCTTAATTTGGTCTTACCCCAAGTAGATGTACTGCATGTTACAAATCGTCACGAAGTCTAGACTGATATTAAGCTACACACATAACTAGATTATCAACAAAGGGGAATGTGTGTTACCTTTTCATCTCCGTCACGTAAGTTACAGGAAAATATTTCGTAAGTTATGGATGTGAAAACTTATTCCTATTTGATGTTTTATTTGTTCAAATGCAGTAGTACATTCAGTATTCAAAACACAAACATGTTCTATACCAAAATAATCGAAAAAAATCACGCATATCACCCCAAAACGGTATTTTGAAGTGCACTCTATCGGCGGGCGGATCCTTAATGTGGTCTTACCCCAAATAGATGTCCTGCATGTTACAAATCATCAAAAAAGCTAGACTGATATCAAGCTACACACATAACTAGATGAACCACTAAGGGGAATGCATGTTACCTTTTCATCTCCGTCACGTAAGTTACAGGAAAGTAGTACGTAAGAAATGGGTGTGAAAACTCATTCCCATTTGATGTTTTATCTTTTAAAATGCAGTAGTACATTCAGTATTCCCGAAACAAACATGTCCAATTTTAAAGTGATCGAGACAAAATCACCCATATCACCCCAAAATGGTATTTTGAAGTGCTCTCTTTCGGCGGACAGATCCTTAATGTGGTCTTACCCCAAATAGATGTCCTGCATGTTACAAATCTTCACCAAGGCTAAACTGATATGAAACTAAATACATAACTAGATTAATCAAAAAGGGGAATGTATGTTACCCTTTTATCTCCGTCACGTAAGTTACAAGAAAATAGTACGTATGTTATGGGTGTGAAAACTCATTCACATTTGATGGTTTATCTTGTCTAATGCAGTAGTACATTCAGTATTCACGAGACAAATATGACCCACGTCAAAGTGATCGGAAACAATTCATGCATATCACACCAACACGGTACTATCAAATGCACTCTTTCGGCGGTCGGATCCTTAATTTGGTCTTACCCCAAGTAGATGTACTGCATGTTACAAATCGTCACGAAGTCTAGACTGATATTAAGCTACACACATAACTAGATTATCAACAAAGGGGAATGTGTGTTACCTTTTCATCTCCGTCACGTAAGTTACAGGAAAATATTTCGTAAGTTATGGATGTGAAAACTTATTCCTATTTGATGTTTTATTTGTTCAAATGCAGTAGTACATTCAGTATTCAAAACACAAACATGTTCTATACCAAAATAATCGAAAAAAATCACGCATATCACCCCAAAACGGTATTTTGAAGTGCACTCTATCGGCGGGCGGATCCTTAATGTGGTCTTACCCCAAATAGATGTCCTGCATGTTACAAATCATCAAAAAAGCTAGACTGATATCAAGCTACACACATAACTAGATGAACCACTAAGGGGAATGCATGTTACCTTTTCATCTCCGTCACGTAAGTTACAGGAAAGTAGTACGTAAGAAATGGGTGTGAAAACTCATTCCCATTTGATGTTTTATCTTTTAAAATGCAGTAGTGCATTCAGTATTCCCGAAACAAACATGTCCAATTTTAAAGTGATCGAGACAAAATCACCCATATCACCCCAAAATGGTATTTTGAAGTGCTCTCTTTCGGCGGACAGATCCTTAATGTGGTCTTACCCCAAATAGATGTCCTGCATGTTACAAATCTTCACCAAGGCTAAACTGATATGAAACTAAATACATAACTAGATTAATCAAAAAGGGGAATGTATGTTACCCTTTTATCTCCGTCACGTAAGTTACAAGAAAATAGTACGTATGTTATGGGTGTGAAAACTCATTCACATTTGATGGTTTATCTTGTCTAATGCAGTAGTACATTCAGTATTCACGAGACAAATATGACCCACGTCAAAGTGATCGGAAACAATTCATGCATATCACACCAACACGGTACTATCAAATGCACTCTTTCGGCGGTCGGATCCTTAATTTGGTCTTACCCCAAGTAGATGTACTGCATGTTACAAATCGTCACGAAGTCTAGACTGATATTAAGCTACACACATAACTAGATTATCAACAAAGGGGAATGTGTGTTACCTTTTCATCTCCGTCACGTAAGTTACAGGAAAATATTTCGTAAGTTATGGATGTGAAAACTTATTCCTATTTGATGTTTTATTTGTTCAAATGCAGTAGTACATTCAGTATTCAAAACACAAACATGTTCTATACCAAAATAATCGAAAAAAATCACGCATATCACCCCAAAACGGTATTTTGAAGTGCACTCTATCGGCGGGCGGATCCTTAATGTGGTCTTACCCCAAATAGATGTCCTGCATGTTACAAATCATCAAAAAAGCTAGACTGATATCAAGCTACACACATAACTAGATGAACCACTAAGGGGAATGCATGTTACCTTTTCATCTCCGTCACGTAAGTTACAGGAAAGTAGTACGTAAGAAATGGGTGTGAAAACTCATTCCCATTTGATGTTTTATCTTTTAAAATGCAGTAGTGCATTCAGTATTCCCGAAACAAACATGTCCAATTTTAAAGTGATCGAGACAAAATCACCCATATCACCCCAAAATGGTATTTTGAAGTGCTCTCTTTCGGCGGACAGATCCTTAATGTGGTCTTACCCCAAATAGATGTCCTGCATGTTACAAATCTTCACCAAGGCTAAACTGATATGAAACTAAATACATAACTAGATTAATCAAAAAGGGGAATGTATGTTACCCTTTTATCTCCGTCACGTAAGTTACAAGAAAATAGTACGTATGTTATGGGTGTGAAAACTCATTCACATTTGATGGTTTATCTTGTCTAATGCAGTAGTACATTCAGTATTCACGAGACAAATATGACCCACGTCAAAGTGATCGGAAACAATTCATGCATATCACACCAACACGGTACTATCAAATGCACTCTTTCGGCGGTCGGATCCTTAATTTGGTCTTACCCCAAGTAGATGTACTGCATGTTACAAATCGTCACGAAGTCTAGACTGATATTAAGCTACACACATAACTAGATTATCAACAAAGGGGAATGTGTGTTACCTTTTCATCTCCGTCACGTAAGTTACAGGAAAATATTTCGTAAGTTATGGATGTGAAAACTTATTCCTATTTGATGTTTTATTTGTTCAAATGCAGTAGTACATTCAGTATTCAAAACACAAACATGTTCTATACCAAAATAATCGAAAAAAATCACGCATATCACCCCAAAACGGTATTTTGAAGTGCACTCTATCGGCGGGCGGATCCTTAATGTGGTCTTACCCCAAATAGATGTCCTGCATGTTACAAATCATCAAAAAAGCTAGACTGATATCAAGCTACACACATAACTAGATGAACCACTAAGGGGAATGCATGTTACCTTTTCATCTCCGTCACGTAAGTTACAGGAAAGTAGTACGTAAGAAATGGGTGTGAAAACTCATTCCCATTTGATGTTTTATCTTTTAAAATGCAGTAGTACATTCAGTATTCCCGAAACAAACATGTCCAATTTTAAAGTGATCGAGACAAAATCACCCATATCACCCCAAAATGGTATTTTGAAGTGCTCTCTTTCGGCGGACAGATCCTTAATGTGGTCTTACCCCAAATAGATGTCCTGCATGTTACAAATCTTCACCAAGGCTAAACTGATATGAAACTAAATACATAACTAGATTAATCAAAAAGGGGAATGTATGTTACCCTTTTATCTCCGTCACGTAAGTTACAAGAAAATAGTACGTATGTTATGGGTGTGAAAACTCATTCACATTTGATGGTTTATCTTGTCTAATGCAGTAGTACATTCAGTATTCACGAGACAAATATGACCCACGTCAAAGTGATCGGAAACAATTCATGCATATCACACCAACACGGTACTATCAAATGCACTCTTTCGGCGGTCGGATCCTTAATTTGGTCTTACCCCAAGTAGATGTACTGCATGTTACAAATCGTCACGAAGTCTAGACTGATATTAAGCTACACACATAACTAGATTATCAACAAAGGGGAATGTGTGTTACCTTTTCATCTCCGTCACGTAAGTTACAGGAAAATATTTCGTAAGTTATGGATGTGAAAACTTATTCCTATTTGATGTTTTATTTGTTCAAATGCAGTAGTACATTCAGTATTCAAAACACAAACATGTTCTATACCAAAATAATCGAAAAAAATCACGCATATCACCCCAAAACGGTATTTTGAAGTGCACTCTATCGGCGGGCGGATCCTTAATGTGGTCTTACCCCAAATAGATGTCCTGCATGTTACAAATCATCAAAAAAGCTAGACTGATATCAAGCTACACACATAACTAGATGAACCACTAAGGGGAATGCATGTTACCTTTTCATCTCCGTCACGTAAGTTACAGGAAAGTAGTACGTAAGAAATGGGTGTGAAAACTCATTCCCATTTGATGTTTTATCTTTTAAAATGCAGTAGTACATTCAGTATTCCCGAAACAAACATGTCCAATTTTAAAGTGATCGAGACAAAATCACCCATATCACCCCAAAATGGTATTTTGAAGTGCTCTCTTTCGGCGGACAGATCCTTAATGTGGTCTTACCCCAAATAGATGTCCTGCATGTTACAAATCTTCACCAAGGCTAAACTGATATGAAACTAAATACATAACTAGATTAATCAAAAAGGGGAATGTATGTTACCCTTTTATCTCCGTCACGTAAGTTACAAGAAAATAGTACGTATGTTATGGGTGTGAAAACTCATTCACATTTGATGGTTTATCTTGTCTAATGCAGTAGTACATTCAGTATTCACGAGACAAATATGACCCACGTCAAAGTGATCGGAAACAATTCATGCATATCACACCAACACGGTACTATCAAATGCACTCTTTCGGCGGTCGGATCCTTAATTTGGTCTTACCCCAAGTAGATGTACTGCATGTTACAAATCGTCACGAAGTCTAGACTGATATTAAGCTACACACATAACTAGATTATCAACAAAGGGGAATGTGTGTTACCTTTTCATCTCCGTCACGTAAGTTACAGGAAAATATTTCGTAAGTTATGGATGTGAAAACTTATTCCTATTTGATGTTTTATTTGTTCAAATGCAGTAGTACATTCAGTATTCAAAACACAAACATGTTCTATACCAAAATAATCGAAAAAAATCACGCATATCACCCCAAAACGGTATTTTGAAGTGCACTCTATCGGCGGGCGGATCCTTAATGTGGTCTTACCCCAAATAGATGTCCTGCATGTTACAAATCATCAAAAAAGCTAGACTGATATCAAGCTACACACATAACTAGATGAACCACTAAGGGGAATGCATGTTACCTTTTCATCTCCGTCACGTAAGTTACAGGAAAGTAGTACGTAAGAAATGGGTGTGAAAACTCATTCCCATTTGATGTTTTATCTTTTAAAATGCAGTAGTACATTCAGTATTCCCGAAACAAACATGTCCAATTTTAAAGTGATCGAGACAAAATCACCCATATCACCCCAAAATGGTATTTTGAAGTGCTCTCTTTCGGCGGACAGATCCTTAATGTGGTCTTACCCCAAATAGATGTCCTGCATGTTACAAATCTTCACCAAGGCTAAACTGATATGAAACTAAATACATAACTAGATTAATCAAAAAGGGGAATGTATGTTACCCTTTTATCTCCGTCACGTAAGTTACAAGAAAATAGTACGTATGTTATGGGTGTAAAAACTCATTCACATTTGATGGTTTACCTTGTCTAATGCAGTAGTACATTCAGTATTCACGAGACAAACATGACCCACGTCAAAGTGATGTAAAAACATTCACGCATTTCATCCCAACACGGTATTTTCAAGTGCACTCTTTCGGCGGATGGATCCTTAATTTGGTCTTACCCCAAGTAGATGTCTTCCATGTTACAAATCTTCACGAAGTCTAGACTGATATTAAGCTAAACACATAACTAGATTGTCAACAAAGGGGAATGTGTGTTATCTTTCATCTCCGTCACGTACGTTACAGGAAAATAGTACGTAAATTATGGATGTGAAAACTCTTTCCCATTTGATGTTTTATTTTGTCTAATGCAGTAGTACATTCAGCATTCACGAGACAAACATGTCCCATGTCAACGTGATCGAAAACAATTCACGCATATCACACCAACACGGTATTATCAAATGCACTCTTTCAGCGGACGGATCCTTGATGGTTGATTTTTTATTCACGATACAAACATGTCCCATGTCAATGCATGTTACAAATCATCAAAAAAGCTAGACTGATATCAAGCTACACACATAACTAGATGAACCACTAAGGGGAATGCATCTTACCTGTTCATCTCCGTCACGTAAGTTACAGGAAATTAGTATGTAAGTTATATGTGTGAAAACTCATTCCCATTTGATGTTTTATCTTTTCAAATGCAGTAGTATATTCAGTATTCATGAAACAAACATGTCCCATGTCAAAGTGCTCGAAAAAAATTCACTCATATCACCCGAACACGGAATTATCAAATGCACTCTTTCGGCGGACGGATCCTTAATGTGGTCTTACCCCAAATACTTGTTCTGGATGTTTCAAATGATCACGAAGGCTTGACTGATATCAATCTACACACACACACCTAGATTATTCAAAAAATTGGAATGTATGTTACTCTTTCATCTCCGTCACGTAAGTTACAGGAAAATATTACGTAGGTTATGGTTGTGAAAACTAATTCCCATTTGATTTTTTATCTTGTATAATGCAGTAGTACATTCAGTATTCACGAGACAAACATGTCCCACATCAAAGTGATCTAAAACATTCACTCATTTCACCCCAAAACGGTATTCTCAAGTTACGGGTAATAAAACTCATTCTGATTTGATGTTTTTTTTTGTCTAATGCAGTAGTACATTCAGAATTCACGGGACCAACATGTCCCATGTCAAAAAAATTCACAAATCACACCAAAACGGTATTTTCCAATGCACTCTTTCGGAGAGTAATGGCAGACGGATCCCTAATATGGTCTTACCACAAATACATGTGCAGCATGTTACAAATCTTCACGAAAGTTAGACTGATAACAAGGTAGAAATTTAACTAGATTAATGACAAAGGGAAATGTTTGTTATACAATGCATTGATTCAATTACCTGTATATATCCTAGGCATCACGTTCGAGCCCAACAATGGTTCCTTCTTAATCACAGGCCAAGAGCATTTAATTTGACATTAGTTTAACTTTAATATGACTACCTCAATCGTGTTTCATCTGACAGTTGTTGTAAACGTGTGACTATGAAGCGCAAAAAGACCAATAGGAATACAGTGGTTGAAATATAGGTAACACGACGGGGTTCAGTACAACACCGACTTAACTGGTGGATGGTTGACTTGCATGCGTAGGTCCAGCTCACATTCTATGTATGTAACAAACAATATTCGCTTGACGCTCGATATGGTGCTTCATGTAACAGGTGATTTCAACAGTGCAACATACTATAGGACATGAAAACAAATGCCGGGAAAGACAACGTGAAGGGGCAGCCATTACAAAATGGCTGCAACAAGAAGGAAGGTAGGGACTTTGTATGTTTAGAACAGCAAGTAATTGTAGTATGTTCTATATATTGCCTTACAGCAAGTAGTTGTAGTCAGTTCTAAACATTGCCTTTGGGTACAACAAGAAAATTCGTTATTGTTGACTAGTCTATTCATGGCGGCAGGTACGTGTACGCTAGAAAAGGACACGGTTAGTGTCTTTAAACGTTACTTTTCAATCGTGTCGTAATGTAGACACATATATAGACAGACACGTACATACGTATTGGCGTGATGGGTTCATAGGACACCTTGCCAATCACAATGCAAATACACACACGCTTGTGCTTGGCCGATTATAATTAAATTATGTTGCAATGATCAAAGTACTGGAAACAAATGTATCGTCACTTGAAGCACACAAAATAAATGCACTAGTTGAATTTGTTTTAATGTAACGCACCATGGCGGAGTAAACAAAAGTCATCTCTCCTCTTTTTTAATTCACCATTAATACCTTACTGTGTATTGTACTTGAACCCTTGTTGGTATACCACTAGGTGTAGATATGCAATATTAATTAAAGTTGAAGCTCACACCACCAAAGGTCCCCAAAATGCTACATTTGCTAACTAAATTGTCTACTGCAGTAGTTGTAATTGGTCACTGGCAGAGGCTTGTGTCAACAGACAACAATAACCCACTAGACCCCTGTTAAAGTGGACAGTTGCATGTAGGTTTAAGCTGTGTCAAACAGTGGGCTGTAACTAATGTGTAATGGGAATCCCTACTGCACTGGTAAAATCTGAGGAATTATCACTGCAATATAAAGATATTACCTAGGATTAAAATAAAATAACGTAGGTATAAAACAATATATATAAAGTAAAATAACATACATACTCGAAAAGGTTAAAGCATATTTAGCCAACAATTATAAGGAATATTATTCAGATGTTTTACTATACATGTTGCATCTATTCCGTCACTCCAGTTATCCTTGTTAACAAATAAAGTTTTATCATAGTTCATCTCATCCCGGCCGACTGCTTCACAACTGGGCGCATGACACGCACGCACGCATGCACACACACACACACACACGCACGCGCAACGAAACACACACGCACACATACGCATGCACACGTAAACAAACACACGCACACACATAGAGTCTACGTACACGCACACACATACGCACACACACACACGTGCACACGCACGCGTGACTATTAATTAAAACCTGTCACATAATTTTCATTGGTCAAGAACGCTCGTTTTTCACCCTAGTATATATGCAAAGGCCAAAAAAATAGTTTTCCGGACCGGTAACACTATATATAGGAAACGACGAAAATTTTAATAATACGTCATTAAATAATGCAGCATTGCTCGATATAATATACAAGTATAAGATACAAGGCTTATGATGTATGGACTAAAAAGTGGTCCCGAATGGACTTTTAGCATTTCATCATAGCAAAGGCGAAATACCCGAGTTTTCGGGATCGGTGGTGATACTAAGGAACGATGATATTATATTTTCTCTTGTTGGAAATTAAAAAATACGACATTATCCTACTATGGCATTATTCAGTATATAGAGTATATACAATGCCTATATATATGATGCATGGACTAAAAAGGGGGTCCCGAATGGTCGGGCTTTTGGCTATCACCGTAGCAAAGGCCAAAAGCCCGACTATTCGAGGCTATGCAGTGACACAAGGGAACTACCATGTTATATTTTTGCTTGTTGGAAATTACAAAATACGCCATTATCCTACATTTTAGCATTGTTTAATATATAAAGTATATATAAGGCATATGATGCATAGACTAAAAAAGTGGTCCCGAATGCTCCGGCTTTTATCATTTCCCCTTGGCAAAGGCTAAAAGAACGAGTTTTCGGGGCCAGTGACACAAGGGAACGACAATATGTTATATCTACTCTTGTTGGATAATAAAAAATACGTTAGTATCCTTATGTATCTAAATATAAGGACTAATATGGATATACTAGGAAAGTGTTCTCGAATGGTCGGGCTTTTAGCCTCTCCTCCTAGGAAAGCCTAAAAGACCGAGTGTTCGGGAACAGTGACACACGGGAATGAGCTGCACGACAGAATAACGTACATATGTATAGCGTGCTTAACGCAAAATGTCTTAAATTACTGTTTTGTTAGTTTATTATGGATGTGATACATATAACGTTTCTCTAATTGTATGTCCACTTAGGAACTATTTCCTGCCGTGGCGCTGCACAGCGCCATGCGAGTGCTAAATATAGGTACACATTTTGCGGTTGACCACACGTTGTACCTTTACCTCTAGTGGGCTCTGTAATATGTTGCACCAAGTAAGAGTCTCGATTTTTTTCAATAAATTTAAATTCTTACCACCAGTACTTGCTGCTGTAGTTGATATTATTTCCTAATCAATCTTTGAGTAGTAGAAATCTCCAAGTAACAGAACATGTGAAAAACATGTCTCTCTTATTTTATCCAGTAATTTGTTAAGGTTAATTGGCCTTGTTCTCAGTCGAGCTGTTAGGGATTCTCTATTTATAGAGCCTACGAGAAGGGTATCCTACTCTTTCAGTTTCAAAATACAAAACAGTGCTTCACTAAACCCAACATCAAAAGGTGCACTTGAAATGCCAAAGAATTGTGAATAAACAAGAACATCCCTCTGCCTTTGCCTTCAGTCATGTTCACAGTTTCCGTATAATACCTTTTCCAGGTTGTATTCCTATGTGGTAATTTGTCTTTTAAAATGTGTAGGCTTTACTTCTGATGCTGCTATAACATGTGGTGGAGTTGAGTGGTTTTTTATTCTACATTTGAGTTCAGTTAGTTTTTCTTTTGTATTACATAAGCATATGTATACCATATAATTATTTCTTCTGTACTGGCATTGTGCTCGGTTGGTTGGTTGGTTGGTTGGTTGGTTGTTTCGAATAAACATGCTTAAAATGCTTGAATAGCGACGTTGAAGTGTTGAAATTTTTCGTTTCGTACTATATCCTATTTACTGAAGCGAGCGTTGAACTGTAGCGTACATTTACACAATACGTGAATAGTACGTACGTGAGTGCGTCTACAACATTACGTCTTATACAGATTTTATGTTGTTTTAAAGACTGATATATTGATTTTATTGTAAAAGCTGCCAATATCGCCCACCGGGGACTCGCTATTGTCCTGCACCAGCTGAACTGCTGGCCCTATTTCTTTTGCAGTCCGCGGAAACGCCGGAGCGGAGAAAGCGGAGAGGGTCAAATAGAATAGACTTCGGCGCACATCGGGGATGGTAGCAACCGCCTTGTTATCGCCCATAAACAACATGGACGCAGAATCACGGCCTGAACCACCAACCCACATAGATGCGCGCCATGGGGTGAAGGAAATTGGCATGGATTTTACTAATGTTAAACACAACTATTAGGTAAGTTGGCTCAGGATTATGATCTTAAAGACTAAGCAAAATGAACCTTTTTTATTCCTAATCTGAATGAACTATTATCTAGAAATAGTGTTCTGGTATTCAACAAATTTTTAACCTCCTCCATCACACTTTTCAAGGCCTATTTTGGTCGCGTTTTTCTGTACATTTTCTGCACAATTTGTTGCGACACCTAGCGGTCGTAACATCACCGCAGGTAGCACCACAATAATTTTGCATGGCGCATCTATGCCACATAGATGCGCATTATGCGTATAATTAACATAAGTTAGGCAGCTACTCTCAAACAGTTTCCGTGAACACGTCATCAGTGTAATGCAAATTAAACAATACTTATTGTATTGGAATGTGTTAAAGGGACTTGTTTGCCATGCAAATACAACCACATATTTTTTTATACACCCAGCATTGCAGCTTCTTGAAGGACCTTACAATGGATGTGGGACATATACAATGTGTCTTGTAAAAAGTTGTAGAATCATGTTATGTGAACATGTGGGATTACATAACGCAATACCATGCACGCTTTTATTGGATAAGAATTATCTTTCTTATTTATTTCTAATAGTTACTTCATTAAACACAACACACATATATCCCATCTTTGATGAGTAAGTACCATCCCCTGGTAACTACAGCACAACATGATTTTAACAAGTTACGTATTAAATATGATATTGTGCACACAACTATCAATGTTTAGTCGGCAGACCTGGGTTCAATTCTTAATTGAATTGGAAATGAATTTAATTGATCAACAGTATACTTGAATTTTATTTGAATAAAATGAATTGAATTGGAATTGATCCTTGGTAAATACACATGAATTGCAATTGAATTGGAAATGACAAAAGTGAATTGAACCAGGTCTGGCTTACACACTATTTTTTTTTACAATTTGCCCTTCCAATTATACACATTACACGAATAAATACATATTTTAACGTAACTATTGTTGCAATTACTCAATGGTTTTATTTTTTCGGGTATCCATTTGTTCTACCTCATTTGCTTGCTATTCGTGGCGAACTTTTGCGTTATTAGGCACTGCAAATTAAGCAACAACAATGCGGTGTATGTAATACACAGATCACATGAATTTATCGGCATTGACACAGGCGTTACACATACGACATAGTTTTTATTTTTATTACAATATTAAAGCATATTTTTTTAGTAAAAATTATTGACTAATAACATAACAGCACAACTTGTGAGCATATGTAACATATTTAATGTTGTAAGCATCATCGTAGTTTAAGAAAACATAACTAACAAAATGACTCGGCTAGTGATTCTGCGTCCATGTTGTTTATGGGCGATAACAAGGCGGTTGCTACCATCCCCGATGTGCGCCGAATTCTATTCTATTTGACCCTCTCCGCTTTCTCCGCTCCGGCGTCTCCGCCGACTGCAAAAGAAATAGGGCCAGCAGTTCAGCTGGTGCAGGACAATAGCGAGTCCCCGGTGGGCGATATTGGCAGCTTTTACAATAAAATCAATATATCAGTCTTTAAAACAACATAAAATCTGTATAAGACGTAATGTTGTAGACGCACTCACGTACGTACTATTCACGTATTGTGTAAATGTACGCTGCAGTTCAACGCTCGCTTCAGTAAATAGGATATAGTACGAAACGAAAAATGTCAACACTTCAACGTCGCCATTCAAGCATTTTAAGCATGTTTATTCGAAACAACCAACCAACCAACCAACCGAGCACTGTAAATGCCAGTACAGAAGAAATAATTATATGGTATACAAATGCTTATGTAATACAAAAGAAAAACTAACTGAACTCAAATGTAGAATAAAAAAACCACTCAACTCCACCACATGTTATAGCAGCATCAGAAGTAAAGCCTACACATTTTAAAAGACAAATTACAACACAGGAATACAACCTGGAAAAGGTATTATACGGAAACTGTGAACATGACTGAAGGCAAAGGCAGAGGGATGTTCTTGTTTATTCACAATATTCTTTGGCATTTCAAGTGCACCTTTTGATGTTGGGTTTAGTGAAGCACTGTTTTGTATTTTGAAACTGAAAAAGTAGGATACCCTTCTTGTAGGCTCTATAAATAGAGAATCCCTAACAGCTCGACTGAGAACAAGGCCAATTAACCATAACAAATTACTGGATAAAATAAAAAATATACACGTCTCTGTGCTCTGTGGTAGACGACATTACTCACACACTTGTCTTTTGGTTCTGTTTCGCGCATCTCTCGTCGCCAAATATAAAATAGTGACACGTACATCGTGGCTTCGGTGACAGAACTAACTTCTTTATTCTCGTAACTACAGGAGAGTTCCAACATGTTTAAATCACTATAAACTATACGACAGGTGGCAGCATCAGACGGTGTTATGTTCATTACAACTTCCTTCAACGGTTTAAGCAGTGACACTTGTAATCTACCGGTAGCTCTTGGTACAAAGCTCGCTTGGAGTGTACCACCATTGGGTGAATGGTCACCTGGGACTTGACATAGTACACTGCCGTTATTTCGTCCTGGTATCTGCACACCCAATTTTCAGCATAGTCCATCTGGACCGTTGCCTCCGTCTTTTCCGCCATGGACTGCTTCAAAATGCGGATCTGGTGATATTGGGTGGTCACCCGGTGACAGCGCTCACGGAACTCGGCCATGCCGGATATGAGTTGGTCTGTGAAGTCTCTTGTACTTTGTACAACTTGGGTCATTTTCACATTCTTGAAGACTCTGCCTTTGTGTTCAACCTATTGGGCTTGCCATGTTCGGTACCGAACTTCTGTTTTCGCTTGGCGTCATCTGATTCCCAAAAATACCGATAAAAGGGGCAGTTAGAGCCGACGTTGCAAAGACCAGTAAAAGCTACATAAATCGAAGGGAAATGTATCTACAAATTACAATTTTGTCATATAGTTACCTTGTTATGTGTTATTTATGACTAAATAATGTTTCTTACTAATCTATAAATATCTACTTACAATGCGTATTCAAACTTGCGACGTATGGTTTCATAAAAAAACTTCCCCAAATCGATTTCATCGCTCAACACAATTTATTAGCCACCACTTTTGTTTTAAAACAGCACAGGACCTATGTATCCAGCTGTGGCATCAAGTTGAGTGTGAAATCTGTGTTATTTAATTAACTGTTATACTGCATTTTCCTATATGAATGACTGCAGACGGACGGTTTCAGAAAAGTTCCCCAACATAAAAATAATCAGGAAAAATCAGGGATTTGACCTGAAGTTTTAATTTTTTGATCATTAATGCCTGAGACATCGACCTTCATAGCTAAATATTAACTGTATACCTTGCGTATGTTGTTCGAATAATACAATGCGTTTTAAAGTACTGATGGCATATATTTCACAATAATAGAGCAGGAGTTATCCATTTTTGGGGGACAGTACTCAGAGATTCCATGGTACATATACAAAAGTAGGGTTCCCCAGAAAGCCCCAACGAAGACGCATGCGTACAGCATCATTCCAGCCTTCTAGCTAGTATATTAAATGAGTTATAGCCCTGGAGCCTGTTTGTCAACGTTTCGTGGGAATCGACCATTTACTTTAAGAAGAATCATAATATATTAAGCCATGCCGTGCTAAGACAAGACATAACAGCAGAAGAGTGTTAAAATCGTTGTGAGTGAGTTGAAAGTGGTAGGCACCATTGCCAGATTGTGCTGATAATCTGAACACAACCTACAGCACAACCTGCGCACATGCTTGACAACTGATCATATCACCCTCACCACAACTTTCATTTGATGTGTAGAGTGTTCACATATTTATTTCATTCGGGAACCTCGTAATGTTTGTCAAGATGTCTCTCAATCTGTTGTACTTGTTTGTGACAATTACGTTAGAAACACAATAACGTTCACTTTTGCTACATTACTATGTTACGTTACTCAAATGCAGTCGCAATGATGTAACAATTCGTAAACAACAATGGCATTGCCTGTCTGTCGATTCAATTGTCTGCACCATTTCAACTATCTATTATGAATGTATAATCAAGATGTCGCAATGGTGATATGATCAGTAGCGCATCTATTGGGACTGTGCCAACAGCCACGCTGCATTAACAGACAATGGCAGGCAACAACGAAATTATGGCATCATGATAGGGGGCTACCGTTAACAGTAATGCCATCGTGCATCTAAAAAGTGTACATGTGCAGTCGTAGAAGACAACAGCATTGCTGACATGCAGTACAACTGTGTGTTACGTGCCTGCAGTGAGATCTAGGGTGTGATTTGAGTGAGGTCGCTTGTTAGTATCAGTCGTCGTCTTGTGTTCCCATACCACCTGATATGCCCCAGCGGCAGCAGGGTGGTAGAGTACGTGATAGAAGAGGAAGATGGGTAAATAAATATATATTTTACCAACCCGCAATGTCCCAAGTGCCTTAGCGAGCATGGTCGGGCAGGTAGGCTGGACTTGTGTGGGTAATATTTATGTAGAATAATTAATTTAAAATGAATTATATTTTATGTGTGCGCGTGCCACTTTAAAACGCAGGTAAAACATTAGGAGGAATCACAATGCTTTATTACCGCCTATTCCTGTTTTTCTCCACACAGTGACATTTACTGTTATGTCCATTGGTCATAGATTATGTTGTTTCAAACCATGTTAATTTTGTTAAGATAATATGGTATTAATAATTATATGTTGCGTTCAAGTTAATATTGTTTCACGATGCTGTTGGTTAGGGTTAGTATTTCCAGGGCTCAGCTTTATGGTGGTTAGGATAGTGCGAAATTATTCGTTGATTAACGATCAAACAAGGTAAATTTACACGCACAGGGCTCCACATGTTATCCAGTACGTGATACACCCAATATTGGTCTGATCCCTGAAGCTATATAATGATGCTTACAATAAGCATGTAAATAAACTGTTCTGATCAAAGCTATGTACATTGTGTACCTGTATGTTAATTATGTAAAGAGTTGTGCCTATTGTGTGAACCTTGTGTCTTAAATTACTGGTGCCAAAAAGGTGGTGTACTGAATTACCCGGGTACTAAAAACAATTTATTTGCCTGTAATACTTGAATCCGTCTATGTCGATATGATGACAGTTTTATTCAATCGCTAATTCGGTAGTGATTGATATATTCTTTAAGCGTAGAAGAGGAATCATTAAGGTAGTGGTTAGTATGAAACAAATCAAAATGTTTTCTGTGTGGCTTGAAGTTTTTTAAACCAAAGTGTAAGCGTTCTTAAAGTTACGCAACTGCTTAGTTTCAGATATTTGCGTAAACTCCAATGTTTGTTTATGTTAAAAAAATCACGTAATTTACTAAGACAAACATCTTAGCATTAGGTACGTTCTTAGCCGCTTCATGAAACCGGCCCCAGTAGTCCAGATGCCCTGCGGCGAGGCCATTTTCATAGAGCGCCGCGCCCGGTGGGTTAGGATTACGGGTAATTTGTAATTGTTGCAAAACGCTCACATCCATTGCGCATGCGTATTAGCGCCGTACTCCGTTTTTCATTTTTGTTTTTGTGGTGAGCAAAACAGAAATAGGAAAACGGTTGATTTACCGTTTTATCGTTTACCTATTTTTATTTTGCAAAATGGGAAAAGGGTTTGATTTATATTTTACCGTTTACCCATTTGAACATTACTAAAACGAAAATAGGAAAACGGTTCATTGTGTAGTTTTCAAACGGTTTAGTAAATAACGGTAGGTCCCGTGATTGGGCAAGCAGTCGTATTTCGTTTCTCGTTCTGATGCAGTGAAAACAAAAAACGGTTTGTTTTATCGTTATTTCGTTTTTTTAACATGTATTAGAAATACCGCGAATAGTAGATTGTATTCGTTTTTCGTACTTCAAATATGAAAACAAAAAACGAACATTGTTTGCTTTTTGCTTTTTCGTTCGCCAATTTCAAAACGAAAAAGGAAAAGACGGCATATACACGGACCGAAATGCCCACCGGTCTCCCTGCGAAATAATGACCACGTCGTCTCCGACGGAGCACGTGCGAAGTTACGCGTCATTACTTCATGAATATTAAGTAAGTCCGCCTAGACCCTAATCTAGCCTCCAACGAGTGAGGCACGCACGAACGCAATCAACGATTTATCCCAAAATGTTCCGATAGGTGGCACTTTTGGTACCGCACAATCCAATAGAGGGCGTGACTAGCGCAGCATGGAGGACCTCGTGGAGAGTGTTTTGCAATCTGCCGCGGAGAAAGAATCGCGATATAAGACTACAGAGGTTCACAAAGATATAGATGTCGATATTGATGAAGGAAATTTACTGGTCACAGATAGTAATCCTCTGGAACTTAATAATTTTCGGTGCGTATGAAATGTCAGCTCGTTCGCGAAGTGTTGGAATGAGCGATGATATCACACGGTTCCCATGTTTAACTTTATGGTGTTTTGTATGGCATAGTTAGTCCAGGCTAATACTGAAAATATAATATGTTAATAAATCTAGGGTTACATTTTCAGGGCTGCCTACTATTACGGAATTTGTTTGTCAGGTACCACGGTCAGAGCTACCAACTGCTACGGATGAAATAAAACTATCAGGCATAATGTTGTTGACTTGGTCTTGTGCCTGTCTGTTCTGTGCATGATGCGTGAGAGCGAGAGAAAATAGGGGATGAGTACCTAAAAATAGATGTGACCTCTTTAAGTTTAGGGATCAGCCAATCATGGCAAGTCTTTTCAAATGAAGACAAGAACAAAGATTTTGATTGGCTCAGATGTTCAACACTACAGACACTGAGCAAGATGGCATTGAAAAGGAAAGAGAGAAGACGAAGCGGAGACAAAACAACAGAAAAAACAATGCACTCCTACCCAGAAGTTTATGGGAGATTACACGGATTCATACCCATGCATCGTGCGTCAATCAGTCGGCAATCAGTCAGCATCACGTACGATGCACCATGTGCACGATGGACTTCATTGTTTTGCATGGAGGGCTGAACAACATCACGCGACACGTGGGATCGAAGCGCCACATTGACAGTGGACACTAGAAAAATGTCAACATTTTTCTCCGATCCAAACAAACTGCAACAGCAAGATCTCAACGTGATTCGTGCAGAGACACTTCGGCCAATTTCTAGTGGAACACACCTTGCTTATAGCGCTACCGACCATGTCGGAAAATTGTTCCCAGCAATCGTGTTGCACGGTTATGTGGATGCTGCCGCACGAAAACGACTGCCATTCTTAAGTGTTGCACCCGATAAGAGGTAAACGCTGTAGCTTCTTCGATGAGAAGGGATCCATTCATCATCAGCATAGACGGCAGCCAGGAGGGGGGTGATATATTCTTTCCGATGGTTGTCAGATACATCGATGAGAATGGCAAGATAGAAATTAGACTGATTGCCAACCCGACGTGCAATGGGTCGAGCGGACATCTGCTCTTCATTGGGACCAGACACACTTGAGGCTCTGATGATTCTGAAGACCAAGGGAGGGAAGTGCTATGACACAGAGCTGCCTGAGGGGTGACATCCTCTTCTCTGAAAAAAGGATAAATGATTGCGACTGGGAGAAAAGGAAAGATACTGAACTAAAACTGTGAAAGTTGAAAATGCAATTTTTGTCATTTCAGTGACAGAAATTGAAAGTGTCTGTATATTTTTTCATTTGACGGATAAATCTGTTGGATTCAAAAAAACTTATTCTTTGTGTAGACATTGTGTGAGTGCTACTGTCAAAATACAAATCACTTGATTACTACTGATAGGTGAATTGATAGGTTGGCAGCTCCGCACGGTAGCCCTGCATTTTAGAATCCTGGCCCACCTCATTGTTGATCATCGTGACATTCTTGTTAAAATTTGATATCCTGCAATGTCAATGGGGTGAATAATAAATATTAAATGAGCAAGCAACAAGTAAACTGGTGTAATTCATGTATAAAAAAGCCTGCTAAACTGCGTTCATTGATTGATTGAGTTTATTCATTTTATTTATTGTCACATCATTCCACATGGTTTAATCGAACTTCAACTACAAACACTGCAGATGTTATTCTTAAATAGTGTGTTTTAGGATACTTTTAGTGGTGTAGATAGGGCTTTCTGTCTGGTATGCCTCAAAATTGTGTTATCCTATGGCCATATCACTATCATGTTTGAAATGAGCGATAACAACGGCTGTTGATGCAAACGTGAGTTTTTTAAGAAGGAACGGTTGACAAGCAGGTCGGGTCAGTATGTATATTGATGCCTGGCATGTACCCATATATAGTGGTTGGTTTGAGGTTACCATGAAAATTAATAAAATGCATACATGGTTATTGAATCTGATGGTTGTGTTCTCCAGAACTAAGCAGGAAGTCTACCTGAAGGAACTGGCGCGAGACAACACACAGTTGCTCATCAACAAACTCTGGGAGGTAAGTGTCCACTTAGGAAGTTCTCATCTAACTTTGGAGATTCTCATTTACACTGGGTACAAACAATCACAGATACAGCAAAAGTCTAAATAAATGCTAAGTTAAGTACTTTTGTGAATATGTATGCAAGATTATAGGCCTGGGGTCATAATACTATGTAAGAGTAATAGTAATGATTACAAGTATTGAAGTAATAGTTTGGGCAAAAACAATGTAATAGTAATTGATCTATTACTTTTATATTACTATTGACCATTTCAGCCGAATTTTAACTACATAACAATTCCATTTGATTAGGTTGTAGATTTCATTAGTTTCTCCAGGTTTTATGGTTACTCCCTCTTGTCTACTTGAGCATGGCTTTTTTACCCTAGAGTTTTATGAGCATTTACATAGCAAGAGACTGGTACAGTGTGACTGCTGCATTGACCAAAGGTATAAAACTGGGCTTTCACCGCTTTGAAGCCAGTTCTGCCAAGTTGCCAACTGCCCTTTTCAAGTAAGCCTATGGGTTTAGTGACAGCCTCCATGGTGCACACAATTCAGCCTAAACTACAGCTGGTGTGAAAAACATCCTGATGTATTTGTACTTGAACCAATAATCAACTGTCCACCAAGCACCAAGCAGTAGTAGAGCAATGTGGTTCAATTAGACAGTAATATAATCCACAAAGTTATGTGACATTTACTTGCTTTTGTCTTTCATTCCAGTATGGTATTTAAATATAAAATGGAACATATATGTTGTATCCTTAGTCAATGTAGTTAGTAGATTGTACTAAATATGGTATATACCATATATATATATATATTGTTATAAATATTTGTGCATTTTTATCCTTTATAATACTTCCCTAATGATGATGAAAGTACTTAACATTCTCAAATATTATTTCAAATACTTTGGGCACGGGTATCAATAAATGGCAAGTTAGATTTTTGTATTCACCTGTCTTGTTTAACTTCTTGAGCCTGTGAGTCAAACAATTGTAATTGTTGTATTTAGGTATACTATGCATTATACCATAAAATGTTCAGATAAAAAATGTAATAGTAATTGCTTCAAATGTAATAGTAATAGGAAGTATAGCATGAAATAGTAATAAGAAGGAAACAAAGTAATAGTAATATATTGCATTGCAGTGTAATTGACCCCAGGCCTGCAAGATTGTAGTAAATGTGAACACAGCGCCATCCTCTATTTCAGCTGCCTGTACAGCGGGTGCAAGACGTCGTTACAGCACAGGTAAGAGAAACAGATTACAGCAGGAAATAACTTGTCTCATTCAATTTGGTCAGGCAGTTATCTAGACAGGACCAGTAAAGAAATGTGATGCTTATATTGATTGGTCAAGCTTTGATGTTAGTGACACTTGTTTTTGTAGCATTAATAACCACCTGTCAGTTGCCAAGTTCTTGTGGTGTTTTTATTTAAATCTTAAACAGTATACAGATTGCTGTTTATGTGCATTTGTACATGCATAAATCATTAACTGTTATTTACTGAAATTTGTCTATGCAACCTATTTAAAACAAATTTTACAACTATAGTCGTTTCATTTTCAAGTTGTCTTCTTGACAAAGCATTTCTAATCTGTCAGTGAATTCAACGTGCTGCGTTGACACACTATGTTCAAGAATTGTTTTAGTTATTTCTCACATTTCATTTGGACATCTTCATATTTGCTTTCTAAGGTTCAGGTCAATTATTTATTATTGTTTATTTTATAAACAATGTTTATATTGTTTCAGTTGCCAGCAGGAAAGACGCGGTTACCACGAGAAAAGCCTGTAAGTGTCTAGTGGGTAGCGTAGTAGCTATAGTATCGGACTCAATCGAGGGAGTACGGGTTTGAATCCTTTTGCCGTCCTTTTTAAGCTTGGGTAATTGTATGGATACCTGCCTATAGACAATGGTTGATATGTGTGCAAGAATAGTCAGTAATTACAGCATGACTGAATACTTCCTAGAGAAGTCGATGTGGTGTGCAAATGAGCAAGTATGCATGGGGCAGAAGTGTAAAGTGCTTTGAGTAGTTGCAAAGACTCTATACTGCGCTGTGTAAGAACATTATATTGGGATTTTTGTTTGAAATACATTTGAATGTTTCATGAGTGCAACATTGAAATTATATAGAATCCTTTGGGCTTATTAGAATGCAGTTTGGCAGGTACTATACCATCAACATGCTTTCTGTAGTGTTAAGAACAGTACATTAATAAATGAGCAACAGACAAAGTCATTTTTTAAATGTTTAATTAAGAATGGACCGAATGCATAATCGTTACCACTTCCAGCAGTTGTTTCTAAACCAATTGTTTGCTGTTTCAATTCATCTCTTCACACAGACCTGTATAAATGAGACAGGTAGCACTCATCCAAAAGAAGTGCTACTTGTATCAACCAATCCTCTGACTCCGCTTGTCTCTGTTGTTAGATCCCTAAACCAAAGGAAGCAACAAAATGGCAGCAGTACGCCGACACAAAGAGAATCCAGAAACGCAAGAAGGGTCGAATGATGTGGGACGATGAAGTGAAGGTGAGATCACGGTTCAATGGTGTACGCGTGTAGTGTCTTCCTTCTCGGTGGCAGCTGATAGACTACCATTGCAAGCTACGGGTGGTAGTTGATTACACTATTCACGTTGATTACACACTTCAGCATTTCACAAAGTGATCTGCCGGGGGTATTGAGGATGATGTAAACGGTAGCACCCCATGGCGCCCGAGGATGATTATTACATCCGTCTGGAAGAATGTAGAAATACAGCAAGTGTTATCAATGTTGTCCGGAGAAGTGTATTACTGCTGGTGATACTATTGCAGTACTATTGTCATAGTTCCATCCCATTACGCCAATATCAAGGAAAAGTGAGTAGCCCGGGAAAAAGCCATACTTGATGGTTGTCATTGTATCATTGGAGGCAGTTGGTTCAGAATGGTGAATGGTGAATTCATGAATGACACAGCTTAGATCTGATAGTTGATGCTAGAATAATAGACAGGTAAAATTATCAAATAAAGTTGAAAGCATGTACCAGACAGTATGCCCTGCTGTTTTGTTTTAACCAAATCATATCATTACTAACTATTGTTGGTTTAATATACTATCAATGATAATTTTGAATAATTAAATTTACTATCGATAGTATGGCATCGTAATATTGACTATTGTCATTAGTTTATTGTATTGTTAGGGATCATCTCGGAACGACAATGTCAGGTATCGTTAGGGGAGGGGGAGTAGAAGCAGTTATGTCTCGCGTTGGACATCAATATTTTATGCTTCGAACTGATACTGTCGATATATTTACATCATCATATCATTGTTTACAAACTGGGGTTGGGGGCTGAAGCCAGATGAAAGTAATTTTGTCTGATTTCGGAAATCAACATTCTGAGATGATCCCTAATAATCCAACTGGTAAACCCACCCAGTGATCTGTGCAGGTGTCTACCTAGACGTGACAAGGTGGTCCTTGTACCCCATCTCTCTGTCTCCTCATGTACCCGACGTGTCTGTGTTTTGCAGGAGTGGCGGCCACGCTGGGGGTACAAACGTGCCGACGATGAACTTCGGGACTGGGTCATCGAAGTGCCACAGAATGCCAGTGAGTGTGAACCCTGAACGTCTCTCCTTTCAACGATTGTTGTTGAGTTATGTAAAATGTCCCGAGCTGATCAGTTGACCACCTGATGTCTGGTACGAACCATAGAACTAGTAAGAACTCCTAACCAAAGGTGAATTTTTTTAATAAGGGCATTGTGTTTTCTTATGAGGAGTCGTATAATAATATGTTAGTTATCTAATGATATGAACCCTTAACCGGTAATAACCTTCAACACAACGCTTGTGTAATAATGCTTTTGGTAATTCTCTTGACAAGAAAATTACCAAAAACTCATTGTTTTCTTCCAAGGGGTCATAACTGAATGCCTGATAATTTGGCACCTCAGATGCAAAGCGTATAGGAGGAAAAGCTTAACATATTACACACATACATACACTAGCTTGATTATGGTTAGATAACAGGATTATGTGTGGATCAGTTGTCACGTGTACTTGTCATAATCATAAATCCACAATTGGATCATACCAAAAATAGATAAGCGAACGAAAAATGAACAACTCGGAACACATCCAAAACATGAAATTCTACGGTCACTAGGCTCGTCCTGTCCCGATGATTTTTATATTATTTCAAAATTGCACTTTTGTTATTCTAACGTCATTTCCCGGTAACCGTTCATAGAACACCTATAAACGGCCATATAATCGTTCCGTTTTCGGTGTTCTGAACGATTCCAAACGATGTTGTCGGCGGGTACTAAGTACAATAAACTTCCGATTGTGGCGCTGTTTTCCTCATTTGCATAGGTTCAGACATGCGCACTTTACCATTTCTTGATTTCATGTTATAAGCTCCACCCACTTTTAAACCGCAACGAAACTGATGTGCTTTGATCGCAACAAAGCCGATATATATCTAACTCGGCATGACGTCACAATAACGTACGTCAATGAACGGGTCAAAATTTGTTTTGCCTTGGTTGGTTGATATACGTGATTGTGACGTCACACCTACTTCGCGTGTGTCATTTTAGCAGCCGTTTGAAAGTGGGTGGAGCTTATACCATGAAATCAGATAGTGGTGCCTCAATCAACAGATTGGTGATCTATGTCAACGAAACAATATCGTTTGCAGTGTCTAATACACCGGAACCAGCACTGTTTTATGTCCGTTTATAGTTTATTTTAGGAATGACTATCAGGAAACCATTATGTATACTTGAATAGCAGAAATTGTAAGCTCTCAAACGATATCAAGGTTATTTGGATCGGACGAACCATAAAGGTACAAGCAATCATTAAAAATGCATTTTTGGGACGTGTTTTCAGTTGTTCATTTTTTGCTCGCTTATCTATTTTGGATCATATTTATTGTTGTCAGAGATCCATTGGTTAAGTACTTTCACTTGTTTTAGCTTAGGCCAGTCAGTGAATGCAGTTCAACAAATGGAATGTGTTCACTTAATTTACTGTTATTCACAGATATATCATTGTCACATGATCAGTTCTTCATCCTTGGCATTGTTGAGTTTATTGTTGTAAATATATTTATAATAATTTCGTTATTGAAGTCTACCCTGGTGGCTGGGGCGCACATTACTTACACTTTCTCTTCTGCCAGATCCATATGAGGACCAGTTTGAGAAGAGACAGAAACAACGGAAGGAGAACGTTGCAAAGAATGAGCTGCAGCGGTTGCGGAACCTCGCAAGGAACATGAAGGGCAAAGGTAAACACAGTATTAATATTTGTAGTGTGCCTTTACAACCACCAATCGTTCCTTTGTTTCACTTTCTGTTTGTCACAATCCCACAAGTGGAAGTTTGTTTGCCATGTAACATTCTGAGTTGGGTTTTGTTGTATCTGAATATTTCAGTGTGGTTCATTGCTACTTACTCGGCCATAAAAGGGCTTAGATACTAACAGTTATTATTTGAGAGAATCCAGTGCATGTGATAGTCTTCCTGTGTTGCTGTTACATTCTCAGTGTGTCTTCAGTTCCCGGCATTGGTCTAACGCCAACGGAGAAGCCTGACAAGGACCACATTTTGAGGGCAGCAACCCTCGCCAAGAAGTCAACGGCATCTGTTGGAAGGTTCACCGAGCAACTGCCAAAAGAGAAACCAGCCAAAAACATGGGACGCAAACGCAAGGTTTGTTACATGAAGTTGTACCAGTTGTTACTAGAAACAGGACTATATTATCCACAGAACTGTCTGAGAGAAGCATTCAGCCATACCGCAAAAAATGCACAACTTTATTCATGTATATCTGCCAGATATTCATTTATCCATGTTTTAGATATATCATAACATCTTGTAGGATTTTATATAATACTGTTACTAATTTGATACATCTAGATCTTACACAAACATTTTGTTAAAGCAAATATTGTACATAGTGTCAGAAGTTCAAGCAATAAATTGTCAGACCATTTGGGATGAAGTGTCTGAAGTAATTTACCACTGAAGTAATATACCACTGAAGTCATATACCACTGAAGTCATACGCCAATGAAGTCATACACCACTGAAGTAATACGCCAATGAAGTCATACGCCACTGAAGTCATGCCCCAGGTGTGACGCAAGTAGAAAGCTTACCTGTACCGTACGCTACGTATACCGGTAATCGTCATTAATTGAGCGGTAAAATACTCACATATGATAGTATTTGGTGCATCTGTTGTTAAAACGTATGCATATTGGAATGTTTGTGTAGTATCACGTATACATGCATTTGTTACAATCGTCTCCATGGAATCATGTTTGCAGTTTGAGTCAAACGTAGGAGACATGTCGTCAGAGAAGAAGCGTGCCCTAGACATACTGAACCGGGTCCACAGCAACGCACCCATTGTGAGCGCCTCAAAGCCAACTAAGGGAATGATGCAATCAGAATTGAGTTCAAGGTGGGTCAATCGGAGTCACAAAAGGTCAAGGGATGGCTCCAATAAAATAACACTGAAGATTCTGTGAATTACCTAAGTTAACCTAACTAGACGTTTTAGTATATAGACCTATAAGTAAACATGTTAATGGAGGCTTGCTTTCTTTGCAACTTTGTATGTTTCATAATGACTTACATAAACTTCAGAATGCAAGTCCATGTGTGGCCCCAACATCCAGTCTTCCATTTCTACTTGATTTCCGTGGAAGCGACGCCATAGCAGGAGTCAGACGGACATGAAATAATGTGTTGTATTCGTATTTAAAGGATTGTAACATTTGAAATAAAATAGAACATTTGTTAAATATGACCCAATACACCAGTATTGGTTAAGAGTAGGAGCGTGTCTACCACAAATGACGACAGGAACTATCATGGCAGTTAATTTAGTTGGTTGGTGGGGGGGATAGTGTTAAATTCCATACGTCTTTTCAGCAATTCCAAATAAATATTTGTGAACAAGTCTGTTTCTGTAGCGGTTATATGGAACAAATACAAAAAAGACATTGCAAGGGGTGTTGAAGCATGGTGTTGATGTTATTTTGTATTTTATTACAGGGGTGTTACTTTGTGTATTAGTGATGTTACAGTGATGTTACTTTGTTACATGGATGTTACATTGTTTGTTACAGTGATGTTACTTTGTTTGTTACAGACTTACAATTGTTATACTTTGATTGTTACCGGGGTTTTACTTTGTTTGTTCCAGGGATGCACGGCGGAAAGCTAAGCAAGGGAAGAAGAAAGGTGGCAAGGAACAGAACAAGTCGGGAAAGGCAGGGAAGAAGGGCTTCCAGGGCAAACAGAAAGGCTTCCAGGACAAACAGAAGGGCAACAATTTTGGTGGCAAAAAGGGCACAAAACGTGGGAAGAATTAAAATGATGTAACTCAATGTATTTGTGTGTGTACTGTTTCACCAACTTGTCCTATTGCCACCTGCGTATCATCTTGTTATGTCACCAGCCTCTCTTAACAGTGTGATTTGTGTCCTTCAGTTGATGGTTTACTGTCAGAGGCATTATATGACCCGCCACAGTGAACCAGATATCAAGTCGCACAGATCTATTCTGCACACACACACACACACACACACACACACACACACACACAAGTCAAAAATACTTGTTTAGGTCAGGTCCCATCAACTTTGTGGTTTTTGCAGAAATGCCTACATTATATTTATAATCTCATCTTTCAGTGTCCAGTTTATTTGTCTTGACAAATAATAAAACACTAATATAACACATGTATTTACGAATGCACATATTAAGAAACAGTAGACGATATACAACAAGATGACCCAATTTCTCAAAATGTAGCTTTTTATTTAAGTTTGCTTACATTTTTAGCAACAAATCAAAGATATTTCAACATATAATTTTAAAGCTCAAGATCTGTGGTGTCCAGAAAAGGTAAACAAAATCGATTTCGCAGTTTTGCGACTTAATACCACTTCACAGGACAGGTCACATATTTGGGGTAATATACAAGTGGATGCGGCCAGCTTTCACATGCATGTAGTTATTGAATGCACCATGGTACGATTAAGAAACACCTTTCCACTGTTAGCAACAACCTGTTTGTCAAAGTTTTTCCTAAGTTTTTTTAATACTTGGCTGAGGGGTAGAAAATCTGCCTCATTGAGCATTGTACACAGAATGAGAGGCGACAGGATTTAGGGTGAAAATGCAATTTATAAATTTGAGAAGATAAATATTTATATTTTGACAGTTACAAATGACTTAAAATGATGGAGATATTTATCCAGGTGTTCTGTGCAGCTGTACATAAATGACTGACTAGGTAGACGAACACAAAGATACATCAACACTTAACATACATGTGATAAATCTTTATTTACAATACAGTTTTGTTACGTGTACTTAAAACAATATATACTCGTAAACATGCACATAAAACAATATCCCGGTGTCATCAAAGTACTGCCGTAGCCACTCTGCTAGTCATGATCCTGCACCGACTAGCGTCACTGAGTGTCTACAGTGTACTTGACCAGATCTGTCTCATAACTCGATAACATGTTACATAAGCAACCTACAACGTGTGAGTTCACCCACCTTTTTATTTAAACTTACCTTGAGTTCAACAATATGTATGTATACATTTATTATACACAGGCAACCAGGCGAGGTCTTTTACACATTTTCAGGGAATGGTGATAGAGGTTAAAGATTGCTGTAAATCTGGTATGGGTTTGTCAAAATTTGCATGCTCCCACAAATAATAAATCTTAAGTAGGAGAAAAATGTCTTACTGTTTTTACATAAACAATATATCTTTTTGAAAGTTATGTTTATTTGAATTTACAAAGTTACAAAATATTTATTTTTTCAAAACAACCTTTGAATGCCCGCTATGTATAACAATACACCTTAAAAATTTTCTAAATGTAAGTCCTGATGAGTATGCAGTGCACTTTAGAAGATCCTAACTCAAATTTCTTCAATGGGATTCCCACAATTACTGAGAAAACAAATCTCATGCCCAGTGGTGCAGCTGAGCCACGTTTTGTAGTAAGCAATCTTTTAACACAAATGTGGCAAATATATCTTGTCCAGTTACTCGGACACGATCTATCCCACATTAACCAGCATGTCAGGAATTTCAACGTCCTCGTTGCCAACTGCTTTCAGGTTATTATGGTCACACAAATAAGAGATAACACAACCTTTATGATATTAATATACTAGACTGATCGATATTGTTTACATAAAACCCAACAATTCTACAACACATTTCCCATATGTTTATTTATAACTTTGTTGATACACTGCAGTAATTACCAGATCATTCTTGCTAAATTTAATACCAAAGCCTTTAGAAAAGAATGACATTTAATGGTTAAGTTGTGATTTTCCAAACGCTGTAAAGTCATAAATAATCAAGTATAGTTATCAACATTTCACAGGTTGAATGCAAATGTTTGCTACAAGACCAATACGGTCATCAGAAAATATGTCGCCAGTCGGTTTTGGAACAGTTTCGATTATCTGGGTTAAGAGAGTGGGTGGTAATCCTATGCGTTTCAACAATAAATAATTATCACTCATTTTTACCAGACCTGCTTTGATAGCATTTTTGTGATTGTCCACGCAACTGCTTTAACAGACTCTAGATAACAAATCCAGGAAAGTGAAGTTATAGTTTACCATGCCAGCTACATCTGTGTAATTTTAAAGTCTGGTCTTCATCTATTAACAGTGATCTAAATACTAGAATAACATTGTGTTTAGGGATCATCTCAGAACGTTGATATCGGATTAAATATCTTTCATTTGCGGGACGGGGGTCAGAGGCAGTTTTTGCCTGGCGCCGGACATCAATATTTTATGCTTTGGACCAATACTGTTAATATACTGATATCATCAATGTTGACAAACTTTCGTCTGAGGGGAGTGGGGGCTGAGGGCAGTGGGGGTTGAGGGGAATGGGGGCTGAGGGGAGTGGGAGACTGAGGGGAGTGGGGGCTGAGGGGAGTGGGGGGCTGAGGGGAGTGGGGGGCTGAGACCAGATGAAAGTAATTTTGTCTTATATTGGATGTCAATGTTCTCAGATTATCCCTTAATAAGCCATACACATTTTCTGCAATTTAAATGTTACTCACAAAAAGTTCAAATTATACACAAAACATTCAAGTAATAATCGCCCTCTACTGGCAGTACTGCAGAGGCAGGTGGGGCTAACCGCAAGTTCATGGAACTTCTCTTTGAAGTTGGCTGGTTCCCACAATCAAGACCACAAGTGGGATGAAGTTCAACTGATTCAGTGAACTTCCTGTTAATAATGACCACCTCTGGCTTGAGAGGATGATTCCAGTTAACGGAACAGACAAGATATCTTTAAGGGGAAGTATGCCGCATTGGCATATTAAATACGAGCTAAGTGCAACACTTCTCTCTGGAATGTGTGACGCGGTGAACGCGTCAATGTCTTCTACATACACACTAGTGCCACTAAGCATTTACACACCTGAGCATAATCACAACACACTGCCGAACACTACATGGAATGAACACGTTAACACAGTCGGTACAACTCGGCTTCTGCAGGTTGTGTGTTTGTGCAACTGCTGGCAACTCTGTCACTTCTAGCACATTGTGCGTGATTGTAGAACGAGCAATCAAGAAGCCTTACATAGAACACTGGTAAACACTAGACAGTAGTTTAAACGTTTTCAGCTGTTTCTTGACTAAAATATCAATCTTAGGGGCTCATCCCAAATTCATGCCCCAGTACCACTTAGTTGAACCCAACACGGACAGACAGTTGTTCAACATAGACAGATGGTTCAACTCATCATGGCCAGGTAGTTAAACTCAACATGACCCAGTAGTTGAACTCAACATCGTTCAGTAGTCTGAATTCTATTCTGGTATCTTGAGTAAGCATGAATCAATGCATGTGCTTACGATGTTTAAAGGTGACTGTTTAACCATGTTGATATATATAGCATCACACTAACACGGTGTATTCATGTTGCCAGTCGTGGGTGAATAGCAATACAATTTCACTTACTGTTGGTCGAACTATGTTCATAAGACTGACCATAACAAAATATTGTAGAAGTTTGACATGCTGCCAGGCAGCAGGTACGTAGCTTTTGCAAAACATGAGACAACAGAGATTATGGTAGTAAAGAATGTAATGACATTTGTTTTATCATGTTACTTGTTTAGCTTTCTCGAATATATTGCACGTTTACAACCCCAATAAGATATTTTATAAGCTGTCAATCCTAGACTTACTGTCTTTATACCTGTCACCTGGCTCAGGTCCAGATGTTTCATTGGCAATAATCCGATTAAATTTACAATCACCACAGCTGCATGTTAAATAACACTGAATTTATTCAGTGTGTGCCAAACACAGTAAAGACATTTGGTGACAATAAAACTGCTTTCAGTACATCGTTTTGACAGAAACAACACTGTTGAGTGACTTCTCGAATAAATAATCGATGACACCCGAGTAGCATGACCAATAAAAACTTCAGCAGATTTTCAGGTCCCTGTGGTGATGCCTCCACCAACCTCTTAGGCATCCCGTGTCAACCAACATACTAGGCATCCTGTGTTGACCAACATACTAGGCATCCTATGTCATCCAACATACTAGGCATCCTATGTCAACCAACATACTAGGCAGCTTACATCGATCTACACACTAGGCATCTTATGTTGACCAACATATCAGTCATCATATCTCGACCAACATACTAGACACTCTATGCCACACTTAGACACCCGTGTAGGTCAGAACTTGGCCAGCCATGAATACGCAGCCTAAACAAAGCCTGGCATCGTCATTATGATACATGGCCAGGTTCAATGAAGAGGACATAGTCAGTGAGCATAGTTCCTACGTGATGCTGTGTCTGCTGTTCACGAGTCTGTTTGGCTCTGTCTGCTGGCCCAGGGACTGGCTCTGAGACAGCGGCCAGTGGCTCGTTCTAGCGCTGTCTGCCAGACTTGCGTCCGGGGACACTGTGTTCAGTTCTGGGAACAGTTCCTCCACAATCACATCCAGCAGCATGTAGGATAACTGTAATAACACAAATCACATGTAGGATAACTGTAACAACACAGATCACATGTAGGACAACTGTAACAACACAGATCACATGTAGGACAACTGTAACAACACAGGACACATGTAGACCAACTGTAACAACACGGATCACATGTAAGACAACTGTAACACAACACAGGTCACATGTAGGACAACTGTAACACAACACATGACATGTGTAGGACAACTGTAACACAACACAGGTCACATGTAGGACAACTGTAACACAACACAGGACATATGTAGGACAACTGTAACACAACACAGGTCACATGTAGGACAACTGTAACACAACACAGGTCACATGTAGGACAACTGAAACACAATGCAGATCACATGTAGGGCAACTGTAGCACAACACAGGCTATGTGTAGAATAATTGTAACATAATGTAGTCTACAAGTCACCTTCATCATGTTAACCATGATGTAATGGAAATAAAAAATATATTATAGTATGTAATTATTTCAGCCAACAGGCCCAGTTTCAGACATAAAAGGTGGCTGATAATTTAATACCATATTACAATGTAACTGCGTTGAAATGCAATTGAAAATGTTGCTTGTGTATTTAAATTTGCTAACATTACATGGTCTACAATAGCATTGCAATTTATTAATATATATGTGTGTGTGTGTCAAATTCAAACTACACCCGGTATTTTGTTTATTTATGTATGTAGTTTCAGTTGGTAAATTTTTTCAATGAAATTGAAAATTATAAAAAAGTTTGTCATTAAAAAGTTGTTTTTAAAGTAATACAACCATCTGCATCTGACTACTTTTAAAGATTTGCAACAAACTGCACGTAATAAGTTGGCTGTGATGTAAATTGACAAAGCCAGGCACCTGTTTGTTGAGTCGAGGATGTTGTAGAAGGTCGACCACGAGGCGAGTGCCAGTCAGATGTCTCTCACGTCCCACGCAGTACACAAACAGCTCTATAACACAAACAGCTCTATATAACACACACACATGCACACACAGACACACACGCAGCCACATACGCACGCGCACGCACACATATGACTCAACACACGCATCTAAACAGTCAAACATTACTATGAGGTATTTATCATTATTAAAGAGAGGTTGTCTACGTGTTTTTATCATAAAATCATGTGACCACAATGACTGTTATTATTCGAACACTGTATGTTTTGGAAACCCTAAAAATCTACAAAAATAATTACTTTTATGTATCGTATGTTTTCAGACATCTATTATTTTATGTACATACAGTACATTTTGACTGTATGTTTTCAAAGACCAAAAATATACTAAGCTGAGAACTTAATTATTTTATCTGTCTGAATACAAACAGACATTAGAGTGTAACTCTGTAATCATTACATGTTATAACATAATGAGTGTGTAAATATGTTTTAATGAACCATTTGTTGTTGCTGTAATGTGTTTCACGAGGAACCAGGCTGTTTATATGGCAGTGTGCCACTTTCAAAGGCATGGCCTCATGAACAAAGCCATGACAGCGTACCGACATTAGACAATTACCCACTATCAGGAACTATCCGAGCTAGCTATTCAGAGATTTGAGTGACACCGCTGCGATTTTTATAAACACTGAGCAGCTGAATTCAGAAGTTGTTTCTGCCCATTAACACATATTCAGGTGGTCAATATGTTATAACAGATTATAGTTTATAACAATTTGATTTGGAACCTCTGCACCAACATTAAGGCCATACACAGCATGCGCGTGCATGAGTGCATGCGTGCGTCTTACTTGGAATGTAATCTTGTAGACCCTTCAGTGCCTGGTCCTGGATGCGTTTCTTATCTTCGTCGGAGCTGAAAGCAACCAGTGAATTTCCGTATATGAGGTGAGCATCAGTGGTTTGTGGCAAGTGAACCTCCTGTTGCTGCACGCCCCGTATCTCTCAATTTTATCTTTCAACATTCACGCTGCCAGAAAGCTGTTATTATTCATTGATGCATCGATAAATCGCAGGAGATGCACTTTCAATGATCCATATTTAGTGTATTAATATATAAATATTAACTGTGCTGTAAATTGGACATTTGTCCAACGTAACAGTCTTATACAACTCACCAGGCCGGGTCATTGTCAAAGAAGAGGGCATCTAAAAAACAATAGATTATCATGGTTACTATCATGTCAATTGAGTAATTACGTCAACTGTGACTTTCTTTTCATATCGATATAATACACTGAACATTAGATAGGGTCAGTACTTTTAAGATGACAGTTAATAAAAATATGACATTTCACAAGGAGTGTGACCCTTTGAACCACATAAATAACCTTCAAGGAATTACTTTGATATTTTACATTTTGTAAATAATAATTTATTTACATCACTACAAGTTATTCCAGTCAAAAACAAACTGTAGATGGGTCATTAAAATATGTCATTACTTGTGATCAAACATATACAAATTTAGTTGCTAATTAAATTTTGTAAAAATATCATGTAGTGAACCGTCTGGTGGTGACCTATATTATATAGTTAAACTGCAGTCTGTTAATATTGAGTAACAATAAAACTAGCATCAAGAACAAGGTAATAAATTCTTATTTGTCGTATGATAAGACAAAGCTGGGTAACAGCAGTGATATTGGCAGCTAGGAATAAGCTCAATTCTGACACAAATATGGCAGTTTATGACCAACTACGTAAGTTTAATGAACTACGCATTACAATGAACTATAACTCAGAGAAATTATAAACATGTAATTCATGTTCAATTCATGAAGCTTAGCTAGTTGCAAAACACATGTGGCTCCTCCTTGTGGCCACATGTGTTTTGCAACTAGCTAAGCTTCATGAATTGAACATGAATTACATGGTGTGACAACCTTCCCATGTACATTGCAGTGTTGCCACCAAGCGACTAAGTGCTAAGTTATTTATACTTATGATGACTACCATGGCAAACTGGTACTCATAATGTAATCAAAGGTAAGTTCTTATATATCCCAGTTTCAAGTGCTTAGAATTGTGCTTTACACTTTACTCCCTGGCAAGCCTGTTCAACCGAACACCATGTCAACTTCACTGGAAAGCATCCAGCCACGTTGCAATTAATGCGTGAAGATTGTATGTACACAAATATCCACCACTGCCTATAGCGAGGTACTCAGTCATACAGCTGGGTGAACTGGAGCAGCGTAGAGAGAACAAACTTGCCCAAGGTTTGATACGGCTGTAGGAGGAATCAGACCTGAAATCTCTCCAATGAGAGTCCGACGAGCTAACCACAGTGCCATGACACTCCACGATAACAATCCTGCACTCATCATAACACATAATCACAGTCCTTTTAACACAATCAGTCCGCAATCGTGTTTACTGTTAGGTTCCACTGTGACTTACCTCTCAGTAGATGTATCACTTTCACAACGTAATGCTCCTGACTGAGTTGGTTGAGTTTCTGGGCCAAGTACCAGTCGAGATATGTGTCCAGGGTCTGTTTTATTACAATACGCACACTCAGTAGTACGTCCCGCAGCCAGCAGGGGGCGTGGTAGACTTTGTTGGCTGGCAAGTAGAACACAGGGTGTCAGCATACAAATCAAAATTGTTATAACATAATAATAATTATTCAGTTGTAATAATTACAAGTAATGTCAAATGTTATTAAATATTTCATTAAATTACAACTCGTGATCCTGTGAATGCCTGTAAGGGATAAGGATTATAGCGAGACCACTTATACAAATATGATATAATATTATATACTGATATACACATATATGTAGTCACACATGCACATATATTTTACACAAAACAACCCAATTATAATAAAAATTACGGTAAAAAATAACTTGCACACACCAGATATGCTCACAAGGAATCTGTTGTGTCTGAGCCGGGTGTATCTTTGCTCGACAAACAAAATGTGTATTTTAGCCCAGTACATTCAAGCCTGGCTCTACTGGTATGACATCCATGCATTGCAAGCAGACAAATCTCAGGTTCATACATACACATATTTTGATATACACCTGTATAAACATTCTTACCTAAATACAAGAGAGTGTCAAAAGCGCCATCTGCTGGCCTGTTGTCACACTGATCGGCTGGCAGTGGGGCATTGAGAGGCAGGTCGACATTGGCATTGTTCTCATACACGGAGTTGGCCATCTGTAAATGGAACCGCCTATGAGAACTCCATCTAGGTACTGCTTTAGAGGAAGTCAGCAACATCATTGCTGTTATATACACAGCTGTCTCTCACACGCCCAACCAGGAAGCAACTCAGGCTGCTGGGAGCGAGATCCAGTGGGTTAGAGATGGAGACCTCCATTCTGCTAGTCCATTTACACATTTACCCCCTCCCCTGTATGGCGTCTTTATTACCCCTCGTAAAGACACCAGGTAGAAGGAACCAATGGCTTTTATTAACTTATTAAAAAAAATTCAGGCAATCTGAGGTGAACAAAATGTGCCAAGTTTTGAAATGGCGGCAGAGAGCAGATGGCATATCACTGATTTTGTACATTTGTTATGTTTTATGATATACAAATTGGGTGTACTTGTCACATGGAGTGTACGTGTTACATGGGTTGTACATGTGACTAGATGTACATGTGGCATGGGGTGTACATGTATGTGACATGGGGTGTACATGTATGGCACATGGAGTGTACATGTATGTCACATGGGGTGTACAAAATTTAAACTGTACATGCGACTAGATGTTGTACATTTTAGCTTAGGTTTGTTTAGTACATTTTATATTTTAATGCAGTTCTAGCCTTGTTATATGTTTAATTAGCTTAACTAGCCTATGATTTAAATAATTTATTCATTAATATTTTATTGTCTATTTATTTATTTATTATTTTTTTAAGTATGTCTCGATACGTTTAGCTTGGGTTTGTTTAGTACATTTTTTATTTAATGCAGTTCTAGTCTTTTTATACAATTAATTATATTATGTACATTGTAGTAGCTACTAGTTGTCAACACCCTTGAACAGAGTCCTACTCTGGATAGGAGTCTATAAATAAAGTATATTATTATGGGGTGAACTTGTATGTCACTTATGCATTATACCAAACTGTCTGTTCTTCAATTTGTAATGTAATGTTCTTTACTACTTAAATAAATATGTTGAAGTTATACTGCCTGCAAAATTTATGAGGACCCATAGACCAACTTTCTACTTCTATGTATGTAGTATTGGTTCCGTTTGAGAACATAGACTCTATCACTATTTGTCCTGTAAAAGTTGGTTGAGGTATCCCCTACAATACTTTACTACATCAAGTGTAACTGACCTTCTCGCTGGAGATCGAGATTGTGTCCGAGTCTTTGTCAGACCATTTACTGCAACAGAAAAAAACAGGAGTAGACTGCCTTCTATACAGTGTCATGGATGTCTTTAGGGCATCATTAATGACAACTCACCAGGACACGATCATTTATGAAAATGCTGCTTCACTACGTTAAACTTCCTAGGCAATAGCCCAGATCAGAGTTACATCTGTCTTCAACCAAAATAACATAACAAAACTGAAATACAGGCATATCTCGCATACACATGTTTAATAGATGATGCAGATCCATCAAAACTGTTTTCAAAATAACTAATATTGATTGGAATGATGCTACAAATCCTACCAGGGTTTGCTCTTGCAGGTTTCAGTTGAGAGCAGGAACGAGTGGAGGAAGGGGTCCAAGTTCTGGCCTTTCTGTAGGATACAATCATCACACGATGGACATTAAAAGTGCAGTCCGATTTGTTTCTGTTTATTTGGTAAAAAAGCAAACCTATCTAGTGGTAATACACCCGTGACATGCTGGCTGACTCAACTGAGCAAATGAAATCACCAGACAAATTATTTGATGTTGTACTCAACATGAACTGAAGTGACTTTCAAAACTTGTGTTTCTGTCCTTTCTCTTGCAGCGATTAAAGATTATGTGACTGTAAAGTTCAAACTAAATGTCGAGCCAGCAATTGGTCTTTGCAAATTACTACATGTAACAATCATTTCTTCTGAATATAAAAAATTGCATTTCTGATCTCATATTTACACAAGTTGACTTTAGCCATAGCAAACATGTGGCTGGTGCTATGTCTCAGTCTGGTCATTTTGACAAGCAACTACAAACTGCAGAAAAGTTGAGCATCTAAGAATAAAAGACGTCATCTGAGACACAACTTGCCTCTTTCCTCACGAGTCTGATTGCTCCATTGGTCATCTTCCCTGCAACAAGTCATGGTTATTACTGAATAACTACAATAACACAACCACAGTAAGGGGTGATCTCACTTGTTCATAAAGTTAAGGAAAAGGTCAAGTGTTTCGTACTGGTTCAACCTGCCAGCCACCCCACCAGTAAGTGGTGTGGGTACTGCCGCATTCAACTGATGTGATATTTTTGCTAAGACATTACCGACTACACTGCCCATTTCTGATATCCCCAGTAGTAAAAATGTGCTTTAATATATATTCCATTCAACAGGTAGCACCACTGTAGTAATTTCTTTTCCCCTGATACGTCATGATGATCAACTCATCATTCACTCAGGCATAATGCTGCACATTTTAGTGACTTTGTGAACCTAAGTGTCCATCCCTAACAACTAAAAAGCTGACATATGAACCACATATAACAAATGAGGCGCATACAACAGCACTACCTCAAAATCAAAGAAAAGTCATAATACAGTTCATACACAGCATGGCATCGGGTAGAACCAATTCAATGTGTTTACAAAACACCACTTACTTAACATCCAAGCTCATACATTCATCGTAACGCCAACAGAACAGATGTAGAAAATTTTCAGCTATGCCACAATTACTGTATGAACATATTTATATTTTCACAATTGTTTTATACAGAATAGTCGTGTTAATAACCACTTTATGAATCGATGAGGTAAGCATAGAGTTTAGAACAATGCTAGTGGTATCTTTTTACGAAATATACCTTGGCCATTGAGTAATCATACATATTAAACTCAAAAAACATTTTATATAATCAATTAATTGACCGGAAGACAAGAGTCACCAGAGTGATCACATGGATGAACACTGTCTGTGACATGGCCGAGACATGCACTCAACTGTACCAAGGAAGCATAACTATGGTAGCATGCATTAACCCAGAGCGTCCTGCCCAGGCGGTCAACTTACCCAAGTTCAGATCTGGAAGGAAACTGCTGCTGAATTCAATGTCTGATGTGAGGAAGCTGTAGAGGAGCTCCGAGCCGCGTAGGCCGGGGATGGTGAGAAGTTGCTGGAACAGCCAGTCACATGGTCACAAGCTGAAAAACACTATTCATTCCATGATAAACGAAAACTAACATAACATAGAAATATAAAAGTATGAATAAAGATGAACAAAATTTATACATTAAAAAAATTACATTGGGTTTTGTGTGTAACATGAGATCACCTTAACAGCAAAACATAAGAAATACTAAAGTCGAAATAAGTAATTTAAAAAGATCACAACTACAACATTTTCTAGGATGGAAGGCTCCCACAGGTGTAATCATTTTTGGCCTTGGTAAGTCTGCAATGCCACGACAACCAGTAAGCATTCAGCCACACTGCAATTACTGCTTGAAGACAATTTGTACACAAATCCACCACTGTCTATAACAGCCAGGTACTCTTTCATACTGCTGAGAGAACGGGAGCCAATACTCACTGGATTCAACAGATGTGACATGGTTGCCAAGACATCACCCACTACACTGTCCGGTTCTCATATCCACAATAGCATAAACGTGCATTAATATATGTTACATTCAGTAGGTGGAGCCACAGCATTGATTTATTTCCTTTGCAATACATTATGACAATCCATCGCCCACTCAAACAACCACTAAACGTGACTCTCTCTTGTCAGATCTTTGGTGCAGAATATTCTCATGTACCTGTCTGCTAATGTCTACATTCACACGTGACAAAGCAAGGCAAATGTGTGTCTATTTTATCCCCACCTGTACATACTGTTCCAGTCCAGCCTTTTTCGATTCAAGGAATTCAATATTTTTTGTGCCAAACGACTTCTTTGGAGGAAGCTGGAGGTCATCAAATTCACCTGGACACAGATACAACAGAGGCAAATTACACATTTTATAACAGAATGCATATTCTAATAGAACACTTGTCTAATGATTATATTAGTCATGCCACATTACTATTGGCAAGAACTGTTTCATTTACACTTATGAGTATTTTCTTTTAGGTATTAACTCAATGTTTAATTTAATTAATTAGCATTCTAAATCAGCTGGTTGGATAAATGTGTCCCAATGTTATTATTATTCTCATATATTCTTTGTTTTATATGACAGGGAAATAAATATTTAGTTAACTTACCATGGAATTCTGTGAGTTTCTGCTCCAGTACGTAGAACTCATTGTACCTTCTGAAAAGTTTAAGACACACCAATATCAGCAACATTGAAGACAACTGTTAATATGTACAGAGATGATTACTATGAATACTAATGCACATTTATTAGGGCAATACAACACTGAATCAAAGGTTTTGTGAAAATGATGGTTCCTGCTGAGAGAACTGAGATAGCACAATATAAAGGTAAGTTCTTATACCATGTGGTATACAATCCTTACAACTGCTCAACTTTTTTACCCTTCCCTCTCTGTCAGACCTGTTAATTCACTCCCTAATCATTGTAAAGCCGGGCAGAAGTCAGGATGCACGCCTTGCATGAATCTGTGAACCAACCTGTTGTTACTAGAGTACTAAGATTAGCTTGAACATAAATTATACGTGTACACGTTGTCAGATATTATAATTCATGTGTGTTTTCGGCAGTTAACAAATGCATTGAATTCCAGTACTGAAAAATGTTGTACTAATTTTTGTGGCGATAAAATTATTGCTTTGAGCTTGTGAAGCAAACTATATATATCTCAATGGAGTTATACAACAGCATTGTAATCACCCCCTGCATAACACTCCATAACATTTTTAATACATACCCCACCCCTCAGGCATTATGTAATGCTTGAATGACTCCTTATGAAGACATTGCATCAATAAGAAGATTAAATGGAAGTTGTGAGAAATAATCTAGATACCTTTCCACGGTCCACCGAGATGCCTCAAAGTCATCTGAAATTGATTCATAAATTTTTTATTTAAGAAACTTAATTTGTAATACAGAAGAAAATGTAGACTGAAAAGTGTGTATATGTAAGAGCCTTCGGCGACACCAAATCAAGTTACTGCACGGATCACACCCGAGTATTTCTGATATTTTACTCTTATGATGGATCAGTATCTAAACTTTGCATCTCTGTTTTTTTGGTATTATTTTTAATCACTGATCACACTTTTTACTGATCAAATATTTTGTTACATCACAGCACAGATAGAATGTCTTGATTCTGATGTTTTTAATGTAGTATTTATTCTTGCCCGAAACTCATAATTAAAATAGATAATATATATAATATAACTTTATTAAGCTTTGCAGCCATACAGAGGCTGAATAGTACAAGTGTACACAGTATAATACATATGAAAATAAAAAAATATATAAAGAGACAATAAAGTAATTGCATACAACAACAACAAAATGGTATAAATACTTATTCAATGAGGTGCAATAAATGTTATATAAATAGGTAAAAAATAAAGTTATCATTTAAATATTGAATAAAGTGCATTAAATTGCATAAAATAATTACATAAAATGTGTGCTTATATAAATTGTAAAAATAAAACTGCCAGATATAATTATTAAACAGATATAAAGATGTGTTACCTTCGAGGACGTCGACCCTCCTCACCTCTACGAGGTAGGTGTAGTAACACCTGTTTGGGTTCTCAGGCTCAGCCTTCGTCAGAACCTTGGGGACCATCACACGCCATGCACTCAGGTCTCTCAGGGGACCATCCCATAAGTGCACTGCTGATGCCATCACATGGTCCTCCTGTAGGGAGACAACACCAGGAAGTAACAACAACATGGTCCTCCTGTATGGAGACGACATCAGGAAGTAACAACAACATGGTCTTCCTGTGGGGAGACAACACCAGAAATAACAACATGGTCCTCCTGTAGGGAAACAACACCAGGAAGTAACAACAACATGGTCCACCTGTAGAAAGACAACACCAGGAAGTAACAACAACATGGTCCTCCTGTAGGGAGACAACACCAGGAAGTAACAGCATCGTCCTCCTGTATGGAGATGACACTAGGAAGTAACAACAACATGGTCCTCCTGTGACAACATGGTCCTCATGTGAGGAGACAACACTAGAAGTAACATGGTCCTCCTGTAGGGAGACAACACCAGAAGTAACAACATGGTCCTCCTGTAGGGAGACAACACCAGGAAGTAACAACATGGACCTCCTGTAGGGAGACAACACCAGGAAGTAACAACAACATGGTCCTCCTGTAGGGAGACAACACCAGGAAGGAAGTAACAACATGGTCCTCCTGTATGGAGATGACACTAGGAAGTAACAACAACATGGTCCTCCTGTGACAACATGGTCCTCATGTGGGGAGACAACACCAGAAGTAACAACATGGTCCTCCTGTAGGGAGATAACACCAGGAAGTAACAACAACATGAACCTCCGGTGGGGAGACAACTTCACGGAATAGCAACAACATGAACCTCCTGTGGGGAGACAACACCACGGAGTAACAACAACATGAACCTCATGTGGGGAGACATCACCACGGAGTAACAACAACATGAACCTCCTGTGGGGAGACAACACCACGGAGTAACAACAACATGAACCTCCTGTGGGGAGACTCACCACGGAGTAACAACAACATGAACCTCCTGTGGGGAGACAACAGCACGGAGTAACAACAACATGGTGTAAAGAATGTGATCTTACAGGACAGTTTCTATAATATATTATAAACCAATAGGGTTCTGTCTATTTGTAGACTCATATCTCCATTAGTTTTACATGTATGAGGCTGAAATTTGGTATGTGATTAGAGGTTTGTAGATTTAGATTTTTTTTTAATTTCTCTGGGGTGGGGACCTTGGGGGGCACAATTGTAAAACAGCATTTACCTCCATCAGTTTAGCATGAACAGGGCTGAAAATTTATGTGCAATCTAACAGGGATGGTTCATAAATTTAGATTTTTTTTAAATTCATCCAGGCGATGGGCATCTCGGAGGGTCACCTGCACATGACTGCCTTTTTCCCTGGGCAATGGCGGATAACTTGGCTAGTACGTAATAAAACATTATCCAAATATACTTATATAGCACCTGTGTGAAATATTGCAAGTGTAGACTGGTAGAGTTTGTGTGTGATTACATGAGTGGACTTACTTCCATGAGGTCCGCCTCCTCGGACAGGTCAGTGACATCCCCAGCCAGCGAGCCTTCCACTGTGTCACATAGGACAACATTACTACACACACACAGCATGGGCAAATATATGTCATCTTGCAGTGCTTGGATTAAACAGCTCCAACTGTAGACTCAGTTACAAAAATAAAATTTTATGTTTCAGTTATGTATGACAATTTATATGGTGTAAGAAAACCACTGCAAATAGCATTATATATTTTTTCACTTCCCATTGTAAATACCTTACTTTTTCCTTTGCCATGACAAGACTCAGACCATGACCATGATGCCTTGATACTGTTGAACATGGCCCCTTGCCGTGACCAGACTCAGACCATGACCATGATACCTTGATAATGTTGAACATGGCCCTTTGCCATGACCAGACTCAGACCATGATACCTTGATAATGTTGAACATGGCCCTTTGCCGTGACCAGACTCAGACCATGACCATGATACCTTGATAATGTTGAACATGGCCCTTTGCCGTGACCAGACTCAGACCATGATACCTTGATAATGTTGAACATGGCCCTTTGCCGTGACCAGACTCAGACCATGACCATGATACCTTGATAATGTTGAACATGGCCCTTTGCCATGACCAGATTCAGACCATGACCATGATACCTTGATAATGTTGAACATGGCCCTTTGCCGTGACCAGACTCAGACCATGACCATGATACCTTGATAATGTTGAACATGGCCCTTTGCCATGACCAGACTCAGACCATGACCATGATGCCTTGATACTGTTGAACATGGCCCTTTGCCATGACAAGACTCAGACCATGACCATGATGCCTTGATACTGTTGAACATGGCCCCTTGCCGTGACCAGACTCAGACCATGACCATGATACCTTGATAATGTTGAACATGGCCCTTTGCCATGACCAGACTCAGACCATGATACCTTGATAATGTTGAACATGGCCCTTTGCCGTGACCAGACTCAGACCGTGACCATGATACCTTGATAATGTTGAACATGGCCCTTTGCCATGACCAGACTCAGACCATGATACCTTGATAATGTTGAACATGGCCCTTTGCCATGATCAGACTCAGACCATGACCATGATACCTTGATAATGTTGAACATGGCCCTTTGCCGTGACCAGACTCAGACCATGACCATGATACCTTGATAATGTTGAACATGGCCCTTTGCCGTGACCAGACTCAGACCATGACCATGATACCTTGATAATGTTGAACATGGCCCTTTGCCGTGACCAGACTCAGACCATGACCATGATACCTTGATAATGTTGAACATGGCCCTTTGCCATGACCAGACTCAGACCATGACCATGATACCTTGATAATGTTGAACATGGCCCTTTGCCATGACCAGACTCAGACCATGATACCTTGATAATGTTGAACATGGCCCTTTGCCGTGACCAGACTCAGACCATGACCATGATACCTTGATAATGTTGAACATGGCCCTTTGCCATGACCAGACTCAGACCATGATACCTTGATAATGTTGAACATGGCCCTTTGCCGTGACCAGACTCAGACCATGACCATGATACCTTGATAATGTTGAACATGGCCCTTTGCCATGACCAGACTCAGACCATGACCATGATACCTTGATACTGTTGAACATGGCCCTTAGTCGTGACCAGACTCAGACCATGACCATGATACCTTGATAATGTTGAACATGGCCCTTTGCCATGACCAGACTCAGACCATGACCGTGATACCTTGATAATGTTGAACATGGCCCTTTGCCATGACCAGACTCAGACCATGACCATGATACCTTGATAATGTTGAACATGGCCCTTTGCCATGACCAGACTCAGACCATGACCATGATACCTTGATAATGTTGAACATGGCCCTTGCCATGACCAGACTCAGACCATGACCATGATACCTTGATAATGTTGAACATGGCCCTTGCCATGACCAGACTCAGACCATGACCATGATACCTTGATAATGTTGAACATGGCCCTTTGCCATGACCAGACTCAGACCATGACCATGATACCTTGATAATGTTGAACATGGCCCTTTGCCATGACCAGACTCAGACCATGACCATGATACCTTGATAATGTTGAACATGGCCCTTTGCCATGACCAGACTCAGACCATGACCATGATACCTTGATAATGTTGAACATGGCCCTTTGCCATGACCAGACTCAGACCATGACCATGCTGCCTTGATAATGTTGAACATGGCCCTTTGCCATGACCAGACTCAGACCATGACCATGATACCTTGATACTGTTAAACATGGCCCTTTGCCGTGACCAGACTCAGACCGTGACCATGATACCTTGATAATGTTGAACATGGCCCTTTGCCGTGACCAGACTCAGACCATGACCATGATACCTTGATAATGTTGAACATGGCCCTTTGCCGTGACCAGACTCAGACCATGACCATGATACCTTGATAATGTTGAACATGGCCCTTTGCCATGACCAGACTCAGACCATGACCGTGATACCTTGATAATGTTGAACATGGCCCTTTGCCATGACCAGACTCAGACCATGACCATGATACCTTGATAATGTTGAACACGTGTTCGAAACGTGCAACAATTGCACAGATTGAACGACTCCTGTATTGTGATCGATGACGGTGAGTCGCTAACTAAGTGAATAGTCATCAGTGTGGGAATGATTTCCTCGAGTTTCTTCAACAAGGACTTCATGAATGCAAAGGTGGTTGGTACAGAGCGTGCCGTCACATGCCAACATAGCTCTTGGTGACCTGGTTCTTGTCATAGTAGATGCTATTTCATCTTTGAACTTTCAGCACAGTCCAACTGCACAGCGCCTTCCGTGTTAAGCATCATGGACTGCTTGAGCATCTTCACTTGTGCATACTGCATTTTCACTCTATCACAGTGTGCTCAGAAGTCGGCCATTTCTTTGATGAAAGTATCCACCCATTGTTCCTTTGTTGCCTTCACCTCCATTAGCTTTACTTTCTTGAATATTCTTCCCTTATACTCGACATCTTGGCACCGCCAAGTGCGGTACTTTAATTTAATTGTTTCCATCCATGGTGTCAAGTTTGGCCTTGATGGCATCATCGCTCATATTAACCAAAACAGTGGATAATTGTGGCAAGATACTGACAGCTTGGACCTTTAGTGCCACGGTAATGTGCCGCTGACACAGACATATCTACGTGTACGTTATCAACCATTTGAAAGGTGGTTGCGATCGGCAGAAAACCGCTCGTGACATTGCAACTTCAAGGTATTGGCTTCTGAACTTTTGATGGAAATTGTCCATGGTATCCATTAGGCAAAATATCATGAAATAACCAGCTACCTGACATAAATATCCATACAGGATCATTCTACTGATAGCACACTTCTTGGTTAATATTATTTACATCATTCAATTCTATGAAATTACAAATGTTCTCACCTAGTAGGTTTTTTGCAGCGCTGTGAGTGAGAAACTCATTGTAATGACTTAGTTTGCAGAGATTCCTGCTTGACACAATGTATTTATTATTGTATCATACCACAGCATGGTGAGTTTTTTGCATACATACGGTTACATGCATTCGTATGGTTTCACAGCCAATATAAAATATCGTCAAACAGAAATAAATAAACCGACATATTTCGTCTTGGGGCACTACCAAGGGTACTTACCTTAGCGGATATATTCTATCTTTTACTAATCTTTAAAAACTTTCCAATACGCAGCACATGTGTCATTCATATGGTTTCAACAAAAACTTCCTCACAGTTACATTACAAAATTTCATAATTTATACCTTTGTCGCATATATTTCAAGTTATCTTACCTTAAAGGTAAACAGCATAAGCTTTGTGAATAGTTAAAAAGTCAAGTTATTTGTATACATTTTGGCCTGTATTTGCCTGCATATACATGCTGCATTCGTACAGTTTCACCAAACTTCCCCAACACTAAATAAATCAGTAAAATTGTATATTCTTCAAAGGATCATTAAAAAGTAATCAATGAATATTGATGTAGGCCATTTCAGAAATATACTACACTGCTGTATGAGACTTGTAGTTTTTCTTATGCTACCTGGTAAACCAAATTCTTCGCATCCAGAGTGTTGGGTAGTGCCTAAAAATGATCCCCTTTATCGATGATAGTGCTAAAGGTTTTCATGATACATAGGTAAAAATATACATCCCACGAAAGCTTTCGTCAAGACGGATACGATGAACATAATTCCAATCTCATAAACTAAATATCTAAGGATTTATAGCAATAAACACAGTTTGTCGACGTTTCATGAGAAATGAACATGTACACATGCATGTACGCAAGCACACGCATGCACACGCACGCACGCATGCACACACACACAAGCATACAATGAACACACATTCGTACACATATACAAACAGGCACCCATGCATGCACGCACACACACACACACACACATAAGAGCTCTAGTTTAATGTCGAGTTTTCAGACAACGAAGGCATCTACATTGACATGTTAGTGACCTAGAACCTATGGAGATGAGCCACAAACAACAGGCTACTCAAGTGTCATCAGAGATCAGATGTCCACACTGACCTGTATTAGTTTTGAAGACGCCCTTGATCTTGCTGCCCAGCTTTGAGAGTGTGAGTGCATCGCCCAGTCTTGTCGCTGTCCTGCAGCAGAAACTCTCAAGTTATACTACGCTGGCGGCAGGCAACAACAGACAATGTCTCACAAAGATCATATATTAGCCTGTTAGAATGATTAATGAGAAATAATGATATTGTCGATACATATCAAGCACAGAGCTGGTTGTCATGGTAAAAAGCATCCTCCCAGCATGCACCAAATATTTAAAAAAATGCATATATTAATACAATTAATCTTGGGTGCGGTGTAAATGCATCTCCTCACCAATGTCTATGTTAACTAGGTTCTTTGAACCATTGGCCTCTGCTCTACCAATTGGTGGCATATTTCAAGAAACACAGAGGTAATATTAATTTAAATTTTACTTTGTTATACTTTTTTCAGTGGGCAAATTGAGTGAGACATCCTCCTCACCATAATTGGTGCTAGCAGACATTAAATGGCCAGCGAGAATGGATTTAGGATCAAAATAGTTTAACGGCTATAACAGTTGTCCTTGGTTTTGTTGCTCCCTGGATGCATGTAATCTAGTGTAACATAACATAAGTAATTTATTTCCAAAAACAACCCCAGAATACAAATTCCATTATTACAACATATACCATTTGCAACATGTCAACAGTGAACACTAAAATAAACAATAGTGTTGTTGGAAAGGGGGTGAACAGAAGTGCAATGCACCCCCAGCCAGTACAGGTCCTCGTGATATCATTGGTTTTTAATTACATTACTTTAATTTTGACTTATCACGATGAACCATCAATACGAAACAATTGATGCAAGTCGACAAGGATGAAACCACCACAACAGAACCAAGTGGTAGGGATGAAAGGAGACACCAGACCTAGAGAAACATGAAACTACCACTGAGGGAACAGACAGGAAATGAACACATGATGGAGTGTTAACACACTTCCACAATGCACACAGTTGACATACACATTCACTGTTGAGACACATTCTATTGTCAGTGGTAACATACTTCTTCTTCTGCCCTTGTGTCGTGGGAGATAAAAGGTAAGTTCTTCTATAGCGTCCTATACCAGTCCTTAAGACTGCTCAAAGCGCTTTACACTTTACTCCATAGCAGATGTATTCAATCGAACACGATATTGACTTCTCTGGGAAACATTCAGCCTTGTTCTGTTCTATCCTCCTCCAGTGATACTTATTCATATATGATGATCTTCTGCCAGTCCCTCCCGCTCTCAGCACTTCATCCTTTCTATGTCTAACACTTAATATCAGCCTTCACCATCTTCTTCTAGCACACTTGTCAGTCTTCAATGCTCTCTTTGACAATATCTCCTTACTCATTCTCTGCATGTCTTGTCATCTCAGTCTGTTATAAAAACCATAGAACACTTGCATTTTGCAGTGCATCAACATGCACTGTCTCTGCAACGTGGACACAATGGTTCCGACACAAAACCCAGCTGCCTGCGCCACATGACAGTCCACCAAGGAATGTGTAACATCCAGAGAGAGCACAATGTGACAGGTAAAGACGGAGAGGCTCTGTAGGGGGATATGATGTGATTACCTCAGCACACTGAAAGAGACGTCTCTGCTCTCGGCAATGCTGCAACTACGCAGGGCGGAGAGACAACAGAACTCAACATGGCTCAGTTTGTCATTATCACAAGTCAGGGGCACACTCATAGCATTTGCTCATTTCTTCCATTCAGTTATACTTAAAACAACCTTGTCTGTAACCCTTACCTGGAATCATCCTACCTAGCAAAGGTGATAATAATATTAGACTACCTCTGGTACACTGCCTCAAAAGGTAAATTGAATGGCCAACTGTTAAGCAAAAATATGATTCATCATGCAGCTTACAAGATAATTAACATAGTGTCAGACAGTCTTTTATATGTCATCTTATACCATGAGATGAAGCTTTTAAAGTGGCTCCTTGGGTCAGGCTATCCAGATAACGAAACCATCAAACACATTAACATATTACTCCCAAATTAGGCCAGGTGGCTTAAGATTAACAAAACTGAACATTTTGTATTTAACAAATCTCCATTTTTGTGCTTCTGAATGCCCTAACATTACAAGAATTAATGTACATTTAAGTATATAAGAATATGAAAAATCACAGAAGCAACACTTTATCTATGTATAAATTATTTTAAAGTTATAAAATACCAATAAATATCAGTGTCACAATGTTCAATCACAAAAGAGTCATCGCTCAAACTCTAAAAAATGACATAATTCTGCAAGTGGGGAGGACCAGTTTGTTTTTCTTCCTGCATTTTCAAATTCCCATTTATACAATTTCCAACAATAAATATACTACAACAAATAAGATTAAGACCCGACTTACAATATTATTAATTTAGAAGTAATTTTAGATTGATTAGTTAGGACAATTGGGGCAATTTAGTTCTATGAAACATCACTACAAGTTATAATGAGTTTTTGCCAATGGAAATCACTGTTAATGGGTTACATGCCTTATGAAATATTATATTTTAATTAACTGTCATGTCTTAAAAACTACTTATCCTATCTTGACCAAATTTGCAGTGTCTTAAGTCAAGGAGTCTGTGTCCTTAAGGAGGTGTTCATCAAAGAGATGTGAGTTAGAAGTGGTTAGAAGTAAGGCCCACCTGTTAGTTCGCCGTTGTAGTCTTGTGTTGAGACGGTCCCCACACTGCAACTGGTAGTACTGCAAGGCAACTCACACTATCAGTGAAAAATTTACAATAAACTTTACAAAACCGTGAACTAAAAAGTATTCTCTTCATAGTTTGCTGAACATTCTTCAGGATAGCTAATTTTTATGCAGAGGCTTTCGGCAGAGGGTCACCCCGACTTCCTGTGTACATGTAACTTATCATGTCATCGTACACTGAGATAGTGAAAATTAGCCAAAAATAGAAAAGGAAGCCAACAGAAGAATGCGACACGTAAAAGAAGATAAGAAAGACCAAAACATCAAATAGTCGGGACGAGGGAAAATACCAACTTTGTCACAAGTACGATGACATCATATAAGACATGTATGCAGGAAGTTGGTATGTCATGCTGACAAGACCCTACAAGGTAAAATCACGTATTGGATATACGAAATTGTTTGCATTCTCTTCATAGTCTATAATGATATACTTGCATATCTAAACTTAAACTAAACAGTGTTGTCATTCCATCATGTGTGTTTCATTCATACTGAGAATGTGACAACGTTACCTCTCAGAATGTTCAAATTATTGTTATCAAAAGTTAAAGCAAAACCAACAATTCTGAATTACAATCTTTTCATTGTTGTAATTCATGTGAAAGCTATAGTAATACAAGTAATATAGAAATAAATTTGTAACCTAACTATTTATTTGTTTGCATTAAGATTGTTTACACCATCCACATGAAGTGTGTCACTGAAAATGTCAACAATATCGTGTAGAACCAAACATACATTTCTTATTCTGAATTACAGTAGCTCCTATAGAACATCCAATAAAACACTGCAGACATCAAAGAAGCTAACTACATTTACATATTTCAACATGTTCCACTGTGCATAAGTTGGCAATACAATAGTTGTTTTATTTAATAATAATTTGAACATCCGGTTTGAGCTACATATGTCACCAGAGCATACTGTTCACTACAGTATATATGTGGTTACTCTTTATCGAACCTATGACTCACACAGTTGTACCTCCATGCCACAATGCAATATATTTGGTTTCCAACTGTTTGAAAGTTACTTCTTACTATCTACCTATATAACAGTGACTTACATCATCGCTCTGATGAAAGAGTGGCAGGAATGTGTTCTCTAGTAAGTTGTACGCATGTTCATATGCTCTGAAAGTAAAGTATATATGTCACTACCATTGGCTTTTACACTACACCAGCAAGTACAGCCACAGCCACACACATACAGATGAAGGGGATGGTTTCATTGGCTTTTACGCTACACCAGCAAGTACAGCCACAGCCACACACATACAGATGAAGGGGATGGTTTCATTGGCTTTTACACTACACCAGCAAGTACAGCCACAGCCACACACATACAGATGAAGGGGATGGTTTCATTGGCTTTTACGCTACACCAGCAAGTACAGCCACAGCCACACACATACAGATGAAGGGGATGGTTTCATTGGCTTTTACACTACACCAGCAAGTACAGCCACATCCACACACATACAGATGAAGGGGATGGTTTCATTGGCTTTTACACTACACCAGCAAGTACAGCCACAGCCACACACATACAGATGAAGGGGATGGTTTCGTTGGCTTTTACACTACACCAGCAAGTACAGCCACATCCACACACATACAGATGAAGGGGATGGTTTCATTGGCTTTTACACTACACCAGCAAGTACAGCCACAGCCACACACATACAGATGAAGGGGATGGTTTCGTTGGCTTTTACACTACACCAAGTACAGCCACATCCACACACATACAGATGAAGGGGATGGTTTCATTGGCTTTTACACTACACCAGCAAGTACAGCCACAGCCACACACATACAGATGAAGGGGATGGTTTCGTTGGCTTTTACACTACACCAGCAAGTACAGCCACATCCACACACATACAGATGAAGGGGATGGTTTCATTGGCTTTTACACTACACCAGCAAGTACAGCCACAGCCACACACATACAGATGAAGGGGATGGTTTCATTGGCTTTTACACTACACCAGCAAGTACAGCCACATCCACACACATACAGATGAAGGGGATGGTTTCGTTGGCTTTTACACTACACCAGCAAGTACAGCCACATCCACACACATACAGATGAAGGGGATGGTTTCGTTGGCTTTTACACTACACCAGCAAGTACAGCCACATCCACACACATACAGATGAAGGGGATGGTTTCATTGGCTTTTACACTACACCAGCAAGTACAGCCACATCCACACACATACAGATGAAGGGGATGGTTTCATTGGCTTTTACACTACACCAGCAAGTACAGCCACATCCACACACATACAGATGAAGGGGATGGTTTCATTGGCTTTTACACTACACCAGCAAGTACAGCCACATCCACACACATACAGATGAAGGGGATGGTTTCATTGGCTTTTACACTACACCAGCAAGTACAGCCACATCCACACACATACAGATGAAGGGGATGGTTTCGTTGGCTTTTACACTACACCAGCAAGTACAGCCACATCCACACACATACAGATGAAGGGGATGGTTTCGTTGGCTTTTACACTACACCAGCAAGTACAGCCATAGCCACACACATACAGATGAAGGGGATGGTTTCATTGGCTTTTACACTACACCAGCAAGTACAGCCACATCCACACACATACAGATGAAGGGGATGGTTTCATTGGCTTTTACGCTACACCAGCAAGTACAGCCACAGCCACACACATACAGATGAAGGGGATGGTTTCATTGGCTTTTACACTACACCAGCAAGTACAGCCACATCCACACACATACAGATGAAGGGGATGGTTTCATTGGCTTTTACACTACACCAGCAAGTACAGCCACATCCACACACATACAGATGAAGGGGATGGTTTCATTGGCTTTTACACTACACCAGCAAGTACAGCCACAGCCACACACATACAGATGAAGGGGATGGTTTCATTGGCTTTTACACTACACCAGCAAGTACAGCCACAGCCACACACATACAGATGAAGGGGATGGTTTCATTGGCTTTTACACTACACCAGCAAGTACAGCCACATCCACACACATACAGATGAAGGGGATGGTTTCATTGGCTTTTACACTACACCAGCAAGTACAGCCACATCCACACACATACAGATGAAGGGGATGGTTTCATTGGCTTTTACACTACACCAGCAAGTACAGCCACAGCCACACACATACAGATGAAGGGGATGGTTTCATTGGCTTTTACACTACACCAGCAAGTACAGCCACATCCACACACATACAGATGAAGGGGATGGTTTCATTGGCTTTTACACTACACCAGCAAGTACAGCCACAGCCACACACATACAGATGAAGGGGATGGTTTCGTTGGCTTTTACACTACACCAGCAAGTACAGCCACATCCACACACATACAGATGAAGGGGATGGTTTCATTGGCTTTTACACTACACCAGCAAGTACAGCCACATCCACACACATACAGATGAAGGGGATGGTTTCATTGGCTTTTACACTACACCAGCAAGTACAGCCACATCCACACACATACAGATGAAGGGGATGGTTTCATTGGCTTTTACACTACACCAGCAAGTACAGCCACAGCCACACACATACAGATGAAGGGGATGGTTTCGTTGGCTTTTACACTACACCAGCAAGTACAGCCACAGCCACACACATACAGATGAAGGGGATGGTTTCATTGGCTTTTACACTACACCAGCAAGTACAGCCACATCCACACACATACAGATGAAGGGGATGGTTTCATTGGCTTTTACACTACACCAGCAAGTACAGCCACAGCCACACACATACAGATGAAGGGGATGGTTTCATTGGCTTTTACACTACACCAGCAAGTACAGCCACATCCACACACATACAGATGAAGGGGATGGTTTCATTGGCTTTTACACTACACCAGCAAGTACAGCCACAGCCACACACATACAGATGAAGGGGATGGTTTCGTTGGCTTTTACACTACACCAGCAAGTACAGCCACATCCACACACATACAGATGAAGGGGATGGTTTCATTGGCTTTTACACTACACCAGCAAGTACAGCCACATCCACACACATACAGATGAAGGGGATGGTTTCGTTGGCTTTTACACTACACCAGCAAGTACAGCCACATCCACACACATACAGATGAAGGGGATGGTTTCATTGGCTTTTACACTACACCAGCAAGTACAGCCACAGCCACACACATACAGATGAAGGGGATGGTTTCATTGGCTTTTACACTACACCAGCAAGTACAGCCACATCCACACACATACAGATGAAGGGGATGGTTTCATTGGCTTTTACACTACACCAGCAAGTACAGCCACAGCCACACACATACAGATGAAGGGGATGGTTTCATTGGCTTTTACACTACACCAGCAAGTACAGCCACATCCACACACATACAGATGAAGGGGATGGTTTCATTGGCTTTTACACTACACCAGCAAGTACAGCCACAGCCACACACATACAGATGAAGGGGATGGTTTCATTGGCTTTTACACTACACCAGCAAGTACAGCCACATCCACACACATACAGATGAAGGGGATGGTTTCATTGGCTTTTACACTACACCAGCAAGTACAGCCACATCCACACACATACAGATGAAGGGGATGGTTTCATTGGCTTTTACACTACACCAGCAAGTACAGCCACAGCCACACACATACAGATGAAGGGGATGGTTTCGTTGGCTTTTACACTACACCAGCAAGTACAGCCACATCCACACACATACAGATGAAGGGGATGGTTTCATTGGCTTTTACACTACACCAGCAAGTACAGCCACAGCCACACACATACAGATGAAGGGGATGGTTTCGTTAGCTTTTACACTACACCAGCAAGTACAGCCACAGCCACACACATACAGATGAAGGGGATGGTTTCGTTGGCTTTTACACTACACCAGCAAGTACAGCCACAGACATACAGATGAAGGGGATGGTTTCATTGGCTTTTACACTACACCAGCAAGTACAGCCACACACATACAGATGAAGGGGATGGTTTCGTTGGCCTTTACACTACACCAGCAAGTACAGCCACATCCACACACATACAGATGAAGGGGATGGTTTCGTTGGCTTTTACACTACACCAGCAAGTACAGCCACATCCACACACATACAGATGAAGGGGATGGTTTCGTTGGCTTTTACACTACACCAGCAAGTACAGCCACATCCACACACATACAGATGAAGGGGATGGTTTCATTGGCTTTTACACTACACCAGCAAGTACAGCCACATCCACACACATACAGATGAAGGGGATGGTTTCATTGGCTTTTACACTACACCAGCAAGTACAGCCACAGCCACACACATACAGATGAAGGGGATGGTTTCATTGGCTTTTACACTACACCAGCAAGTACAGCCACATCCACACACATACAGATGAAGGGGATGGTTTCATTGGCTTTTACACTACACCAGCAAGTACAGCCACATCCACACACATACAGATGAAGGGGATGGTTTCATTGGCTTTTACACTACACCAGCAAGTACAGCCACAGCCACACACATACAGATGAAGGGGATGGTTTCATTGGCTTTTACACTACACCAGCAAGTACAGCCACATCCACACACATACAGATGAAGGGGATGGTTTCATTGGCTTTTACACTACACCAGCAAGTACAGCCACAGCCACACACATACAGATGAAGGGGATGGTTTCGTTGGCTTTTACACTACACCAGCAAGTACAGCCACATCCACACACATACAGATGAAGGGGATGGTTTCATTGGCTTTTACACTACACCAGCAAGTACAGCCACATCCACACACATACAGATGAAGGGGATGGTTTCATTGGCTTTTACACTACACCAGCAAGTACAGCCACATCCACACACATACAGATGAAGGGGATGGTTTCATTGGCTTTTACACTACACCAGCAAGTACAGCCACAGCCACACACATACAGATGAAGGGGATGGTTTCGTTGGCTTTTACACTACACCAGCAAGTACAGCCACAGCCACACACATACAGATGAAGGGGATGGTTTCATTGGCTTTTACACTACACCAGCAAGTACAGCCACATCCACACACATACAGATGAAGGGGATGGTTTCATTGGCTTTTACACTACACCAGCAAGTACAGCCACAGCCACACACATACAGATGAAGGGGATGGTTTCATTGGCTTTTACACTACACCAGCAAGTACAGCCACATCCACACACATACAGATGAAGGGGATGGTTTCATTGGCTTTTACACTACACCAGCAAGTACAGCCACAGCCACACACATACAGATGAAGGGGATGGTTTCGTTGGCTTTTACACTACACCAGCAAGTACAGCCACATCCACACACATACAGATGAAGGGGATGGTTTCATTGGCTTTTACACTACACCAGCAAGTACAGCCACATCCACACACATACAGATGAAGGGGATGGTTTCGTTGGCTTTTACACTACACCAGCAAGTACAGCCACATCCACACACATACAGATGAAGGGGATGGTTTCATTGGCTTTTACACTACACCAGCAAGTACAGCCACAGCCACACACATACAGATGAAGGGGATGGTTTCATTGGCTTTTACACTACACCAGCAAGTACAGCCACATCCACACACATACAGATGAAGGGGATGGTTTCATTGGCTTTTACACTACACCAGCAAGTACAGCCACAGCCACACACATACAGATGAAGGGGATGGTTTCATTGGCTTTTACACTACACCAGCAAGTACAGCCACATCCACACACATACAGATGAAGGGGATGGTTTCATTGGCTTTTACACTACACCAGCAAGTACAGCCACAGCCACACACATACAGATGAAGGGGATGGTTTCATTGGCTTTTACACTACACCAGCAAGTACAGCCACATCCACACACATACAGATGAAGGGGATGGTTTCATTGGCTTTTACACTACACCAGCAAGTACAGCCACATCCACACACATACAGATGAAGGGGATGGTTTCATTGGCTTTTACACTACACCAGCAAGTACAGCCACAGCCACACACATACAGATGAAGGGGATGGTTTCGTTGGCTTTTACACTACACCAGCAAGTACAGCCACATCCACACACATACAGATGAAGGGGATGGTTTCATTGGCTTTTACACTACACCAGCAAGTACAGCCACAGCCACACACATACAGATGAAGGGGATGGTTTCGTTAGCTTTTACACTACACCAGCAAGTACAGCCACAGCCACACACATACAGATGAAGGGGATGGTTTCGTTGGCTTTTACACTACACCAGCAAGTACAGCCACAGACATACAGATGAAGGGGATGGTTTCATTGGCTTTTACACTACACCAGCAAGTACAGCCACACACATACAGATGAAGGGGATGGTTTCGTTGGCCTTTACACTACACCAGCAAGTACAGCCACATCCACACACATACAGATGAAGGGGATGGTTTCGTTGGCTTTTACACTACACCAGCAAGTACAGCCACATCCACACACATACAGATGAAGGGGATGGTTTCGTTGGCTTTTACACTACACCAGCAAGTACAGCCACATCCACACACATACAGATGAAGGGGATGGTTTCATTGGCTTTTACACTACACCAGCAAGTACAGCCACATCCACACACATACAGATGAAGGGGATGGTTTCATTGGCTTTTACACTACACCAGCAAGTACAGCCACAGCCACACACATACAGATGAAGGGGATGGTTTCGTTGGCTTTTACACTACACCAGCAAGTACAGCCACATCCACACACATACAGATGAAGGGGATGGTTTCATTGGCTTTTACACTACACCAGCAAGTACAGCCACATCCACACACATACAGATGAAGGGGATGGTTTCATTGGCTTTTACACTACACCAGCAAGTACAGCCACAGCCACACACATACAGATGAAGGGGATGGTTTCGTTAGCTTTTACACTACACCAGCAAGTACAGCCACATCCACACACATACAGATGAAGGGGATGGTTTCATTGGCTTTTACACAACACCAGCAAGTACAGCCACAGCCACACACATACAGATGAAGGGGATGGTTTCGTTGGCTTTTACACTACACCAGCAAGTACAGCCACATCCACACACATACAGATGAAGGGGATGGTTTCATTGGCTTTTACACTACACCAGCAAGTACAGCCACAGCCACACACATACAGATGAAGGGGATGGTTTCATTGGCTTTTACACTACACCAGCAAGTACAGCCACAGCCACACACATACAGATGAAGGGGATGGTTTCATTGGCTTTTACACTACACCAGCAAGTACAGCCACAGCCACACACATACAGATGAAGGGGATGGTTTCGTTGGCTTTTACACTACACCAGCAAGTACAGCCACATCCACACACATACAGATGAAGGGGATGGTTTCATTGGCTTTTACACTACACCAGCAAGTACAGCCACATCCACACACATACAGATGAAGGGGATGGTTTCATTGGCTTTTACACTACACCAGCAAGTACAGCCACATCCACACACATACAGATGAAGGGGATGGTTTCATTGGCTTTTACACTACACCAGCAAGTACAGCCACAGCCACACACATACAGATGAAGGGGATGGTTTCATTGGCTTTTACACTACACCAGCAAGTACAGCCACAGCCACACACATACAGATGAAGGGGATGGTTTCGTTGGCTTTTACACTACACCAGCAAGTACAGCCACATCCACACACATACAGATGAAGGGGATGGTTTCATTGGCTTTTACGCTACACCAGCAAGTACAGCCACAGCCACACACATACAGATGAAGGGGATGGTTTCGCTAAGTATCTGTACTGGACATTTTATAAAGTTTAAGTAACTTTGATTAGTTGTGCTTTCTACAATCGCCTTTCAACAGGTTTATACACAGATATATAGACGTAATATATGCCTAATTTATTTATATATGTAAACTATCTATTAATCAGGTGGGGAAGGGTTATGTAACTTCGGGAATTTGTTCATAAAAAGGGTAATAGTGGGGTGAATTTCAAGGCAGCAGTAGTGCTTCAGTTTCTTCATAGAATCATAGATGAACCCGTGAAAGTTTGGCGCCAGACATACAAAGTGCCTAGTAGCATAACGAACATAAATACATATGCGAACTCGATTATAGTTACACATTTTCACATTACATTGATACACATACTTAAATGTGTATTAAAATTGTCTCTATGTGCGCATGTGTGATTGACCAAACAATACAAGTGAGGTTTACAATTAACTTAGAAGGGTTTATAACTTGTGTCTTAACCGTATCTGTTCTGGAGACATCCTGTCTGCAAGCAGGATATTAACTTACCTGTTGCCAGTGGGGTTAGTCATACCTTACCTGAACAGTGGAGTGGTCGTCTGTAGTTTGATAATGCCCTCTGGTGGCCCTTCACAAACTGCAGACAGAGAGCAGCGTACTACTATAATCCACTGTTCTCATACCGCATCATTTCCTTATACAACCTCAAAGACCCACGAATGGATTGATGATCTGGTTTCTCGGTTATCAATATTAAGACATATTTACTTCTCAAGAAAGTTGGTCTTTCAAAATGGATATTTCAACAGAGGGAAACCTACATTGAACCACAATGTCCGCCACCAATCCTTCTCCAGCTGGTGTCACATGACATTGGTCATATGACACACCCGTAATTTCAATCTGCTGAAGAACAGGATGCGGTTAAATTATCCAGATAGAAAAACCAAGTTTCTTAACAGGTAAATACGTCTAATAACTTCTAAGACACAATGCATGCAAGGACAATTTTTATATATTTTTGTAATGTTTTTTTAGAAATTTTAATCAGTTTGGTCTACTGCAAAACTTCACATATTTTCATAAACTAGGCACATATAGCTTTAAATAATGCTGAAATGATTACTATCACATGTTGGATGTCACATGACAAGTGCCACATAACAAGTATGGCGTACTTTCAGCGAGCTGTTCTACAATGTCGTTGTCGAACTGGATGCGGTCGATGGCTGAGGGGAGACAGTAGGCTTGACAGACCTCCCTCAGTTCCTGGTGCAGGTCTATCAGGTCCTGCTCACTCAGGTCCGGCGTCAGCAACTTGCTGTTAAACGTCTCTGTAAGCACCAGACACAGGTAAGGGTAAGTTCTTACATACGTGACCTGCCAATGCAAATTCAGTATTAAAGGGACATAGTCTGTTCGTCTACCCGGAATTTGCGGGTGTAGTAATTTGTAACAGGAAGTCTGCTGTGTTGAACGTGGGAAACATGAACATCAAAGGGTATAGCAGCAAACTCAGCCCAACTCGGCCATATTGCCAATAAAGCTTGTTTTGAAACTGGAGGTTTTGTTCACTATTTGAACATGCACCCCCGGTCGTACCTTCAAATTGCGACCGTTGGTACGGGCATACTAAACACAATTGTGCAGGCAGACCTTTTAACATACTTAGTATAGTCTTTTAAGAACATTCTATTAATTACTACATGAAAAAGTAGGAACAGACTGTCTCCTTTTAAGTTGCAAAGTTTTTGTACATTTCTGGATTCCACGGATTGTAAGCTTTAAGATGATATCTCGTTTGTTGACATATCTTCAGTAATTTTTTTATTATTTTTTTAAAAAATAACATAATTATTAACGTAATAAGTATGTCTCAGCTACTGACCGACTGTGAGGTAGAACTGTAGGACACTGACGGATGCTTCAGCCTTCATGAATTGCAGGAAGGCATACAGAGCGCTCGGGTTACCCAGGATGTCAGACAGCTCCAGGTGTAAACACTACAACACCACACAACACCAGGTTTAAACACCACACAGCTCCAGGTATAAACATTAGTTGCAACACCACACAGCTCCAGGTATAAACACCACAACACCAGACAGCTCCAGGTGTAAACACTGTAACACCACACAGCTTCATGTGTAAACATGAAAACATCCAATAAGTCCAGGTGTAAACACTACCACACCACACAGTGCCAGGTGTAAACACCACAACACAATACAGCTCCAGGTGTAAACAATACAACACCACATAGCTCCAGGTGTAAACACCACACAGGTCCAGGTGTAAACACTAAAACACCACACAGCTACAAGAGGTAAACACAAAAACACCACACAGCTCCAGGTGTAAACACTACAACACCACACAGCTCCAGGTGTAAACACTATAACACCACACAGCTCAATGTGTAAACATTACAACACACATATCCAGGTGTAAACACTACAACACCACACAGCTCCAGGTGTAAACACTACACCACAATACAGTTCCAGGTGTAAACAATACAACACAATACAGCTACAGGTGCAAAAACAACATCAGACAGTTCTATGTTTAAACATTGCAACACCACACCTCAAAGTGTAAACACTACAACACCACAAAGCTCCTGGTGTAAACATCACACCACTAAACAGCTCCAGGTGTAAACTCAAAAACATTAGAGAGCTCCAGGTGTAAATACTACAACACCATACAAATCCAAGTGTTAACACGATAACACCAGATTTGTCCATGTATAAACACCACAACATCAGACTGCTTGAGGTGTAAACACCACAACACCTAATAACTGCAGGTGTAAACACTGCCACACCAGACAAATCAAGACACAAACATCACAACACCAGACAGCTCCATGTGTAAACACCACAACACCAGATACATCCAGGTGTAAACACTAGATTACAAGACAGGTTACCACCATAACAATGGGCAGCTACATGTATAAATACAATATCAGACTTCTCCACACATAACACCACAACATCAGATAACTTAGATAACTTATAAAATTACAACAGCTGCAGTACTTACAGGGTTGCTGTGACTGAGAGGCTGACTGAAGTCACCCAGCAGTGTGTGAATTACAGAGTTGCTGCGACTGAGCAGCTGACTGAAGTCACCTTGCAGTGAGTGAAATACAGAGTTGCTGTGACCGACAGGCTGACTGAAGTCACCCAGCTGTGTGTGGAGTACTTACAGCATTGCTGTGTCTGAGAGGCTGACTGAAGTCACCCAGCTGTGAGTGAAATACAGAGTTGCTGTGACTGAGAGGCTGACTGAAGTCACCCAACAATGTGTGAAGTACTCACAGAGTTGCTGTGACTGAGAGGCTGACTGAAGTCACCCAGCAGTGTGTGAAATACTCACAGAGTTGCTGTGACTGAGAGGCTGACTGAAGTCACCCAGCAGTGTGTGAAGTACTCACAGAGTTGCTGTGACTGAGAGGCTGACTGAAGTCACCCAGCAGTGTGTGAAGTACTCAGAGTTGCTGTGAATGAGAGGCTGACTGAAGTCACCCAGCAGTGAGTGATGTACTCACAGAGTTGCTGTGAATGAGAGGCTGACTGAAGTCACCCAGCAGTGTGTGAAGTACTTACAGAGTTGCTGTGACTGAGAGGCAGACTGAAGTCACTCAGCAGGGTGACGTCGGGTGATGTAGAATCATGTCCCTCCACAGTCTACAGCAGACGAGTGTCAACGTACTTCATGCCCAAATATTGTGTAGTCATAAAACAGTCATTTCCATTGAAGTGCGTACTGTGGTACCCAGCACAACTTAATTATTCAGCAAATTTGTCACACGATAAATGGTCCTGCTTTTGCATGTGTTTACTGAGAACATGGTTTATACTTCATGTTTAGAATCTTGCCCTAGTGTCTGTGTGCATGTGTGAGTGCATGCATTGGCCGTGACTTTTAATCATTAATATTTCCGTCCTTCAAATCGACTGTAAGTTCTACGTATGTAGAAGTAATGCTACATGTGTAATAGTGTAGGACTCTTTATTTAATAACAAATATGACCAAATATTGATAACCTTGCACGTTATTATAAACTAATTATTAATAAATATGCAACACTGGATTACACACCGAAATGAACAAGCTGAAGTAAAGACTTGTTGAAGAGGTCACTTACTGTTGTCTCATCCAGGAACAGCAGCAGTAGTCTATTGATGGTGTCCTGAAAGCACAACGTCACGGCTGTAACAGGTGACACAAGGATATCATCTACTATAAAGACATCCTTCACATTCATCTTTCTACATCAGTATATGACCAGTCAGTGCAATATGTGATTGTGGTAATGTTTCTAATTAAAATGTTTTATTGTTTGTTCATTAATTTATTTTATTTTCACATACATATTCTGTTATGTATGTATTATTTTGATATGACTATGATTCGGCTAGTCACTGACATATGGCATATTATAACTGCAGATATTAGTAACAGTAATGAGACAGAAAGACAGAGATAGAGAGCAGCAGTGCCCAGACTCAGAGAGATTAACCGGGGAGATGATCTCATATGGCCTGGCTGGTGAAGACAGCAATCTACCGAAATTAATTTTTAAACATGCAAGTAATAAATAATTGATGGTCCATTTTGTTGTGATGCAGACAAGAGAAACATGTGAGATGTGAGACATAGGTAAGAGAGAGGAGAGACACTCACTGGGTCGGCTATGACATCCATAGCAGGCAGTAGGATAGTTCCAGCCAGAATCTCTCTCAATAACACACACAGACTCCTGAAAGTAAGTGAAGTAAAAGGCAAGATCTTATACGGTGCAATATCCAGTCCTTAGGACTGCTCAAAGTGCTTTACACTTTACCCCCTGGCAGATCTGTTCATTCAAACATCATCTCAACGTCTCTGGGAAGCATTCAGCCATGCTGCAATTAATGCACAAAGATTATTCGTACACAAATATCCTCCACTATCTATAACCAGGTACTCAGTCATACAGCTGGGTGAACTGGTTCAACAGAGAATGAACAAACTTGCCCAAGCTTCAACACAGCAGCACAGGATTCAAACCCTGGTTTCCTTGATTGAGAGTACGATGCTCTAGCCACTGTGCTCCACAGTACAAGCCCCACAGTATAAGCTTTGCTTATTATAAACAGATTGTTATAAAGACACTTGCATTACATGGGTACTCATGTCAACTTAGTAAACATAGCAATGTTGCACATAAACATGTAACAAACATAAAGTTTCAAGTAAAGGCATTACCGTAATGTCCGAATGCATTGGGACACCGTATGTTTTGGGACACACTAAAAACCTAGAAAAATTATTATTTTTCTTTTCCATATATTTTGGGACACTTTTGTAAATAGTTTTATGTTTTGTCCCTATTTATTGGGACTCCAATTATTCACTTTTCTGATAAGTGCGTATCCACTTTTTTCCCCGATACTAACGCATAAATGAAAACAGTGTATCAAAAATTATGTATAACAATCGTAGCTGCTCTGACGTAAACAACACAAACTTGGGTGATGTAACCACTGTAGCACCAACACTGATGTTTCGTCCTTCTCTCAGCTACCAGCTGTGGCCTTTATACATTTAGGACGTGTCACAATATGCATCTAAAATCCTAGTTGTAGTTCCCCAATGTTTGACTGTAATGCCCCTAGATTCACTGCTGGGCTTCTAATTACTCCATGTCTACGTGTCCGGCTGGCTTATTAAATTTGGTCACGGTTGCATTTGCACTGTTATAATTATAGCTGGAAAGGTCGTCTCCTAGTACACTGAAATAATTATGGCCATTTTCCACACCACGGTTCAGTCTAATTATAGCTGGGAAAATCAGCTCCAAGTACACTGAAAGAATTGTTGCCACATCAAAGCACAGTTAACTGCAAGTGCAACACTGATCAGACAGTGTCAATAACTTGCCCCATTTCCCACCTTTCGAGGCACCTGCTATATTGGCAGATGCTCTGATTGCTTACAAAGTTGCAGTCTTCAAGTCAACTGGCACTTCTTGCCTTGGAAGTAGTGTCAAATTTCTGACAAAACCACTTGTACTAAATTTAGAAAACGACATGCACTCGATAGTTTTGCCACTCAAAAAATAGTTAGTAGCAGGGTAATAGACGAGGTAACTGTGGTGAAGTTACAAAGCCTGGTAAACATCAGGGTAATAAAACGGGGACGACATGACGTCAGGATTTGTTGGTGTCCCTAAGTATTGGGACAGCTGATATCATTATTTTTAAATGTCCCAATACATACGGCCATACGGTACATTACCAGCTGTGTTACATCTATTGTAAATCAATTACAATAACGTTAGTGTAAAAAGACTTCCACATACTCATTGCTACCTGACAATAGCAAATTATAGTGAAGTGGTAATTTTATGACAGTCTAGTTTTGACTGTGTACATACTTGCAGTTCATCGAGCCGACTGGAAGAATGTATGGGAAGACTCTCTCCGCTAGATGGCGCAAGTAGTCGACCTCCATGGGCCGGTTGCGCAGGGCTGCGTGTAAATGAGTCTCATAATACTGCATGAGCACCTCTTCCTCATCAGCGTTTGGATCAGCTGCAACATGTGAAGAGTCTCGCATCTATTGGTTTGTTGCATCAGGTGGTCCTGGTTAAAAAGTTAAATTATACATACATACCAAATGTATGCTCTTTCAAAACTGCTATTTTTTTCCAGTGACATACCTGTTTTCTTTGCCTCGAGGCAGAAGTGTAAATGTTTCATGGCAGTTTTGAGTATTTTGCTTGTGATCAGTGTTGGTATATCAACCTGAAGAACAAATGAAACAGTTTCAAATCACATAACAATTATATGACACTAAGCACTACAAGATCTATAATATATATATATATATATACCTCTGTTTCTCCCTTCTCCGATTAAATTCTCACACTTGCTATAAAATATATCTCTTGCTGCCGCTAGAAACGAAACAGTTACCATAAAATTATAAATACTTCCTAGGCACGTAGCCAAATGAGAAACCGGCCTGCCACCTAGCGAGTATGACATGACTGACCCGCCACCTGGTGAGCATGCAGTACATGACTGGCATGTGTTCTGACCTTGCGTATGCGTCTCAGTAGTACGGCAACGATGAAGCGAAGACTTGTGCGTAACTCGTCCACAAATGCCTCATCCACACTGAGGTCCCTACAACCAACATGCACGCATGCTGTACCGTGTTGGCATGCACGCATGTTGTACCGTGTTGGCATGCACGCATGTTGTACCGTGTTGGCATGCACGCATGTTGTACCGTGTTGGCATGCACGCATATTCTATGAATATTTCCGTTAGAAATTCCGGTGGTTTCCATCACAATGATAATTTTTCTGTCTTAGTAATAGTCTCCCACCCCACAGTTTACCTTGATTTTTATACATACAGGTGTACTACAAAATGTATTATTTTTCTGATTGTTTATTTTTTGCAGTTTTCAATATTTGTCTTGCTATCAATGTTAAGAATTTATGATTTGGATCAAACAAACTTCTCCTATTTCCTGTAAAGCTGTGTCCTAAGTGATCAGATAGTGAGTGTGTCCTAGTGATAGTGATATATTTATATATTCATAACAATCTGCCAGATATGCCTCTAAAAATTCCCCAAATCAATTACATGGTAAATCTGCATGACTTTATAAAATTATCAACAATTTGGACTAATTCAAGGCACTGCTTTTCAGTGGTTGCCATAACAACACTATTATAGGCTGGAGATTCCAAGAACCAACACACATTAAATCACTCATCTAAAACATGGATGTCAGAAAACACATCAAACATGAATCTGATGTCAAACACCAGTAACATGGATTATAAAGGTCTGCAACCAACGTGCTGGTAAGTAAAGAACATATGTTAAACCACCAAGGATACATCTTGTAACAATGGAAAATATACATACTAACTGTACAAAATACTAATTGGTTTTTCAGTATTTAGACACCTTTCCAGAGTGTCTTTCCAGTAAATATGATATTTCCCATTCTGCTGAGTGTTTGAGAAAAATTAGGATTCTGAGCATTCATCTTTCTATTTAACAAGACATTATTCTGTAAAAACTTACCTGTACCAAGTATATACAAATTCTTTCAACACCAGATTTAAAAACTGAAACAGAAAGTTGACTATTGTATGACAACATGCTCAGAGTAATGTGCGTAACCACTGCAGCAACAAAGTATTTAGCTTCACATTAGTTGTAGACACCTTGTCGTACAGACACACAGCAAATAGCAGTATACGTCAGTAGTAAGTACAAGTACAAGACACAGGGCCAAAGCTCAAACAAAGTTACACACTGCCTAAAACAATACACACATTTGCAAATATATGCATTGGATATTATTTGCAAAGTGCTATTAACAATGCAATACTAACATTTGTTATTAATATTACTGATTTTCTAAATGTGGAGAAAAAAAAACTTACACAGTGGAAGTTGGTTAATTTTGACACTTTGGTTCCAAGTATGTGTGCAGAATAAGCAGTCTTCCAAATTAATCATGCACATAACTGGGTATATTAACTTATGGAAATCCAGATTTTGAGGTTTCCAGATTAAAAAGGTTCCACTCTACCTAATATTATCCTGATTCGAAATCTTAGTATTTAGAAGCACATCAAAATTAGAAGTGAGTGTCTCATCCAAGCCAGCATTAGCACCAAGCATTTGGTTGTTGCACTCACCTCTTCTAAAGCCTTGTCGACTGCTTGAGGCAACTTCAAGTTTGTCCAGGGCTGTATCGCCACAATGTTCAGTTCGGGTCTGAAAACAACAACAACACACTGTCAGTAAACATCTCATCATTCTAACAACTTCTGTGACTTTATATCCCATCTTTTACATATTTGTTTAATATTTCTGATAATGTTTATAACCTATTTAATTTTCAAGGTTTTTAATTTAGTATTTATTGTTTACTTATTTATATATTTTTTTGTATTTATTATAACTATAATGTATAGTTATAATATCATTAACCTATTTGTATTTATTTATTTACTTAAATTTGTTGGTATTTTATACCTATTTTGATGTACTAATCTATGGGTTTACCTTAAATAAATGGATTTGTGTTCTCACTATTAGCCCGGGTTCATTTTAATATCATAATGCAAGGCTAAATCATATTAGAATCAACCAGTGTCTATTTTACAAACAATTTAGAACAGTAAATGTATACATGTCTGTCCCACAAATGACAGATCCCGAAACTGACATCACAATCAAAATGATACAGGTGACCTCCAGCGAGCTCTGTCTTGCCAACGATGTTTACAAATGTGCAGGACATTAGTAGGGCGGCATGTTACATTCCAGATCAATCTTTCCCACACAGTCCCCGTTTAAACATATTTTTTAGGTTTGGCTCTTCTGTATCTGCCACACAAACGAGCTACAAGAGCCAGTTTGCTCCTACCTCAACTTGCCACACACGAGCTACAAGAGCCAGTCTGCTCCTACCTCAACTTGCCACACACGAGCTACAAGAGCCAGTCTGCTCCTACCTGTGCCTGTTGCAGTTGTCATTGCCACAAACTGGGCAGACTTTCTTTAAGAGAGTCAGTTCATCATCACTGCTGTGTCCCTGCTACGACAAACAAAACACCTCAGTCACTGAAAGTGTCACTGTCACTTGAATGTCAACTCATACTGAGAAATATCTTGTAAAAATGTATCATAGAGGAAATGTGCTCTACATTGTAAGAGCTAATTCATAAATAATAATGTACTAAAAGTAAGTAACAAAAATTTATTACTCTGGAACATTCCTTTTTTTAAATGGTAACATTTGATTAAATATAACACAAGGTTAAGTTTTCTCCATGATAATATATAGTTGTGAAGCTAGTCTGGCACTGTTCATTAATTAAGAATTCATATTATATTTGGCTGACAAACTAATTAATGTTTTGATCCTCAGTAAATTAGTACATATTTGGAATTTATAAAAACACCTCCTACTGAAGAACTCTGGTTATTATGACAGCTTCAGAGGCCAATATCATAATTGGATACTCTATAGGCATGGTAACAAATGGATTGCAATAGCCTGTAAGTGGAAATAGCCTATAAATACCTCGCAACATCGAACACATCCTGGTAGCAGGTTTCGCAATAGCACATCAGGCCTGCAGTCAGAAACACGATTATCCTGATATTATTATATCATGATGAGCTAAACTGCTCCTCTGTTGCAGCACAAGAATGTGTTGCATTCCTTGCTGCAATCAGGCCACACTCACTACACTAGCAGAGCTATGACAATAGTCTTCACATGAAAAATATTATAAAATGGATGTACACATCAATAAACATTCTTTCTTATTATAAAAACAGCTTCCTTGGATGGCTTAGCTCATCGCAAATCCATTTCATTCATGTCCAGATATTGAATGTATGAATAGTCTCTAGTATGTACAATAACTTTCCCAAACAAGATAGTGTGGACATGATAGTTTTTGTATAAAATTAATTTTAAATGAGACAAGCAATAAAAATGGAACTGAGAGTGCAGTTTTATGTACTGTGATACTCAGTTACGGAGATAAGTGCCTTCAAAAGATCAAAATTACATGACCAGTGTACAACGATTTATACAAGTTCTCTAAAACCACTTGGATTAAATATTCTACTCACCGGTAGTAGTAATTGGTACATCTAGAAAATATGATTACACAATTATCTTCATGAATTTCTTAGATAACTGGAGTTGATGATTTATATAGGTTATCTGATAAACAAATTTTAGCATATATCCAACAACAAAAGTACTTAGCTAAGATGCAAACAAGAGTCACTTACCCAAATACTAAATGACACATGCTGAGACCTCCGGTAAAAGAAAGCAGCATCATTGCAAAGGGGAAACACCTGAAAAACACAGGGAACTCAATTATTAAATTAATTTTATGTCAAATTTATCTCAGACATATTGTAATACAACATTTAATACCATCACATCTGCATGGGTCCATAAATTATAAGGTCACAATTCACATTTTCAGGCAGAAGACATGTACACAAAAACTTTGATAGTGCGCTGCTCAAAAGCCAGTTATAAATCAATAACTGCTGTAATTCCAACTGTGCTGAAGATTAACTTTAATTATCACAAGGAAGCAAGGAAGCTGACGCAGTGCTACCTGATCGAAACCTTCTATACTTGACTAATGAGGCATTAATCAATAACAATTCGCAGCACCATTATCGCTAATGACAGTGCTAATGTATCTGGATGTCTGACAGTGTTCAAGATGCACACAATTATGTTCTGACTGCTGCTAGACATGATTGTTCATAATCAAATCATCTGAATAGATTTATAAATGGCACCTGTCTGAGTCCTAGTCATATTTGAGGAAACACTAAAATATAATTTCAGGAAGTATTTAATGACACAGGATACATCATTCAACATCTAATAATTCAAAAAGTATGGTACTAGCCTATAGGAACACGTGGTTGGTATAGATGTGTTAAAAAGCATGTAAGAAAGAGCTCTACAAAGAATTTTATATATGACAATCATGAACATCAATGATCACATTCACTCAGAGTGCAGCTTATTCTGACACTGAAGAAGAGATGTCATATAGAATATGGACTCCATGGAATATGTACCTCGGGGTATGAATTCAATATAGATGATATACCGCGGGGTATGTATCATGCATTCTATAGAAATACTGCTATAGAATATGTATCCCCTAAAGAATACGTACCCCTTTACTATATTTAGCGTGTATCTGTTTTATTATAACATTACTCCAGGATGTATGTCCCTATAATATGTGAATATTGTAATTTAAACTTAAATTTAATTAATATTACACAATTAGTTAATTAATTGAAGATGAAATAGTTTCCAGTAAACATAGTATGCAACATAACAAATGGAAGGTGAAGAACTTGACAGTATACACATAATTATATACTATACTTTGTAGATAGAATAAATAAATTAACTGATAAGTTAAGCTAATTAATTAACATAATATTTGTATTATATAATTATAGCAATTATGATTTAACAATGTTGTATTTGAAGTACCTTTGAACAGATTTTTATATCTGGAGATATTGCACTATACAAATAAAATGTACTATTATTATTAAGCATAATTAATAATTAATTAATAAGACAAGATGAAACATTGTTTAGTTGTCACAATGTGTAATATATACACTGAAAGCTCACAAGCTTGGCAATCAAGATATGTATCTACCATTTATGTGCACACAGAACAAGAAATTAATTAATTAATTAGCCAAAATTAATTAATTACTGGAACAGCATTAAATAAAGGTCAGTGATCAGAGTTTAATACATCAAATGAAAGCTGACGAGCTTTGCTATCAATATATTTCTACCATTAATGTAAACAGAACAGAGAAATTTATTAATTAAACAATATTAATGAATTAAACAAGATTGTATATTTTTATATTACCATAGAGTAATATATTAAATGAAAGCTCAGGAGTTTGGCAATCAATTTATGTATCTATCATTTTATGTAGACAGAGAAGAAGAAATCAATCAATTAGTTAATCAATAACTTAAGTTAATTTATTATTTAATTACCTGTGATGCCTACATACATGATAGATATAAACTGATTTCAAAGCTCCTCAGCTTTATGTAATCTATAGGGGAGGTAGATATTTTATTATAGAATGCATACCCTGAGGTACATATTCTATGGAGGTATGAATTCTATCTGACAACAGCACCAAAAGCTCCATCAAGCCTGACATTTAATTTCTGAGAGGTGTCTATCTATCTACCTTGTTTTCAAAAAGAATTTACAAGTCGCACATTTTATACTCCATCTTACATTCTCATGCAGCTATCTGTAAATCTCACCTTTTCCAGAAATTACCAATATGAATAGGCTTATTTCATTGCACATTTACTTATTATTATGTACACGTTGATAGCATGTAGCCCCCAGGTGGAATCTGCGAGGTTACTCTTATCATTATTAAACGTATTAAATATCCTCATGGACATGGAAATTTGTGAAGTGTAGTGGTCTAGCAGTTAGAGTGTTGGACTGTCGTTTGGAGAAACTGATGTTCAAACCCTGGTGCCGCTGGGCGGTGGTTCAGCACTGGTTCAGCTGCTCTGTCAAACTTTGGGCAATTTTGTTCACCCGCACAACAAGCGTAACCAGCCTCATAAATAAACTTGGTTGGCAGACTCTAGAAAGAAGACGATTACAACACCTTCTTCTACAAAATAAAACACAACCTCCTGAACATTACCCTACCACAACATCTTATAGTCCCATGTTCCCGTACGAAACAGCAATCCAAACAAATACATACAAATACATGCACGCATAAATACATATGCAAACTCATTCTATCCTAGAGTCATAAGAGCTTGGAATCTACTCCCCACAGAAACAATAAGCCTACCCACAGTACACCCATTCCAACAAGCTCTGAGTACCATCCACCTTGTTGCTCCAGCCCACCTTACCAGACTATAGATAAAGACAGAGACTGTGTTTTTAATCTGCACAAATTATTGCACTTGTTTTACATAATTATTTGTTTTATTTTTATTTTAAAATTATTTGTAAAATTCAGCTTCACGCACCCTTTGCAATGCGCACTGCACATCTCCTAGGTTAGCCCCAGAAGGGGCTGTGTGGAGAAGCAAAATCTAAGAACCTAAGAACCCTACATTGCCCGTGTCTTTCGGAAGAGACATTAAAAGCCATTGGTCCCTTCTACCCGGGTCTACGCCAGGGAATGTAAAAGACCTCACACAGGGAAATGGAAAAAAATCTGTTGTGGACTCACTGAGCAGTAATCTCATTTCTCAAACCCATATGACAATAATGGTCAACTTTTTGACCAATGGTCATTAATGGAAGAAGAAAACGAATAACTACATGTGCTTCCAGCTGGTGTCCTTTGGGAAACTGGAATTATATCATGCATATTTGTATTTCTAAACTTAACTTGGCAGCTCTACGATGTTGCTAACAATTAGTATGCAAATTCTTGGAAATACAGAAATTACAGCAACAATTAATCGAGACATAATAGCTAATAGGTCAACATTAGGCTAGCAACAACAACTGTCAACAACCATGAACCAACGGCAACGCAGGCAATAAAAAAACAACACCAGTCAGTGAGTCACTGACACAGTGACAGTGACAGCTTGATACTCACCCTGGACTGAAGAATGACAATAAAAGAAGCAGAACGACTGCACCTATTAGCAGCTGTTGTCGCTTAGCAAGGTCAGCCGACGCTTGCCATGTTATAGAACTGCCTAGCGCCTTCATCTGAGCGTTCTATTGCCCCGCCCCCCGGCAAGGGAGCCTGGCCTCAACCACTCCACCATCAATGCAGATGTACCTCTCGATGGAGTGGATGGTCCACACAAAAATACAATGGAGAGTCCTCAAAACATGTCTCTTCCATGTAAACAGTTCGTGCCGTGTCGATTGATCACGGTTCTCCTATCCGTGTGCACCGATGCGAAATAACAGATGAGGATATAAATATAATTAGCGTACCAAATCTGCTACATTTAGTCATGTTTTCAATAGCTCTTCAAAAGTAAGGATTAAAAGCGCTTCCTCTAGTAGCCTCGGTTACCCAGTCTCTCGGGCGATACAAACGTGGCCAACATGTCATCTGCTGATACGATTTGTTTGTTCGATGTTGATGGAACACTAACGAAACCAAGACAGGTAAATCATGTATATCTTGTTGTTAATAATATACGTAAACATACATTTTATCGTATTTTAATGTTAGAAGAGAAGATGTATTTTACCGGTAGAACTAGTCAAAATCTGAGTGATAATAGGATCATTTAATACGCTAACCGGTCTGTCAAATAAGAACCGACGTGTCGTATCCAGCTTTATTGCATCAGATAATCAAGTGAAGCTTGCTCCATTAAAATTGAAACCTGTCATTAACATCAATAGTTATTTAATGTGAAAAAGTGTTACTGTTTAATCAATATATAGGCCCTACATAAAAACATTAACTGTTTGTTTTTACTTTTTGTTGTATTGTTCCAATTGTGACTAATTAATATTGTATATAGTATAATATACTGTATTACTGGTGATAATTCATGCTAGCAGCTACTTTTAACAAGGAACAGAACAAATTCTTCTGCAAGCACTAAAATTCTAAATGAACCAAATCTCTAATACCTATTTCATAAAATTTGTGCAAACAAAGTGTTAGAAAAGTTGTTTATAATGTTTAAAGTACTTACGAATATAGACAGACAATGTCCAAATCTCATCAAAGATGCCTACTGTGCAAAACTGTGAATCCTATCTTGGCTGTGTAAGTTACTTTGTGTCACATGGTCAGTATACGATCACATGATATATTAAAATAGCCTCAGTGTGTTACTGTTAGAACACAAGATTTCAATTATCCAAAATTAGACAAGGCACAACATTCCAGTCATGACTATAGTGAGTATTGGGCACCTGTTAGTTGGTACCTGTTAGACATATACTGTGCCAGAGTATAGATGGGCATCCGGGATGCAGAAAAATAACCCGGCTCTTCATCAAAGTTTACAACACAGATACATGTCACACATGCCAATATCTAAACATAAGATTTAAAATTGACATCCACTATCCTCTTTTCATATGTATTTCATGCCATATGTAATAATCTGCATACTATAATCAAGCAACTGCGTTAGCTCAAGTTTGGGCTGTTTGGAGTAAATCGCCTAAGACCTAAGCAACAACAGAAGAAGTGCGCTCTAAGTCATCTATTATGAGCAAGTTTTTTGGCAATATTATCCATAAACAACAAACAAATATTTTGTTTAGAAAATCACCCAAGATGTGGCTGACTTCTTGGAGGAGCTGAAGAAGAAGGTGGTGGTTGGTCTGGTGGGCGGCTCAGACCTGACCAAGATAGCCGAGCAGATGGCAGGCTCAATAGACAAAGGTAAGCCCATCTGTATTAGTTGGGGTTAGGTTTTTAATTACATATACACTCTAAATATACAGTAATAGAAATTAGATTGGTGTTATAGAAATTAGATTGGTGTTACAATTAAATTATTAGTTTTAGATTTTATTACCACCAATGGAACAATAAACCACTTGTTTACATTGGTGTCTTCTGATGAATTGATCACCACACAATTCTCTCAGGTAGGAGGAAGGCCCTCATGAAAAAAAATAGTAATCAAAAACACACCAATAAATAACTCTGTCTAACTATAGTTGTGTTTTCTTAAATACATTGCCAATTGGTAGATCTATCGGAAACCAATAGTCCAAGGATTGGCAAGGAAGCGAATTAACACAGGGTCACTGAACTTCAGTGCCTTGGAGTGGAGAAGTTGCACTTATAATGATCAAAAAGTAGTTTATTAATGTGTGTATAGATTACATTGTTGGTGTGAGATCTATGGTTAAAGCCTTACTAATGTGTGTGGTGTCGAGGGTGGGAGTGTATGCCTGTTAATAATATTGTCTTGAATGGCATATCTGTTTGGCAGTTACCGCACAGTACACATACATCTTCTCAGAAAATGGACTTGTTGCTCACAAAGGTGGAAGTCTTATCCATAGAGGGGTGAGTGTGTAATTGAATGACTAGAATGTCTTGTTGAAGTACCACAAATTGATGTGTTACGGTTTGAGTAGCGGTTATCGTGTCAGTTGATTTCTTTACTTGTTTCTTCATATGAACATATGAAAGAAAACATGGCATTAGTGTCACCAGTCCATCCTTTAAAAATTACTACTTTGTGTGTCTCAGTGGAATTCCCCTTAAAATTCTTGGAAACTATGACAACGTTTCCATAGAAACGATGACGTCAGTTTTACGTCTGCGCAGATATCAGCGAGTGAAAATTTGCTCACCGTGACGCATATCATATAGTCTGGTTATTCTGATACCGGTATCATGTTTTATGAAGATTACATAATTGCATCACGATGTTAAATAACCAATGCTGGCGGTAATCTTCTTGTTTTGCGACTGAACACAATTTCATGCTCGGCAAAGCTGCCATTTGTCAGTAATGCAGGGTTAACCCCTGACCAATCAGGTGCAACCAAAACACAGACTAACACGTGGGGCCGTAGGTCAGTCATAAACATGGGGTCGTTCGACATTTAGTCATTACAAATACAGATTGCACGGCCTAGTTGGCAGGAAAACACGGGGCTATCTCAAAAACAGATGTCTCCATCAATTTATATTAAAAAATAAATTGCTTGCCAAGGAAAAATCATCACATTTTATGCAAAACCCGCCTAACTGGTGACATGTCTCTTATCAATGACAACCAGGAAGCATTACTTAATGTAATTTTTTTTTAAACTGCTATAGTTACAAAGCTATAACTTGGCGTTCAAGCTGGCCTTACATGTCTGCCAAACTGTACGGGATTGTTTTATGATTGGTGAAGGGGTTGTGCCAAAAATACACCTCAAGTTTTGGCTATCTTTCAACATTTTTATGAAGCTGTAGCACGCTTAATATGCATTTGTTCACAAAACAAATCTGTACAAATGTCAATAATATATTTGTACTTATAAACATGCAAATATTTCTTTTAGGGTACTTCTCAAAATGATATAAAATGCAATTTTGAGGTGATTTTTGACATATGTCTTAGGCAGAGTCTGAGAAACAAAAATGTAATCTATCTTCAAAACTTTTATAAAAATGACTAATTCAAAACGACATGTCTTGGCCACCAGAGCTATCTTTAAAACAGAACAGAAATGCATACTACAGTAAAACCTGTCTTAGCGGTCACCTGTCCATAACGATAACCTGAATATAACGGTCACTTTTGAAAGTTCTGAATGAATTCCTATTAGTTTGTACTGCCCATTACCTGTCCATAACAGTAACCTGTCTATTGCATATAACGGTCAATTAATTTGGACCAAACCATTCATAGTCAATGCACTGTGACATCACTTGTACACAGGACTATCAAATTGCAACTGAGTCACTCCTGGTGTCATCAGCTTGTTGCAGCTGCTATGTGGCTCCTTTACTCCAGCAAAGAGGAGTAGAATCAGCTTAGATGTCCAAAGTGAGCTCAGAGAAGCCATGATGGAAGTGGGCCTTTGTAATATTTACCTAGGCTGCTTGGCATAGCTGGAGAGCAAATCTGGGCCAATGCTTGCCTTCCACTCATTCACACCCTCATGTTTCCTTTTGGACATCAAAGCTTTTTCTATTTGCCTTTACTTGGAGGGCTTGATTGATTTCACCATGGCCCAAAAGAAATAAGGAACATCAATTAAATGTAGCAAGTTGTATAGTGTATTATTTAGTATTATTGTTAACTCTAGGCTTGTATTGTTCACGAGAGTGCCAATTAGCGAATGTCAACGAAACCATTCATACTGTGGCTCCATCTAGTGAGTATCCAAGTCATGAAACTCTCCATAACGGCAACCTGCCTTTAATGGTAATGTTGCGCAGTCCCGACGATGACCGTTATGGACAGGTTTTACAGTAGTTAGTAAAATGATATGTACCCCCATTGCAATAAACCCTGCATGCTTCGTATAACAAAGACATCATTCTTGACAAGGAGTAACTTTTTACGACTGTTTGTTATTAATTATATCACTGTGTTATTAAAGTTCCATCCTCAGTTTGATGTTATACACAGTATTCACAAAACATACAGTATCTAATGGTTAACAGCTGAACTACAGTTGTGTAACAGTTTCTTGATGGGTATGCGTCGTGAACATTGTATTGCATGTCTCGTTTAAAAACAATGTTGCAATAAGTCTAACCTATCTAGTATTGACTATGATATGTTAACTCTTTCACAAATTTGTTTAGTTATGTTTTATCAGCACTGGTCAAAATTGGGCCAAAACAAGCAAAATTTAGTTAGTTTTATATTATGAGTGTGACATGAAGTGTCCACACATTAGAGACTAGAGCGTTAACAAACCTGATTTATGTTGGGTTAAATCAGCTTAGGAGCAGGTTTAAAAGTGTTTACCCACCTGGTAGGAATGCTAGTGTGGCTTAATGACACCTAGTTTATGATTACTTGATGTTTGTTGACCAGAGTATTGCTGAATACATGGGTGAAGAGAAACTGCAACAGTTCATCAACTACACCCTAAAGAGACTCTCAGAGATATCCCTGCCATGCAAGAGGTCTGTATGCTGTACATTGATCAATGATGTCTGCATAAATTCCCCAACGCGTTCAAGGGCTTGTGACATGGTTGCTCAAAGTTCTAATTAATTTAAAAAAAGCAATATTTAATCAAACAAAATACCTTCATGGTAATACAATCCACAACTTTCTTTACATACACAACCTGTAAACAATATTTGTACCTAAACAATTGCAGTGATCTTGCAGCGGTTTCTTCTAGATCTATCCTGGTCACGTAATTTTTGATGTCAGCAGGGGTATGTCTCCGAGGATGCACGGTTTCATGCACATTTGATGACGATGACAAAATGCATGTATGATGCGCTCACATAATTTCAAACTGTATAGTACAAAGAGCATTCACGTTTGATCACAGGGGTACTTTCATAGAGTTCCGCAGTGGTCTGATCAATGTGTCTCCAATCGGCCGCAGCTGCAGCCAAGCTGAGCGTGACCAGTTCTTTGCATACGACAAGGTAACCATATGAAAGACTAAAGTAGGTCACATTAATATTTAAAAAAAATTATATAGCAATTATTTTGATTTATTTATGTGTTTATGCTATGCTTTTCTAGAGGTCCTTTCTCCTGTGTGAGAGAATAGAGTGATGATCAACTCCAGGTGGCACCACTATAAATTAATTTAAGATCAACATGCTGTAATGGTGGTAACTGCTGCCCTTGGTCTGTTGCTCCGTGAATGGGTGTCAGCTACTAGAGTTGAGCTAAACCATAATGTTTCTCACTTTTATAGAGATTTCCCAAGCTTGCCCCTGACGTTTATACATGTGAACATTCAAATTTCAGTGGCATTTCCAGTTCAGGTTACTTCCCAGCTCTCAACATGTTGTGTTAATTGGCTATTGTGGGAGAGGAGTAAATTGTGTGCCTGTTCTGGTTAACCCATTGACTCTGAGAGCATTCCATTCTGCTCACTGTGGTGACAGTGACTGTATAACAAGTTTTTTTCTATGAATATTTTCTTTTATATAAATAATTATATTAAAGGAGAGCTTGAATATAGTTTTTCAATCAAATATTGTGCATGGTTCTACATGAAACCATGGCACCAGTGATAACAATATTTTATTTAGGAGAAAACCTGGTTGTTTATTCACATAAAAATTATCTCCTGTTTGAAAAATGATTGTGCTTTTCGATATTTTGAAATAAATAAAGCAAATGAGAATAACTAAATGACTATACACTCGCTGTGTTAATAAATGTCACCCAGGATACAACAACAAAATACATGTTAATGTTGGATGATCATTAGATTGTTATTACTTTAGGAACATGGGATCCGAGAATCCTTGGTGAAGGAGTTCAAAGAGAAATTTAGTGATACAGGCCTTTACTTTTCCATCGGTAAGTATGGTGATACAAAGTACCTTCGGTAAATTGAAATGTACAAATGCACACTTTGTTATTGATCGATGTCGTAAGGTACATTTGGCTGATCCAGTAATGACAGTGACAGCTTCCTAATTTCAGTTTGTTAGTTGAAAATCTATGACTTTTGGTGACAAGTTTGTTTTGTTCATCAATGGGGCAGATGAGAAGTTAAAAATATGTGACGAATAATAAATAACCATTACATACATAACTTTTAAAATAACCCAGCGAATGTGTACACCTTGAAACTTGAGGCCTCTGTTTGTTACTACTGTCAATATATATACATGTATATATATATATATATGTATGATATATATATATATATATACTTAATTATATATGTGTGTACAAACTTTTTGCAGGGGGTCAGATCAGCATTGACGTTTTCCCAGAGGGCTGGGACAAACGCTACTGCCTCCGCTATTTGAAAGAAGATGGATTCAAGAATATCCACTTCTTTGGTGACAAGACTAGCCCGGTAAATGTACAGTTCTGTGTATGTGTGCATACATGTGTATGCGTATGTGCACATTCATCTCTGAATCACCCTTCTGATATCTATCTCACCTCTGTTTCTCATTCACTCTTCCTATACATTTGTATATGTAGTTAAGTGTTCCCATCATGTTCCTCCGATATGTTCCTCCTACTATGCATTCCATTTTCCTTACATTGTTTTCCGTGCTCCCTTAGGGGTGGTTATATAAGTTTGCAAAATCCCCCCAAAATGTATAGCATTATGTGTGGGTGGGTGGTGGTTTGATTGTCACAATGTACATGGTGGTTTTATTGTCACAATGTACGTGGGGGTTTGATTGTCACAATGTACATGGTGGTTTTATTGTCACAATGTACATGGTGGTTTGATTGTCACAATGTACATGGTGGTTTAATTGTCACAATGTACATAGTGGTTTGATTGTCACAATGTACGTGGTGGTTTGATTGTCACAATGTACATGACGGTTTGATTGTCACAATGTACCGCGGGGAAAATAAATCGTGCTAGTGGCACCACCTATCAGATGGAACATAATATTAATGCACATTGATGCTATTGCAGATTTCAGAACCAGACTGTGGGTTGTGTATTGGCACTCTTGTCAGTTGAACCTGGTGGGTACTGTCCCTGACCATGTATTGGTGGGGTTGATTGTTGTTTGAACCAGTTCAAAACATTGTTAGTTTGAACTTTGCAGACTTACGAGACCTCCACCGAGCTGTCACTCTAATGTATGTGCACTGAATGCACTCAATGCAGTATCAAAATACCACATTGCTCATCATATGTTCATACAATTATAGAACAACAGTTTTGTAATGTTTGATGTGTCTGCAGGGTGGCAATGACCACGAGATCTTCGCTGACCCGTCCACAGTGGGCTACACTGTCACCAGTCCTGCTGACACCATACAGCAAGTCACCAAACTCTTCCTATGAATCACAGCTTGGACTGGCCAGGGCGCACACAACACAGCTGTGGTTTCACAATCTCATTTTAGAGGCTACTTTTTGTTAAGTTGCTCACCAATCTGTTAAAACTACTCTAAGCTGACAAAATGTGCAACTGTCTTGTTATGTTTTAAGGGTACATGTATACATTTTCCAAACACGACCATAATTTGTATATACAGATTAATACGTGGAATTTTGATGTCTTGACGATCAGTTTTCTAAAACTTACTTCTTTATAGAGCTGCCCTCATTACTGTTGTGCTTTAAAATTTTCGGAATATAATTCATACACATATTATTATGTGTCAATATCTTTTTTGTCATCTTTGCAACATGTGTAACTTTAACACCTGCTTATGGCTGTCCTGGCTGAGGCTGATACTTTCCAGTTGCTGCAGATTATCAACACATTTCAACTATTCACAAGTATATAGATACTAGATAGCATCACGCATCATGTATCTTAAATAAGCAAATTTCTTAATTCACAACTATATAAATTCGACTCACTTCGACGTTTCTTGTGAATTAAGAAATTTGCTTATTTAATTATTCTTCCAACTTGATGAACATTTTCACGAATCATGTATCTTGTTGATAAAACCAAATGTAGAATCTCACTGTGATAAAGAGGGACCAGGATGTTTTCTTCAATACCAGCATGATGAGGTTCAAATCTTCCAAAGCTATTGCTGCAGAGACTGAACCAAAGTCATCCAATCATACCACTATCTATATTAACCAAGTAATCAGGATGTATTTCCAGTCGACTAGTAGATTATACTGTTAAATATTATTTTATTAATATACATGTACATATACTCAAGTTTGTGTGACATTAAATGTTTATTCAGCACGTCAATTAGTACACATTGGCAGCATACTGCTACACCATTATTAGACAGTTAATACATGTAAAGTAACAACATATCTTGTGCACAAATCATGTGTGATATTGATATTATCATGATGCAAAGATTATTTATGATGTTGTTCGTGATATGATGTGATGCCATATTATTTGCAGTGTGATTCACGTATACAACGTGTATATGTACCAGGGTACAAACGGGATTTTGTGTGTGTTGTGTATGGTACCAGAACTGCCAAGGTGTAGAATGGTTTGAGTGTTTATGGTTTTATGTAAGGTATTGGTAATTCAAGGCTATTAATGGTAGATCCAGTGGTGTATCTAGGGTTCTGTAGAGGCGGAGGCTACAGTTAGTCACCCATTAGTTTCCATTGCTAAAATGTAGTGGTACAATTGGTTATACAGGAAAAGTTAAAGAAAGAGAGTCCATCTTCTACGTAATGCACTAATAACATATTCAATAATTTATATCAAACAGCCACTGCTTGTCTTTTAACTTGTGCATGCTAATGAAATGTCAGCTGACAAATGTTTCCAACTGATCTCAATTAACACCTATGTGTATTATAAGATGTATTATAGGTATATTATTGTTAATAAAAAAATACAATTTTTAAAGATTTTTTAAGTTATGAAATTCTGTTAGTTTTTCTCTGAAGGTGCTTTGTAATATCAGGCACTTGTTGCACAAAACCACTGTTGAATCAGCTGTAAACAAATAACTGAAATTCTACTTACTTAATAATACAATGTGCTATGTACACAGAGCTAAAGTGAACTCACAAAGGCCAGGCTAGTACCAGTACTAGTATTTTTGTATGTGGTGTTAGTACGTCAAAAATGGTTTCCCATAAAACCATTCACTGTGTTGATATTATAAGTTTAGTTATTTGTTTATACAGAAACATACAATGAAGCTAAAGATTTCTTGATCACAGTATGCTTATATCATATCGAGGTTGTGATATAAGCATATAAAGCCGCCTTGTTTTTTTAGAACAGTCAAATGAATGGCAGCCTTGGTTATGGTGGTATTAATAAGTGTGCCATGGTGTAGGTATAATACTTTATTACATCACCCTATCTTTTATTGTGGCAAAGATTAGTATTGTATGTATCATGACACAAGATGAAATGTGATGGTTATCATGTGCGAAAACTTGCAATACATTTGAAATTTCAAACTTGTCTCAGTTATATCTCTGGTGTGGTGATAGAACCATTTAATTACTAAATGTGTGAAATCAAAATTTTGACATCATACCATCAATAAAATACATATATGGTTGACTACTTGTTTGTGTAAATTTGTACGGCCTGGCCTGATTCCTGTATCAACGAAAACTAACAAAAACATATCAATAGTACTATAACTTTATTATACTATTATAAATGTAACTATATACATTGTATTACAAAACAATACGATATTATAAATAGCGATATTAAATAAGTAAATACGTTATTTTTATATATTATATCTAGAATTTATATTTTTGTCATACAATTTTTTAAATTTTGATCATAAACATGTAACATGGTTCTCCAACAAAGTGTTAATTCTTGCCAACTGAAGTCTGACCAGACTGTGTTCAAGTACAGGCGTAAGCCTGGGCACTAAGGTCACCGGCTGCATGCTGTGGGTCTGCCAGACTGCACTGAAGGATCCTTGCAATGGGCTTCTGCTGTTCAAAACTCGGCTGCGAGATCTGCAGGAAAATACAATTTTAAGTTTCAAGTATGACAAAGATTAATCTCAAAAATAGAGACAGTAGTTTTTCATTTTTGAATGAATATTTTGTCATATCTAATCTACAGTATTCCTTCATTAATGTAATTTTGTATCCTCTAGTCCCCCTATCTTTCTTAGGTGACGTAGATTGAGTTAAAATGACGTAGATGGAGAATGTTCAGCCTGTATTCTACATTCCGAGTTCACACATTCAGTAGACAATGTAGCAGTACCTTGATGTATATTTTACACCTCTCCAGCAAGAACCTCCACTTGAGTCTGGTCTTCTGGTCCTCATCATAGGCCAAGAACTCGCCAACCTACACACACCATTCTAATGTCACCAGTCGCAACTCCACAAGCTGGTCTAATGCCGGTTTGCTCACTAATTTTTGTATCTTTTATCCATTGTTATTATAGTGCGCTGCACACCTAAGTTGAAACAGGCCATTGTAAAAATAAAGTCGGTCTTAAAAAGAAAAAAGTAACTTCTTATATAGCGTAGTGTCCTGTCCTAGACGTGTTCAAAGCAGTTTCTATTTCACCCACTGGCAGACCTTTTCATTTAAACACCATTTCGACTGCTGTGGGAGGCATTCAGCCACGCACCGCAATTACTGCACAAACATTTCAATCATTTATATATCCGTAACTGTCTACAGCCTTATACTCATTTATTAAAGCTGAGTCAACTGAAGCAATTTGGAATGAACAAAATGGCACAAAGAGGATACAAACCCCAGTCCTCTCAAATAAGGATGACATCTTAACCATTAAATCACTGCACCCCCAAGATGGCATAATCACAAATGGCCTTCTATTTCACCATAAAGACCATGACCCATGCAATGTGTACCTATTTATGACAACTTGCGAACATGCAGATCATAAAGTACATTTCACAAAACTGAGGACAAGTTAAGATGCATTTGCAGGAGTGAAAGAACTGATTTTTGTGTTTTGGCAATTTTCTAAACATTAAACAATTTACTAGTTGATCTGAAGCATGAATACCTAATTTTAATGTAGTCCATCTCAAAACCTGCAGGTGGGTCAATTCAACCACAATAAATGCAACAAATTGTCTTACACGGATGCCATTGGTGTTATAAAACTGAAATGTTGCCATTTTACACGATGCTTATAACTCCATTACCATCAAGATGTACCTTGATGTCTGAACTGTCACAACATGTCACATTTGGTACTACAGTATGTGATTATTTATTTCTTTATCACGCACCGTGCATCCCAGCATGCTTTCTGCAACGTTCCCTGACAGGTGACAGTTGTGCATACTGCCTGTGTGGTCCGACACTGTCACACGCATGTCAAAGTTTGTTTCCGTCCGAGTCTCGGTGACACTGAGCATACTGACAGAACCCTGAGGACAGTCCTGGTTGACACAACTACCACTGACGCTGTCCACACGGAAGTGACAGTTTGAGCTGCAAGGATATCAGTGCTTCAATAACATTTTCATGATATATTCACAAGACATTTATCAATACAAAATTGTCACACATTATCATAAAACATAATGTGCCGTGTATCTGGGTGAAATAGCTGCTCAAAGGTGCTAAATATAGCACAAATTAAGTACAATACAGTAGTACCTTGCTTTACAGTCACCTTGGTAATACAGCTACCTTGCAATTAAAGTCACCCTGGGACAGTCCAAAGTTATTTTTGTAAAGTATAGGAAATTTGTCCAGTAAATATGGTCACCTCGTTATTCAGGTCACTTTTGTGTAGTCCTGAGGGTGACCTTAATAGTGAGTTTCCACTTGGCATTAAAATGAAATCAAACATTAATAGTAAAATAAAATTAAGACTGAACAAATTAACTGTATGTTTGGAAAGCAAGAAACAGAGCTATTACAGAAAAGTTATCATTGTGAGAGCCAACATCCTTGTTTTGGGCTGATAGACTTCACTCTACCACTTCAAGCATTCTGATCAAAGTCTGTGAAACAATCAACAGCAACCTTGCCATAAAGTACAGCTATGTATTCAGTGAAGGTGACGACTCACCATCTGACTGCCACCACTGATTTGACATCAGCATCCAGATTGAGTGAGGTGGGGAAGGCATAGACGATGGCACAGATGACCCCTGCACCCTCCTGGGTCACCTGTCTTGTCTTCAGCTCAGCCACACTGTACACACTCTCAATGGAGTCCACTGAAACAAGACAGTATCAACATATACACCACTGTCTTATTAACAATGGTTCTTGTCGTATATTTACTTCACTTTACATAGGACTCATCTCATCAATTCTCTGGAGAATACAAGAAGGGATGAGTGCATGAAGGAAAATGGTGATGGGAGATAGATTTTTGGGAGAGCTGAGTGGACGAACAAGGAGAACATTGATGAGTTGTGGGAGAGTCGAGTGGAGGAACATGGAAAATATTGTTGGTTTGTGGAAGAGTTGAGTGGAGGAACATGGAGAATATTGTTGGTTTGTGGGAGAGTTGAGTGGAGGAACATGGAGAATATTGTTGGTTTGTGGGAGAGTTGAGTGGAGGAACGTGGAGAATATTGTTGGTTTGTGGGAGAGTTGAATGGAGGAACAAGGAGAACATTGGTGGTTTGTGGGAGAGTTGAGTGGAGGAACATGGAGAATATTGTTGGTTTGTGGGATAGTTGAGTGGAGGAACAAGTAGAATATTGTTGGTTTGTGGGAGAGTTGAGTGGAGGAACATGAAGAATATTGTTGGTTTGTGGGAGAGTTGAATGGAGGAACTAGGAGAACATTGGTGGTTTGTGGGAGAGTTGAGTGGAGGAACATGGAGAATACTGTTGGTTTGTGGGAGAGTTGAGTGGAGGAACATGGAGAATATTGCTGGTTTGTGGGAGAGTTATGGAAGAACAAGAGAACATTGTTGGTTTGTGGGAGAGTTGAATGGAAGAACGTGGAGAATATTGTTGGTTTGTGGGAGAGTTGAGTGGAGGAACAAGGAGAATATTGTTGGTTTGTGGGAGAGTTGAATGGAAGAACAAGAGAATATTGTTGGTTTGTGGGAGAGTTGAGTGGAGGAACATGGAGAATATTGTTGGTTTGTGGGATAGTTGAGTGGAGAAACAAGGAGAATATTGTTGGTTTGTGGGAGAGTTGAGTGGAGGAACATGAAGAATATTGTTGGTTTGTGGGAGAGTTGAATGGAGGAACTAGGAGAACATTGGTGGTTTGTGGGAGTGTTGAGTGGAGGAACTAGGAGAACATTGGTGGTTTGTGGGAGTGTTGAGTGGAGGAACATGGTGAATATTGTTGGTTTGTGGGAGAGTTGAATGGAAGAACAAGAGAATATTGTTGGTTTGTGGGAGAGTTGAGTGGAGGAACATGGAGAATAATGTTGGTTTGTGGGAGAGTTGAATGGAGGAACAAGATAATATTGTTGGTTTGTGGGAGAGCTGAGTGGAGGAACATGAATGATATTGTTGGTTTGTGGGTGAGTTGAGTGGAGGAACATGGAGAATATTGTTGGTTTGTGGGAGACTTGAGTGGAGGAACATGGAGAATATTGTTGGTTTGTGGGAGAATTGAATGGAGGAACAAGGAGAACATTGGTGGTTTGTGGGAGAGTTGAGTGGAGGAACATGGAGAATATTATTGGTTTGTGGGATAGTTGAGTGGAGGAACAAGGAGAATATTGTTGGTTTGTGGGAGAGTTGAGTGGAGGAACATGAAGAATATTGTTGGTTTGTGGGAGAGTTGAATGGAGGAACTAGGAGAACATTGGTGGTTTGTGGGAGTGTTGAGTGGAGGAACATGGAGAATATTGTTGGTTTGTGGGAGAGTTGAGTGGAGAAACATGAAGAATATTGTTGGTTTGTGGGAGAGCTGAATGGAGGAACAAGGAGAACATTGGTGGTTTGTGGGAGTGTTGAGTGGAGGAACATGGAGAATATTGTTGGTTTGTGGAAGAGTTGAATGGAAGAACAAGAGAATATTGTTGGTTTGTGGGATAGTTGAGTGGAGGAACATGAAGAATATTGTTGGTTTGTGGGATAGTTGAATGGAGGAACAAGGAGAACATTGGTGGTTTGTGGGATAGTTGAGTGGAGGAACATGCAGAATATTGTTGGTTTGTGGGAGAGTTGAGTGGAGGAACATGGAGAATATTGTTTATTTGTGTGAGAGTTGAGTGGAGGAACATGGAGAATATTGTTGGTTTGTGGGAAAGTTGAATGGAAGAACAAGATAATATTGTTGGTTTGTGGGAGAATTGAGTGGAGGAACATGGAGAATATTGTTGGTTTGTGGGAGAGTTAAGCGGAGGACCATGGAGAATATTGTTGGTTTGTGGGAGAGTTGAGTGGAGGAACATGGAGAATATTGTTGGTTTGTCGGAGAGTTGAATGGAGGAACAAGATAATATTGTTAGTTTGTGGGAGAGTTGAGTGGAGGAACATGGATAATATTGTTGGTTTGTGGGAGAGTTGAGTGGAGGAACATGAAGAATATTGTTGGTTTGTGGGAGAGTTGAATGGAGAAACAAGGAGAACATTGGTGGTTTGTGGGAGAGTTGAGTGGAGGAACAAGGAGAATATTGTTGGTTTGTGGGAGAGTTGAGTGGAGGAACATGAAGAATATTGTTGGTTTGTGGGAGAGTTGAGTGGAGGAACATGGATAATATTGTTGGTTTGTGGGAGAGTTGAGTGGAGGAACATGGAGAATATTGTTGGTTTGTGGGAGAGTTGAATGGAGGAACAAGGAGAATATTGTTGGTTTGTGGGAGAGTTAAGTGGAGGAACAAGGAGAATATTGTTGGTTTGTGGGAGAGTTGAATGGAGGAACATGGAGAATATTGTTGGTTTGTGGGGGAGTTGAGTGGAGGAACAAGAGAACATTGGTGGGATGTGGGAGAGTTGAGTGGAGGAACAAGGAGAATACTTGTGGTTTGTGAGAGAGTTGAGTGGAGGAACAAGGAGAACATTGGTGGATTGTGGGACAGTTGAGTGGAGGAACAAGGATAATATTGGTGGGTTGTGGGCGAGTTGAGTGGAGGAACAAGATAACATTGGTGGTTGTGGGCGAGTTGAGTGGAAGAACAAGGAGAATATTGGTGTTTTGTGAGAGTTGACTGGATGCACATTGAGAATATTGGTGGATATACTTACAGTCCACTGTTTGGTTGTTATACTCAGTGGTGTTATCTGGTCCACATTCTAAGTCAACACTCTGGGCGTAAGTGTACAGCTGGTGGGCTTCACATGTGTCTGAAAACATGATGCACACATTCTGTGTTGGCTTCTTGAATGTTTGCAAGAGAAACATTGTAAATTTACAGGTGGCCCCTACTGGAAATGCAAGAGACACTGTTGCAAACAAACACGTATCTGTAGTAGGTTTCATGAGAAAAAACATCCTTAAAATTATGTGACACATGGCTTCTCTGCTTAAAAAACAGAGTACAATATTCAGATGGCAGGTTTCTCTTGTAAGAAATGCATTACCGCAAGCTTTTAGATGGTAGAGAGGTCACACAAAGTAATAAAGTAGATTTTGTTTGACATAATTTTGGCTGGGATAGAATCATTCCTAATTCCAAAGTTTCCAATGGCATTAAAATGTACCCAAGCAAATCAGCCACTTCATGGCATGTAACAGCTATTGCCGAAACTGATTATGTGAAGGCAAGGAAGTCCAATGTAACACTTGATTGAGCCAAACATTTCAAATAAGTTTCAACCTAATAGTTTTTTACTTCTGTTTTACTACACAAAAATAACGATGATCAATTCAGGATAATTAACTGGGGTGTCAGCCTGTCAAACTCCATGGTCATACTGAATTAAATGTCATGCAGTGGAACAGAGTCTAAACATTGTTTGGATGTCATACATCAACACGTATGAACATTCTTGCAATGAGATATCCACAGAAAAGGTAAGTTTAAAACAAGACACCAGTACCTGGATTGATAGTAAAGATTGTCTTTGATGTTGCTGTTGACACCATCGTTTTTCTATAGTCATCAAATGTTACCTTGACATCAGCAACAAAGATTACTGCAAGGTAATACATAATAATTTTCACATAAGCTTACCAGAATGAAGTGTGTATCAAGTATTATATCTACAACATGAATACCCAGTATTACCCACTAGAAACAACATCAAAAGACATGCTACTGCTAACAAATGTTAAATACTACAAATATGGCACTGGCTGTAAAGAACACTTTGTTATTGGTTGACAAATTGAATTATGATTAACTAATGACTGATTAACTGACTGATGACTGACTCTCTGATCGGTGACTGTCTGACTAACCATGTTCTCTTGGTGTCCAAGTTTGTGCAAGGCTGATATGCTCATCATCCCAACTGAAACACATTTGACATTATGACAGACACCAAGGAATAAGAGTATATGTCACTGTGGTTTTACATCACTGTACATTTATGATTAGAATTCATGTTTTAAAAAATGCAAGTTAGTATCACTGTGGCAAACCACAGAGGAAGCCACTTTGTATTAATGCGTAATCATACATGACAGAATTGCACTCAAATATTATATAGTGGTGTGGTGTGTAAACACAGGTCTGTGTGATGCGCTGTAGTGTAGTGTGTAGTATGTAGTTCGTGCTTCATACTCTCGCTTTCAGCTCCTTGGAGTGAAAAGGGAGCCACGTGTGTAAGTCTCCCCTGCTGGTACATAGCCTCTCCATAGACAAGACTCTAGTATAACCTCCTTGTGGTACACTGCGGATACTGGGCACCTTGCGGCCCCTGGCAAATGTGCTAGGGATCTCAGAGCAGGTTGGAGCCCCAGAGGTGAGTGTGCTAGGTCCACCCTACATGTCCCGACATTCATTATTCCAACCCCCAATTATGGGTAAATGGTACCGGGCAGATCAAGCTCATTAGCCATAGTAGGCAATTGATCTAGGGGAAGGAAAATCCCGACCAGAAACCTGGGCAGGTGGAGCTAATAAATCTTGACAGACAATCCACCTAGGAGAAGGAAACTACCAAAAAGAAACCGCATTGGAGGTCAGCCAGGGCAGCGTTGCAGTGGCTATCAAGTCCCAAGCAAATGGAATGGCAAGGATACATATAGTCAACATAGCTACCGCGTCCGGGGCAGCCGACGCGCCACGCTTCCCGGCAGTGGTGAGAAATCAGCGAAGTCCGGGTGGATCATCCCGCCAGCGTCGACCAAGATGCAAAGTCCGGCTAGGGAGTCTCAATGTGGGGAAGATGGGGGGAAAAGCACTGGAAATGGTCACCATGATGGAAAGGAGGAGAATGGAAAGAGAAGCAGAATGTGAAGAAGCTGTTTAGTGTAACATAGTTACAGGAAACTCAATGTTAACGGTGGGGTTAGTTTATCGAAGTGCAAACATAAGTGTAGGAGAGAATGAAAAAGTACAAAACGCTATAAGGGAAGTTAACAAATGGGACTGTATTATAATGTGAGATTTTAACCATGGTTATATACAATGGAAATCTCTACTGAGTATGGGAAGTGAGGATCACAAGTTTTTAGTTTTAGTACAAGACAGTTTCCTTTCTCGAAATGTGCTAGAGCCAACCAGGGGTGAGAATGTGTTAGACATGGTTTTGTCCTCACAGAATTAATTAGTTGACAATGTCAAATTATGTGAGCCACTGGGAAGTAGTGATCACAACCAGATACATTTTACCATCAAAGTAAAATCAGAAAGAAATAATAAAAAGCAGTTCAGGAGAAATTTTCACAAAGGAAGATATAAGGAAACTAAGTTATATTTAACAAAGATAGACTGGAACAACACACTGAAGAATAAGTCAGCAACAGAAAGCTGGAATATCTTAGAGTGAAATAGAGTGCATCGTTGATAAATTTGTTCCCTTGAATAAACAAGGGAAACAGTCCAGAAAGAAATACTTATCAAAAGATGCCATTAGAAAAATTAAGTACAAACAAACGATGTGGAAGTCATATAGACATACTGGAAATGACGAAGACTACAACATTTATATAGAAGCACTAAACCAAGCTACAACTGAAATTAGAAATTCAAAGAGTAGCTACTAACAAAAATTAGCTTGTAATATAAAACAAGACAGCAAGAGTTTTTATGCCTGTTTGGAGCAAACAGAAAGTTCAGGATATGGTTGGTCCTCTAGAAGACAGTGCTGGAAATATAATATCAGAGGGATTCTTAATGGCAGAAGACCTGAATGAGTATTTTAGCTCAGTGTTTACCAGGGAAGATATTAGTTCACTGCCAGTGCCAGAGGCTAAGTTCAAGGGGGCAGAATCAGACTATTTTGGAGAGTTAATTGTAACCCCGGAAATGGTAGCTAAGAAAATTAGGGCTACGAAGGATAATAAATCACCTGGATTTGATGGGATTCTGCCCAAATTACTATTGGAAATTGTAGAACAAATTAACATACCACTTGCAACAGTTTTCAACATGTCATCAGAAGACAGAGTGGTTCCTTTAGAATGGAAAGAAACAAACACTATACCATTAATTAAAAATGGTTCCAGACACAAGTCAGAGAACTACAGACCTGTGAGTTTAACGTCAGTGATTTGCAAATTATTAGAAAGATTAATTAAAATCACATGGTTGATTTTCTTATTAAACATAACTTGTTAAACCCATCTCAACATGGGTTTCTAAAAGTGAAGTCATGCTTAACATATGAAGTCATGCTTAACAAATGTTATGTTTTTTGGAAGATATCACTAAGTGGGTAGACGAGGGATCACCAGTAGATATAATCTACTTAGATTTTCAGAAAGCTTTCGACAAAGTGCTACATCAAAGATTACTGCTTAAACTAAAGGCCCCCGGCATAGGAAATGGTTTAATTAACTGGACAGAAAAATGGCTAATTGACAGAAGACAACGGTAGTAGTTGATTGGGAGGCTTCAAACTGGAAATCAGTCTTGAGTGGGGTGCCACAGGGATCAGTACTGGGACCTATATTATTCTTAATATATATCAACGATTTGGACGATGATATAACAAGCAAGGTGTTGAAATTTGCGGACGATACAAAATTGTTTAGAAGGATTAAACGTGATGAAGATAGACAGCATTTACAAGATGATCAAATGGTCTGAAAAATGGCAAATGTTGTTCAATTTTGGGAAATGTAAATGCCTCCACACAGGACATGGGAACGAAGATGTAGAATATACAATGGGAGGTTCTGTATTAAGTACTACTATAAAAGAAAAGGATTTAGGGTTAACCGTTAGTGCTGATATAAAGGTTTCAGAGAAGTGCGGTATTGCCGCTTCAAAGGGAAATCAAATCCTTGGATTAATTAGGCGAAACATAACGTATAAGGAAAAAGAGCTAATAATACCTCTGTACAAAACAATAGTTAGGCCTCATTTAGAATATTGTATTCTAGTGTGGAGGCCACATTGCAGGAAGGACATAGATATGCTAGAAAGAGTAGAGGAGAGCAACTAAAATTATACCAAAATTGAGGGATCTTAGTTACGAAATACGCCTAAAAATGTGGTTTAATAACAGTAGAGACCAGCAGATTGAGAGATCAGATAGAAGTGAATGGTTATGAAAATATCGATAGAAATATTTGTTTCTCAGTTAAGAAAGATAGAAGGACCAGAGGACATGAAGTTACATTAGCAAAGGAGCAGTGTAGATTAGATATAAGAAAGTTCTCATTCTCACAAAGGACTGTAAATGAATGGAACAGATTATCTCCTGATTGTGTTGGTGCTAGTAGCGTGAATATGTTTAAAAATAAAATCAACACATACCTTAAAAGGGTGGGATAAACATAGATAAAAAGTACTGGACTCTCGATAAGCCAAAAGTAAAGAGTAAATTTTCTGGATAGCAATCTTATTAAATCTGATATTGCTGTTTACCGGTAGTTTCACGTTTCCAAACGACAGTTTCACAGATCATTCTATACTCACAGAACAAGTGCAAAGCTCAAAGATGTGTCATCAAATAATTTCACTTCACATCTCTGTGTCTGTTTTCCATTCTTTGTTGTCAGCTGTTTTGGTGTTCTTACCTGAAATCGGTTTATTTGTACTCGCTGTTCCATTCCATTAATTGGTTTGTGTAATGTGTGCATGTGTGTGTGGTGTGTGTGTGCGAGTATGTGTACATGCGAGGATGTGTACACTTGTGTGTGTGCTTAGATATATGTATTTGTGTGGGGGATTCCTGTGTGCATGTGTGAATGGGTAATCATGCAGGTGCATGTGTGAGCAAATATGCTCGCATGTTTTCTGTGTATCAAATACAATGAATAATTCGTATCACCTTAACAAAGTTTTATTGTCCAATTTCAACCAATACATTCATATAATTGTGCAATCTATTTAGCATTTCAGAAATTATCTTGACAAGCAAATCCACTGGGAAAACACAACAAACAAAAACAGTTACCCAGCAGTAACTATACAAACATGCCCATTACACAGATCTGGTTCATACTAAATATAACCTAACAAAAACAAGCAGGTGAACTACGGGTATGCCCAAGTGTGGTGTTGTAACTCTCAGGATTTCAGGAATCCTACCAACCGGGTCTTACCCTGGCTGTGTAATCCCTATTTGTTTCTTTATAAAGACAATAGAAATAAGTCAGTGATAATTTCCAATCGTGGTAATGTATTACGCTTGTGATACTCTATATCTCATTGAATATTAATACCATAACTAAGTTTAGAGAAATTCACAAAATGGCAACTTATTAACTTCAGCAATTTTATTTAAGGTTTTATGTCAACAATGCAGTGCACTATTGTCTTACTTTTATGTGTTTTGTGCATATGTATCACATAAAAATTTTGCAGAATTATACAGGTTAATTATCCATGAACATGTTTCATACAGCCAGTGCATGAGTGGCACAATTTTAGACATGCGCTTTAAATCAGACAAATTATATAGTTTCTTATTTCTCTACATAATAGGCAACACAACCCATGCTCCAGGATATGTATTTCACTAACTCTACACAAAGTATTATGCTTGTTATACTGTATATCTCATTGAATGTTAATACCATAACTAAGTTTAAACAAATTCCCAAAATGGAAACTTATTAACAGCAATTATATTTAAGAAGGTTTTATGTCAACAATGCAGCACAAAATTATATGTATTTCACTAACTCTACACAAAATATGTAATTGAAGTCTGTTTGAAAATGGAGTGCTGTTAAATAAGAAGTATTCTCCTTCCATGTTTCTCCTGTCACTTATTCTTGATCACACAACACACAATTCCTAGTAGCAGTACAGTGAAACCCTCCTAATACGGTCACCCTCGGGACTGGACAGAAGTGACCCGAACAACGAGATGACCATATTTGTGATGTTATTTTTTCTATTCTTTACTGTAACAGAAATAATAATATAACCTTAATTGTATTACTGAGGTGACTGTAAAGTGGGGTTCCACTGTAGTCGTATAAGATTGTAAACACTGCTGTTGACAAACTATTTCCACATTACATACCAGTCTCCGTCATGGATACAAACAATCTCACATGCATTATGACACTAGCTTTATACACGGCAACACATCTTCCGAGCCCAAGACATGCTTCTATATTAGCACGTAACAAAACATTCTGGCTCAGTATAGACCACTGATCAAACTTCTGTATTGACCATCTATGGAAGATGTTACAAAGTGTATGCATCGCACTCAAATAGCATGTTTACAAAACATGAACATTAATCCCAATAAAAGATAACAACTTCCCCATTTCAGTATTTCATGTCTGTGTACTTGTCTTTTGTGTACATCTTTAGCACTATTCAGTGTAACTGTAGGGTTTTTCATCTCATCCACTGCATTACTTTCTCCCCTTTTTACCCTTCTTTTTTTTGCCCACTTTCTGCCAAGATTCCTTCTCTGTGGGCTTATCTTTCTGATAAAAGCAGCCTGGCTTGGATTTGTCTTCAGGGTAGTCAGTCATGCTGCGGCCAGTACAGCCAGGTGGGTCTTCAGTGGCATCTCTTGACCTGTGATCCTTATCACAGGACATGTTTTTAGGATTCTCTCTAATTCCGCTTTGTTCAAAGTTCTGTCTGTTAGGCTGCTGCCCTGTCTTTGTGGACCTGTTTGCGCTGCCATCTTTATTTTCATCCTTTTGGTAGTGCGGTTTCTTTACCTCGGACCAGTCACTGTTATCTGGCTTAGAACATGGTGTCCTCATAGTCGTACGCTCATCTTTATGCACATCATTCCTGTTACTCCCGTCATTGTTCTTTCTATGTGTAGTTTGACCAGGTTTAATGTACTCTCTGTTAGATGGCTGCCCCCTTCTTGTGGACGAGTATGTGTCTTCCCTTTCATGGTAATATGGTTCCCAGCCTTTATTTTCTGTCCGTTGCATTCTGTAGGTTCGGTCATCATTATTTGGCCTGTTGCGTTGTGTTCTCCTTCTCTCTCTGTCTTGTCTCCTATTTGGTTCCCACTTGTCTCCGTATTGTCGTCTATTCTGTGATTGTTCTTGTTCCCAGTAGCCCCTCTGGTAACCATCAGACCTCCCAGGTGTAAGAAGTTCTGCTCGCAGCTGCATCAACAATCTGCCAAGCATGTTTTCTCCCTCTGTGTTATTATTGCCAATACCCCAGAAACCCTCCCACGATGGCACATTCTCAACTAGCTCAGCCTGGTCAGTTGCAAGCAAGGCGTCTCTGAATTCAGGAACTTTACCTTTGGCTTTCAAAATCTCCCTCATCACTTCAACACGTTTCCCCTGCCAACCATCATTCTTCTTCTTGATGTGCTTGCTCTCTTTCTTGGCAGCCCTGGCGTTTTCTGCCCTCTTGATAGATTCTGCACTCTCAAAGTCTTCATGGAATAAGGCTTGCCTGTACTGATATGCGTGTTCTGAAGAACGGAAGTCACGTGCAAACACATAGATATTACATGGGTAGAAGTTAGAGAAACATGTTTCGGGACCTCCAAAAAGAACAGGTAGCTGAATATTGCTTTGGTAATTTGGAGCTGGACGTGAAGGTTGTGACACTGCACCAACACAACTTGGAGGTTTACCTGCAATGTCTGGGCGGCCAATGGTTGCAGGTTCAGCACCACTAATAAACAATCCACAAAGACCCATTGACTCGTCACTATCTTTTTCTTGCTCAGCACTACTCTTCTGATCACACTGCCCTACATTGCTACTGATACAATGCTCACCATGTACACCATAAACATCTGAACCCTCAACCTCATGACCTTCATCAGTATATCTAGTTTCTAAATTTACTTTCTCAACAGTTCTGCTCTGGTCACCCATATCTTCCAGTTTTGGCTTTTTATCTGGGGGCTCGAGAACTGCACCATTTACACTGACATCATTGAATGACCCACCCTGTACATCATTAATGTTTGGCGAATCAACAATGTCAACATCCACATCTGTTGCAGCAGCACGATCATCATTAGAGTCGATATCATGACGAACATGATCACTGTCCTTCTGTTCTGGCACTGCACCTTCTGTTGCAGCAACATGCTCATCATTAGAGTCGATATCATGACCAACATGATCACTGTCCTTCTGTTCTGGCACTGCACCTTCTGTTGCAGCAACATGATCATCATTAGAGTCGATATCATGACGAACATGATCACTGTCCTTCTGTTCTGGCACTGCACCTTCTGTTGCAGCAACATGCTCATCATTAGAGTCGATATCATGACCAACATGATCACTGTCCTTCTGTTCTGGCACTGCACCTTCTGTTGCAGCAACATGATCATCATTAGAGTCGATATCATGACCAACATGATCACTGTCCTTCTGTTCTGGCACTGCACCTTCTGTTGCAGCAACATGATCATCATTAGAGTCGATATCATGACCAACATGATCACTGTCCTTCTGTTCTGGCACTGCACCTTCTGTTGCAGCAACATGATCATCATTAGAGTCGATATCATGACCAACATGATCACTGTCCTTCTGTTCTGGCACTGCACCTTCTGTTGCAGCAACATGATCATCATTAGAGTCGATATCATGACCAACATGATCACTATCCTTCTGTTCTGGCACTGCACCTTCTGTTGCAGCAACATAACCATCATCATTAGAGTTGATGCCATGACCAACATTGTCACTGACCTTTTGTTCTGGCACTGCACCTTCTGTTGCAGCAACATGATCATCATCATTAGAGCGATGGCCAACATTGTCACTGTCTTTCTGTTCTAGCACTGCACCTTTAACATGCTGCTTTGTCGTAGCCTGTAGATCACAATCTGTTGAAGTTGACGGTTTCTTTAACATGTCTTCTGTCACTAGCTGGGTTTGAGCTTCTTTGCCGACTGATTTCTCCATGTCTTTGATTCAAATTCTGACACACTGTCCTTATAAATAGTGTTTTGTAGATGTTTGTCACTCCATAACTCTCAAATGTTACAATGCTGCTGGCTAAATGCACTCTCAGGCAACAACAGGATTTATCGATCACCTTAGCATCAGTTGCTAGACGAAAGTGTAGTTTCTGTCAGAGCTCAGTGCAGTGCAACGGTTTACTTCCAGACAGCACCAACACTTCCTATTACAGCATCCGAGATGATGGGTAACTATAATTGCACAGTGTTGATGCTAAATCATTGTTCACACCTCTGCTGCAGTAGAAACCTCAAAACGAAAGTTCACTGTATGAGTGTGCAGCAAAAGTTAGATTGTCTTGCTATTTGAGACTTGAAACAGGCACAAACGTCCCAAACACCGGATAAAAGTTGTCCTCTTTTAAACAGTTTCTGATGTTTATGCTACTATGGCAGTGAATGACTGTTCATCGTCGTTGTGCAATACCCAGACAAATTACCATTCCAGTTCGATAACACAATGCTGCAAACTGAAACCAGCAGGTGGTGGCTGGCTTACGACGAATATCAGTTGCAGGCCGGCGTGTGGACACAGCAGCTGGTCAGCTGAGGTGAGACTTGAGTACCGTTCACGACGAGCGCTAATATCGACCGATAGGACGCAGAAAACACTCATAACAGTTGAGTTTCCCTCCGAGCTAACGAGACTGCAAACGTATCGAGAGGACGACTAGTGGCAGACACCGCGCTGACACGTCATGTTGGTATTTCTCAGAAAGTAGGTGGCAATTTCTGAAAAATTGTACTGCACACTTTCTCTTTCGTTTTCCCGGTAATCCATGAGCATGCAATGACCCATGGGCAGCTTCGGCCCCCCTCGTTTTATTATTATGATGTCACGACTGCACGTCCGAACTGTAATTTCTTCCCACCTCCAAGAAGTGTTGTTTGCATAGAATAATCCCGTAGCCTTTTCTTTTTATACGTAATAGCGTGAATTAACACGAGGTTTGCCTTGGCGTAAATCGCGTCATAGAAGTTCGAGCCAGGTACACCTAAATAATTCACTAGATGGCGCCACGTGCCCACATGATCTTGGGTCTCGTATTTGTCGGCGTTGTTTGTGAACTTGTAGCAATGCCAATGGCAAGAAATAATACCACAATACGGCTACCTATCAGTTACTTAGTTAACATTCTTGGTAGACTGCGATGTTGTTACGCATCATAAAATGCAAAACGAAACCCTCCAAGGGCGATGCACACAGCGCCGCCTATCTGGTAGTTTCGTCAGCAAAAAAGGCTGTCTTTGGGGACAGATCAGTGTTTTATGTCATGGTTCATGTTGTACGAATAAAGTGCTAGTAAATTTTAACACAGTATTTCAAAGATTTTTTGTATCATGACAGAACTAATTTTGGGCAGGGAAATGGGCCTATTAGAGGACTACTAAACAGTTATGCAGAAGGGTATATATGATGGCTAGATGATAAATCTTTTTGGTAGCATCTAAACAACTAGCTGTATTTGACGAAACTCCACAGTAGCTCATTGACATGGTATGAAACAACTTGTGCCACTGTAATCAATTCTGAATCGTTATTTTGTGTAGAGGACTTTTATTAAATGTTAACATAATTATATGGTCACCTCAGGAAAATATGTTTATCTAACAACAACGTATACAATTGTGTACTGTTTCAGATGTATACAAATGCATGGTGTACATTTAATTGGAAATGCAGTACAAAGGTTTCAAATAAAATTAAATGAAGTCAGCTCTGTAGCTGCATTTATAAATGCAAACAATTATAGCTGCATGAGCTTAACAAAAAACTTCTGAAATCTGTAGATTTTCATAAGAACTTATAGACACGAACATAAAACAAATTTATAGAGCATAATAAAATATGTTACAGAAGTTTATGCAATATTACAGATTATGTGGAATTGTAGCGAACAAAATATATTCTGTATAATACAGAATATTCTACAGAAAATCATCAAAATAATTCCAATAGAATAATCTATAGAACTTGTTAATGATGATGCAAATACAGTGGGTACAATTAAAATCCTTGGATATATGCATATATATCACAACCTAATTCCAGTTTGCTGCATCTCACGTACAGATGATGTGTCAGTATCAGTCTGAATGATAAATGGTTCTTAAAATGATCAAGTATTTATAATTGCCCCATGTGGGATCGGATCATTTCACTACATTAATTTGGTTAGAACCATCACCATTTTCAATGCACCAGAATATGAAACTAGCATCCACTGGCATGCAATGTCCATTGAAACACATGCAATGTCAACCCTACTGGAGGATATGTGTAAATATGATGATTCTTACAGCTAAGCAACATTTTTAATAAACACACCAGCATCGGAATGTTTGAACTATTGGAAGGTTGAGGCTCACCAAAACTCTTCAACTGCATCCCTTGAGGTTCACCAAAAACTCTAATTGCCCTTGCCATGGGGCTCACCAATTACCTCCAATTGCACCCCTTGCCAAGATGCTAAACCTATCTGATCCAGCCCCCAACCAAAATTATTTGGGGATCTCAGCCCCCATGGTTCTGATGCCTGTGACACATATCCAATACACACAGAAATATACATAAATACACACAACCAAACAATCTATTAAAAGTTATGCAATGCACACAGCCAAAAAATAATACATTTTGCCAAACATTACACACAATAAAAATACACACATTCAAACATTACACACTGTCCAACATTACATTCAGCCAAACAATACATACAACCAAACATTACACTCAGCCAAACAATATACACAGCCAAACATTACAATCAACAAGCAATACACAGGCCAAACATTACACTCAGCCAAATAATACACACAACCAAACATTACACTCAGCCAAACATCAAATCAAAATCAAATCAATTTATTTTGCAACAACATATTAATATACATACACAAAACAACCATTTAAACAAATTAAGTTGTGTTGTTTGGTGGTCACACGGCATGTTATATGCCATCTTCCTGTGACCCCATAAACATATATTTCGAAATATATTTACACATACGTATACAATGATTATCACGGGTGTATGATATTTTCTGTATGACAACGGAATGGGGATGCGAAGGAGAAAGAAACAAATTATTGTAGGAAATTACTGTTAGAAAACAATAATAAGAAATTTGTGTGGATCCAAACATGGATATAAAAAGTAAACAAATATTTAATTGCACTCCACACATCTGGGATTTAGGCAACATTACACTCAGTTAAACAATACACTCAGCCAAACAATACATACAGGCAAACAATACACACAGCCAAACACTATTCACAGCCAAACAATACGTACAGCCAACATTACACTCAGCCAAACAATACACACAACCAAACATTACACTCAGCCAAACAATACATACAGCTAACATTACACTCAGCCAAACAATACATACAGGCATATAATACACATGACCAAACAATACAAACAGGCAAACAATACACTCAGCCAAACAATACAATCAGCCAAATAATACACTCAGCCAAACGATACACACAGCCAAACATTACACTCAGTCAAACAATACACACAGTGAAACATTACACTCAGCCAAACACTCAGCCAAACAATATACACACCAAACATGACACCCAGCCAAACAAAACACACAGCTAAACATTACATTCAGCCTGACAATACACTCAGCCAAACACTATTCAGCCAAACAAAACACACTGCTAAACTTTATGCTCCGTCTAACAATACACATGGCCAAACAGTACAAGCATCTAAATTTTAGTTAGCAAAGTACTCAAAGCCAAACAATTCATAAAAAACATTCAAACAATAGACCTACACAGCTAAGATTGTAAAGACAACAGCTGAAATTAGATCCAGGATTCATGTCATGTGGGCTATATTTTACCCCTTATCAATACCTTTGCCACATTGTCAAGGAGATTGTTTCCATTTGACATATAGTATGAAACTCTCACAGGCTGAAAATAATGTGATGCCAGCCTTTGATCGAACAAAAACAGATGTCATTTTGTAAACATTAACCAACAAGCATAGACAAGGTAACTATGCAGCAAACCTGTACATCAGTTTTAATATTTTTCTTTAATTTTGTATGTGTTATGGAGGGATTTAACTCACTTGTTTCACAACCGCAAGAATACTGATATACTGCCCGTGCAGTGCCTGTCCATTGGTGAGAATGTCTGCAATGGTGTAGAAGTCATTGCTCGGCTTGACAGGGATGTGGAAGAGACTATTGTAGGAGGCCAGGTCAAAGCCACTGTACAGCTGCACAGTGGACCTCGTTTCACTCACATTCAGCTGGTACATGCTGCGGCAGACACACCACCAGTGGTACTGTCTTAGACACATACCAAACTGCCCAATACTTGGTAGGAGTAGCCACAAGTACATAGAACATTCACCTGACTGCAAGCCATTTTATACTTTTATTATTATTATTACAAACAAAGATAGAAGATAAAAATATATTCATATCATTAATATCATTTAAATAAACTAAATATAACTAATATACTTAACTATACTTCAACAAATTCATTTCCTTAGTTTCAACGAAGTTTTTAATATTCTGGCAATTTATTTTGTTGAGAAAATGAGCACCACTTACCTTGGTGTCCAAGGACGGAATTTTTCATCAGAACCATCTAATGGTTTTGACTGTACTCCAGGCTGAATGATTTTCACTGTAAAAAACATAATAACTGCACTACAAACACAGTCTAGAGTATCAGAAGCAACAGTTTAAATGCTCAGTGTTGTAAACAGTAAGTAATAGGGTATATAAACATGTATAATTACAAAAGGTTACGATTATTTTTGTATTTTGGAAAAATAACGAAAACTGTGATTTTAAAACATGAGGTAGATTTTGGAGACATCCACCTGACAACCTACCTATGTCTCCAATGTGAAAGAGTTGTGTGAGGTTAGCAATGTGCTCTCTACTTCCCCAGCATGTGGCATTGATGAAGTCAACTGGTGAGTCGCGTAGAGTAAAACTAAGTAGATGGCGTTCGTTTGCTGGATCTGCAACATTGTAACTTTATATCAAATACAGTTGTGCTGTGCTCTACATATATATAAACATAGCTCATTATAATCGAGCTAGCATGTGTGTATGTGAGCTCATATAAAACTCTGCATGTATAAACATAGCGCTATATAATCGAACTAGCATGTGTGTGAGGGGAAAGTTAATGTTTTCATCCCAAACAGTTTGCATCTTACGTGTCAAACTTTCAGGGATTCATCTACGACTTTTGTAAAGAAAAGTTCTACTTTTTTTTAAATTCCCCTTACATTAAGGGTTCTTTCCAGTTCAGAGTTCATAAAATTGTTCACAATGGTTTGCATGTGTTCAATGATTGTTCAAACTTATGTAAGCCATTAACCAGTCTGCTGGGGACGTTTCACATAACTTGCCACAACCGTAGAAAACATGCGAAGAGTTGCAACAAATTTTTTTTTATTATGTCATCTTTGACAAAGGTCCAAGATGAATACTTCAGGATACCATCCACTACATCGGTGTGTAAGACTGTCTATAGAGCCAATCGGAGGATGGGCATTTTTGCTAATTCATGAAATCACCATTTAATAACTATTAGAAATGGTATTTGGGTGGCAGTTAATTAGTATATACAAAAGATCAGTGTCTACAATACTGTAACTTAATTCTGATTTTGCATGTGAAATACAGACCATCTAAAAATATTTGGCATCCTTGTAAATCAATGGTGATATAGTTATGAATGTGCATATGCTGGCTAACGAAGAGCTGCCCAAGTTGCAAGTTCCGAATTTTTGAAGAAATATTTGTTAAAAAATTGAAACATGCAATTTTTTCAATCAATCCTTGGCAGTGTAGATAATATGTTATTGTTATGTTCTTGTGTGAACAAATTACCATAACCATAAGGATCAGCCATGTTATACATCCATTGCAATTATGATATTGATATGTCAATTTCAATTATGACTATACATATTAATACAATACACATGTACTGAAGTTTAACTAAGTTAAGTTACTATATACCTTTCTTGCTGAAGAATGATCTTGCATCTTCTTTAGCTATGACAATGCCAACTACAAACTGCAACATATGTGAATAATAACTGATAATAAATCTACTTGATGTAATAACAAATGTATTTTTTGGTATTTTATTTATTTAGCTATTTATTCATTTTTAGTTAGGCTTAAATTAGTATCAAGTGATCATAACAGTGACAATGCACAGGCACATAATCAGACACACAAACACACACACAAACAAAAACACATACATACACACACACACTCACACATATGTGTGCATACACATGTGCAAGTGTGCATGCAAACACATGCATGTGTACATAAAACAATAACACTGCCTGGCAATAATTCAGCTGATCACAAACAAGGATGCAGAGAAAGAGATATATGCTAGCTACTTTAGTGTTACAAACGTTGTCACAGTAAAGACAATTTGCTAATTCATGAAAACCTTAATTAGCAAATAAAATTAAACTGATCTGAACATAAGAAGAAATCAGGAATTACATGGATGTACTGTATTATTGTTCTGAAATCAGGAATTACATCATGGATGTACTGTATTATTGTTCTGCAAAGAGTACATACTATGTTGGATGCATTTTGCCCAGGGGTCAGATCCGAGATACATGTCGCTCCACTGGATGATTCTCTTCCTCTTATTTTATTCTCTGACTGCTGTGCACCATAAAAGCTGTTATTCCAAAGGTCTGGTGACTCATCAAATGAATTACCTTGCCATGCCATCACTGGTATAAAATAAGGACCACTGTATCTGAAAACTGTCAACATATCATTTATATAACCATATGCTTAGAAATGTAAGTAGTCGTAGGATGTGGATAACAAATTATTTTACTGGTGAACTTGGGAGTTTCTGCTATCCTTGCAGGGGTAAGTTGAATACTTGATATAGACCAAGAATCTAGATGGTCATGTGGATACTATGTACATGGTAACATTTTTGTAACAATGTTTTGCTTAATTGAACTTAATTATTTGATGCCATATGTAATAGTTAATATTGCTACATAATGTATTTGTACAATATGTTTATGTTTCACTTATTTGTCAACATATGATTGAATGTAACAGGATATATATGTTAAATTACATACTGGTTGTTTAAGTTTTAATATAGAAAGATCAAGCAGGTAAAACTGTTATTTGGTGTATCTCAGATTTGGGTTCAAATGCAACTGCATTTAGATTTGTAAAATGTTGCATTTGCATTTAAATGCTGTATCACCCCCTGAACCTCACTTGCCTGTGAACTAAGTGTTTGCATTTGAATAAAAAACATTTGCATTTGAATATTTCGGTAACTAACATTCGCATGTGCAATTGAATAATAAACATAAATTTGTAAAATCGCATTGCCACAGGCTAAAATGTAATAAAAATGATATTTGCCTTGCCGCCCTTGGACTTGGTAATAAGAACTGCACTGTTTTTACCTTAACTTAAGTTAAGGCTTAATAAAATTATGTGTTGTGATGGAATGAACGCATTGGCATAGTCATAGCCTAGCCCTATGGCTATGCACAGCCATGATATGGCTACAGATGTGGGAAAAAACTGGCTGATGGAGTTTAATCCGGACAAGTGCTAAGTTATCCGAATTACCAACAGAAGAAAGAAGAGAATTGTCAGTGCTTACTCTATCCACGGACAACAATTGAAGGAGGTCAATGGAGCCAAGTACCTTGGAGTAACCATCGACAGGACATTAACATGGAATGAACACATCAACAACGTGACAAAGAAGGCTAACAACACCAGAGCTTTCCTACAGCGGAACAGATGCCCACAAGCCATCAAAGCATTATGCTAGCAGACGTTCGTTAGACCCATCATGGAATATGCGTCGACAGCATGGGATCCATCCACAAAGAAGAACATCAACCCAGTGGAGAATGTACAACGACAAGCTGCTCGCTCCATGAAGAGCGACTACCGTCGATGCAGCAGTGTGACAACCATGATCAAAAAAGTCTGAAATGGGAGACCCTTGCGAGTAGGCGGGCTAATGCCAAGCTCATAATGCTCTACCGCATCAGGAACAAGTTAGTGGACATAACAACGACTTCACTCACCGCCGCTTCAACTCATACCAGAGCCAGAGGCAACGCATATCGCTACTTCCAGACATTCACCCGCATTGACGCATACAAGCACTCATTCTTTCCAAGCACCATCAAATCATGGAACAAATGCACATAACAGCTAGTTAGCAAACAATCACTGGACTCATTTAGAAAGCATCTCCTCTCCATGCCTGCCTAAAGTAATCTACGCCCACAAGGGTCAAAGCTATAGCCTAGGCTATAGGCAAACCGACTATAGCCAGTATAGCCTATAGCTACACTAGTATAGGCCATAGGGTCTTCTAATCTGTCTAAACTTCACAAAATAAGCAATAGACCCAAGCCAGCGCTACACCACCCGCTACTTGCGACGGACGGCTCACCCAAGCTCGACAATACTCTAGCCACATACGTGTGGCTAATACAGAGTTCTGAGCTGTAGATATGTAGTAGAAGAAGACGTGACGAGTCATTACATAGTAACATACAATTACATGATTGGGCTAGCAGTAGCAAGAAATGAAGAATGCCGTTTAGAAATTAGAATTAAACATGTACCGTCTTTATTTAATGCCTTTAAATTATGTAAGCCCATCTAATATTCCTTTGTCGTTAGTTAAACATTTACCAAAAAATATTACACAGGAAACGATCGAATACCTTGATTACTGAGATGCGAGTTGTTTGTTTACACTCGGCGATTTAAACTTTAAACGCAAATGCACGCAGTTGTCGTTTGGTGCGAGACGCCAGATAATATCGTCTGCTTTCACATAAGACATTTTTGTTATGTGAACGTCATTTGTTGCATAACTGCAGCATATGTTTTTGTCATAAATGTAGAATACAGAACAAACACCTTAAACAAATAACTGAATTAAAATCACAATTTTAAACATTAATTTTAATAATAGAGCTTGACGCGTGTCTATAATTTCAAAGACTAATCAAACATGCAGAGTTCTGCAGACGCCAACATATTATTTTTGTAATATATGAAATACGATCAAATACAATAATGCAAGATATTGAATTTTAGCTATGTAGCTGCATGGAGTATGCCATAATTTAAAATGTTATATACCAGTAGCCTAGTACATTAAATTGCTTTGGCGACGGCGTGGTTGTTACTAAAACGTTCTGGATGATAAGAGCACGCGTCTACCTCTGCCGACATTTATAACAAACATGGCGGATGGAGATGGACAAAAAGTTGTTTACCATGTTTCAACCACTGATAAAACGTCACCTAAAGACCAACACGCATTCCCCGCATTTGCATTATATCAGTTAAATATCAATAGGTACATATTTTAATATGGCATGGGCTATTTTGTTTCTAAGCAAGTTAAATAGAGTGAAATGATGAGCGCTACCATTCATTCAGTCATTCGTTCAGACTCGGAGTCGTGGCAGTGCCGTGAACTGTGTCTGTGCTCCATATGTCATACATAATATGTCTGTGGTCGGAATAGTGGCACTTGTGTCAAATCTGGACCCACCTCGATTTTGCCGTTATAACTTACGTTTTGCCTAACTTTCATACCTCTGTTAGTTCTATCATATATGATATACTATTGTGACTTAGCCTAGCCTTAGCCTGGCTTAGCGCACCTCTTTTGAAGCCCAAATAGCGACCAGGTTTGCGCTAGTCTGCACTGCTGCGGCCGTGCATTACCACATCGTGTGCAAAAAATAAGCAATATAACGGCATAGTTTGATGCAAACCATTTTACGCCTCAAAAGTGCCCTAAGACGGAATATTCGTAAACAAAAATATGCCTGGAATAATGTTGAATGGTGGAATGCACAGAGGTATCAAAGTTAGGCAAAACTCTAGATATAATGGCAAAATTGGGGTGGGTCTGGATTCGACACAAGTGCCGGAATATTTTCTGCTGAGCAGAAATGGAATATGTCGATTAGATGCACACTGCTAATAATTTAGGCCATTACATTGTTTACATTCCAAGTCAGTGCTCGGATTGCAGTAGTTTATCATCAAAAAGCTAACGAAGGGTGCAGTTTTTATTTTAAACATTTTGACATGGGTGTTATTGACCATCAAAGAGGTTATTATGAACAACTTAAGACCTGCATCAAGCCTATTACAAATCATAGTTTTCACTTATTGTGCCAGAACACTTGTTATTATCAAAATAAAAAATACCCTCTAAGCTGCCATGTCTCCCCGTAAAAGAACAATAATTACTCTTTGAAAAATAAAATGTTATTTTGAATGTGTGCACTGATGACAAACTCTTTTTTATTTTGGCCTAATGATAGAAAAGTTATTTTAAGCTTAATGAAACCTTTATAGTGATTGGTTATTGAAAATAGGAAATATTGGAATTCACCTGTTTCTGCCGGTAAGCCAACAGATTAATTGTACAAACATCACTGGGCCATTTGATAACTCCTGTGGTGATTAGTACAAATAGTTGCTTAAATTTTCGTCCAGTAAACTGAAATATTGCATATGTTTACATCACCATCAACCAGACATGGGGTGGAAGCACTCGGTATTACTCAAGTACATTTTTTACATATTCGTACTCATAAAACTTATGGGTCATGGACTGGTAATCATAGTCATTGTACTCAGATTTTATGAGTACATTAATGAGTACATCTGAGTACTTTCTCAATATATACTGGGGGAAATAAATTTATTTGTTGTTATGAAATGAACATTTCCTGAAATATTTAAATGTTCAACTTTTTTTTAATACTTTCTTATTTCTGATATAATACCACCATACCATCCCTACACGTAGTACACCCTCATTCTCTGATAACCATGACTATGATACCCAAACATGGCAACAGGCAACATCTTTTACCAATCCGAAACACCCTGTTAACAAACAATAATTGTAGGCTGTCAGTTCAGGCCATAAATCTGTTTGTTTAATTAAGCTGACAGGGTGTCCATAAAGAGCCAATTAGTAGTTAACCCAACAGTTAGACAGGAAATGCCTTTGATGTAGTCTGGAGACCTTGGCACTGGCTGACTTTGCTAACTGCTAAGAACAAGAACTGCCAGTCTTCCTCTGTAGAAGTAAGGTGGCTCAAGTCAGACTGCCTCCTACACTAGTATAATCCAGTGCCAGCAGCCTCAAATCCAGAGGAGATTTTGAGCCTGTTATATGGACATGTGCTAACCCTGTCAACAACCAGTAGTCTACAGTCAAAAATATAAATTGCAAACTTCTAATGTCAGAAGATCGCTGATTGTAGAGGTGAACGAATACCTCAGTCATGCAGTTCTGGAAGCATCAACACAACAATTTTCTCAAAACACTGGCTCAATTGGTCCCTCACCATCTCAGCATTACAGCCTCGTCAACCCCAGCTGAAAGGGTATTTAGCATAGCCGGGAAAGTATTCCACCCTGAACAGTACAGCCTGAAAGACTCGACCTTTGAACAACTCATGTTCATTTGGTGCAATGACAAATAAATGATAAGATCATAAAAAGCCACTGAAATGAATGCCAACAAAGTGAATTTCGTTGTTGATGAAATAAAGAGTTTTTTTTAGTTTTCCTCAAAAAATTGACCAACTGCCATTGCATATTCACTTGTGCTGAGTTATATAAATTATATTAATTAATAAGTTTTAAAATACATAATTATTTTTTATTTTGTTTAATGTACTCGTACTTTTATTCGTACTCATGATAATGTACTCATACTCAGCTTTTAGCAAATTACTCGTACTCATCCATCGTCAGTGTACTCATGAAAATGTACTCAGCCCCAGGTCTGCCATCAATGGGGAATGCATATTGTAGGTCTTTTACTTGCAAACAAAAACCTCATGTAAACAAAAAACACTATCTTATAATGATAAAAATTCATAGCAAGTGTATTTGCATTGCATTGAGGTGTATGAGTTTCACACAATCCCACCTGGCATCAATACTGTAATTGAAAGAGAATTTTGTAGAGAATGTAAATTCGATGATTCATTGTCATTATAGTTACAATGGTGTTCAGTTTTGAATTAAAAGTGTAGGAATAACGCAGCGTAAACTACAAAGGGCAAAATGGGACATAACAGATTTGTGATCATTTAGGTGCAAATGTAAGAAGGCAAGGCACCACATCATGTCAGGAAAAGATCAGCCAACCATTGACATGTTATAGTGAATTTGGCTCATGTGCAGTGAATTTGGCCAGAATTATTGAAAACTTAAGTTCAAACCATAAAGCGATGATATTAATTTAATGGACATGTGTTTGATTTGTTGTCGGTTTCCACTGTTGGATTACAATGAAACACTATGTACAAATTAAGTAAGTGTTCCTGACTGACAGGAGAATTGAGCCAACAATGTCAGAGTTGTATTTTGTTGTAGTTCCACAGAAACCACCAAGCCAGAAGCCCTCGAGTCAGAATCAGCCAACTACACTGTCTGCACGGATGACTCAACAACAACAAATTTCTGGTAATAATAATAATATATTTATGTAAATAATAATTCAGTAAATTGCTTAGTTCTTTTGCAGAAATACTAAGCTGTGGCCACTTAATCATTGATTAAAATTTAAGTCAACTCTGAGACAACAATATTTTGACCATTGTTGATTTAGCATGGAATAACCCATTATATACAGGTTAATTTTAAAATGTTTAAATATACGTTTGGAATGGTTCTAATAAAATATATGATTTAACATTAGTAAAATAAAAATAAATACAGGAAATAAATAAACAGTACTATGTAGAAATAAGAGAATATAATAACAAGAGTATTACATTGATAACCTAGATAACAAATATGTATGTATGCATAAGAACTACAATTGGTACAACTATGAAAAGCTGTTTAGATCAACAATGTCTTCAAAAAACTTACCATGCATTGCCTCAAAGTCAAATCACACTGTTTCACTAAGATAAGTATAAACAGTGCTGCTTTCAATGATGTCTTCTGTCTGCAGTCTCTCTGTGGTGTGCACCAGTCTGTCATCTGAGAGAGAAATGCAGCTCAAGAACACAGTGGCGAGGAAACTGTGCAAAGGTTCTCTGTTCTACTCCAAGGGAAATATCAACACCATTGAATTCAGGTAAGAGGCGTAACTGTGAAAAGTACAGTACAAAGTCTCATGTACAGTACAATATACCAGAGTATAAGTACATTTAATTATCAATTTAGTTGTCTTTGTACATAAACATGCATGATTGGATGCACACACACGTGCATATGCACACATATGCACACATGCGCATGCGTGCGCACACACACTATTGATACTATAATTTGTATAATTATACTTATCAAATCAATTGGTCAGATAAGGTTGGTCCTCTAGAAGATAGTGCTGGAAATATAATATCAGAGGGATTCTTAATGGCAGAAGACCTGAATGAATACTTTAGTTTGGTGTTTACCAGGGAATATATTAGTTTACTGCCAGTATTAGAGGCAAAGTCAAGAGGGCAGAATCAGACTATTTAGGACAGTTAATTGTAAACCCAGAAGTGATAGCTAAGAAAATAAGGGCTATGAAGGATAATAAATCACCTGGAGTGGATGGGATTCTGCCCAAACTACTATTGGAAATTGTAGAACAAATTAATATACTCTTGCAACAATTTTCAACTTGTCGTTAGAAGAGGGAGTGGTTCCTTTAGAATGGAAAGAAGCAAACATTATACCGTTATTTTAAAAAGAATGGAAAGAAGCAAACATTATACCGTTATTTAAAAAAGAATGGAAAGAAGCAAACATTATACCGTTATTTAAAAAAGGTTCAAGGAACAAGTCAGAGAACTACAGATCAGTGAGTTTAACATCAGTGATTTGCAAATTATTAGAAAAACTAATTAAAGATCACATGGTGGATTTTTTGGTTAAACATAACTTGATAAACCCATCTCAACATGGGTTTTTAAAAGCGAAGTCATGCTTAACAAATATGTTATGTTTTTTGGAAGATATAACTAAGTGGGTAGACGAGGGATCACCAATATATATCATCTACTTAGATTTTCAGAAAGCTTTTGACAAAGTGCCACATTAAAGATTACTGCTTAAACTAAAGGCCCCTAGCATGGGAAATGGTGTAATTAACTTGACAGAAAAATGGCTGATTCACAGAAGACAACGGGTAGTAGTTGATGGGGAGACTTCAAACTGGAAATAATTTTTGAGTGGGGTACCACAGCAATTAGTACTGGGACCTATATTATTCTTAATATATATCAATGATTTGGATGATGATATAACAAGCAAGGTGTTGAAATTTGCGGATGATACAAGTGTTTAGAAGGATTAAACGTGATGGAGATAGACAGCAGTTACAAGATGATCTTGATAGGTTGATCAAATGGTCTGAAAAGTGGCAAATGTTGTTCAATTTTGGAACATGTAAATGCCTCCACACAGGACATGGGGACGAAGATGTACAATATACAATGGGGGGTACTGCACTAAGTACAGCTGTACTACTATAAAAGAAAAGGACTTAAGGTTAACCATTAGTGCTGATATGAAGGTTTCAGAGCAGTGCGGAATTGCAGCTTCAAAGGGAAATCAAATCCTTGGATTAATTAGACGAAATATAGCATATAAGGAAAAAGAACTAATAATACTGCTGTACAAAACAATAGTTAGGCCTCATTTAGAATATTGTATGCAAGTGTGGAGGCCATATCGCAAGAAAATATTGAATGGTTATGAAAATATTGATAGAAATATTTTTTTCTCTGTTAAAAAAGATAGAAGGACTAGAGGACATGAAGTTACATTAGTGTAGATTAGATATAAAAAAGTTCTCATTTTCACAAAGGACTGTAAATGAATGGAACAGATTATCTGCTGATTGTGTGGGTGCTAATAGTATGAGTATGTTTAAAAATAAAATTGACACATACCTCAGAAGGGCAGGATACATGTACCGGTTAGATAAAAAGGGTTGGACTCTCAATAAGCCAAAAGGCTTCCTTGTCCACCTGCCATCTAGAGTTAATTCTCTGGGTGGTAATCTTGTTAAATCTTGTTAAATTGTATCATTGCAAACTGCCATAGATTCTATAAAAAAACCTGTTACCACACTAAACTTTACTCTCTCATTGCGATATTCACACGTGTAATGTTCCAGTGGCGAAGGAGACAGTGATGACTGCCATGCCTCCTACTACCACTGCTTGCTCAAGCAGGAGAGATGCATAGTGACTGACCAATCACCAGATGAGTTGAAAGGTCAAGACAATTCTCGGCAGTTTCTAGTCTGCTTCATTCACTCTGCAGACCTGCATTTATATCCATTTTGTCTGGTTGTAGACATCATTATTTGGCACAGATTGTGCACAGTGTAGTTGTCACGCGCTAGTAGAACATGTAAATACAACATACACAACAGTGGATATATTAAATATAACAGCAAAAATACCCATCCTTTGGAAGGGGTAATTTGGTAGTTTGTATGTGGCTCTAGGAGACTATGTTGATGGTTAGGTCAGAAACCAAGCAATCCAGTCTAGTTCAGTATCATATGCTAGAGGGCGCTACAAACACAAATGAAGGAGGTGCTTTCATGAAATATTCATACCAGATGTTTGACGAATATGACATAATTTTGAATAGTTATTTGCAATGCTATTGCCTATGCACTTGTTCTACCTTAACTTTGTGTACATTTAAAGCTGAGTTGGACAAATACAGCACCAATATGTGGTCTTACCTGGATACTATGGTGAGTATTCAAAACTACTCAAGAGATGATGACATGGGAGAAACTTTTTATACCACCTAAAAGTCAATCTTTGTTCCAAAACATACATTCACTTTACCAATTTACCTTAAAGTATGTTTTATTATACAAAACATAAAGTAAGACAACTTTTTCCCAAGCATGGTTGCTTTTGTAACACTACATACAGCTGTACATATCTGTGTCTCGGTGTGACAGGTTTGTGTGTGACAAGTGTGTGTGACAGGTGTGTGTGTGTGTGTGTGTGTGTGTGTGTGTGTGTGTGTGTGTGTGTGTGTGTGTGTGTGTGTGTGTGTGTGTGTGTGTGTGTGTGTGTGTGTGTGTGTGTGTGTGTCACAGTGTGACAGTTACAGTATGTGTGTCACAGTTTGTTAGGTGTGGATGTCATAGTGTGAGAGGTGTGTGTGTCGCAGTTTGATAAGTGTGGGTGTCACAGTGTGACAGGTGTGTGTCATAATGTGATAGGTGTGACTGTGTGTGTCACAGTGTGATAGGTGCGTGTGTCACAGTGTGACAGGTTTGTGTGTCACTCACAGTATGACAGGTGTGTGTGTGTCACAGTGTGACAGGTGTGTGTGTGTGTGTGTGTGTGTGTGTGTGTGTGTGTGTGTGTGTGTGTGTGTGTGTGTGTGTGTGTGTGTGTGTTATAGTGTGACAGGTGTGTATATCACAGTGTGGCAAATGTGTGTTTACAGGAAGTGCAGTCGTATCTAGAATGCTGGTGGACAGCAAGTAGCAGTTACCTGAGCACCTGTGTGAAGACACTGGGAGACAACCTCAAGTACCTCATATACCTGGTGCATCTCCTCTCTCACCTCCAACATGATGCACTTCATTCACATGCACGCATGCACGCACGCACGCACGCACGCACGCACGCACGCATGCACGCACACACAATCACAGGAATCAAGCATAACATTGTGAACAATCATTTAATGTCTGGTATGAACCCGTTGCTGGTAAGAACCAATAACCTACAGGGATTTTTGGAAACAAGTGTTATTTTTTTGTAGATGAACCCAAGTTTGATGCCCAAGATGCCTTGTCTAGAAGAAACAGCTTAACAAACATCCACACCCCATAATGATAAAATATTGAGTGACTATATATTTTGTCTTGATTCTTCTTAAATAGTTTCTTTAGATATTACAGAGACAAAGCATACCATTGAAACTTCATTTATCAATAATGATCGCTTGATTTGAGATTCTTCATCATTGACAACTGTTTCTCTTACAAAAACTAAAAACACAACATATTACTCCTTAGTGAGATTTACAATAACAAATGTAAACAATAAACAGGTGCAGATCAACGAGATGCAGTTTGGCGTTATGCCAGGGAAAGGGACGCCAGATGCCATCTTCATCGCGCGACAAATGCAGGAGAAACACCTGGCCAAGAAGAAGCTATACCTAGCCTTTGTCAACCTGGGTACCAAGGGAGGTGATGAGATGGGCCATGAGAAAATCGGGTGTGGAGAAGTGTCTGATGAAGGCAGTAATGACGTTGTACAGTGAGGCGAGCACCGTGGCAAGGACGGGGCACGGAGACAGCAGCAGCTTTGAGGTGAAGGTGGGGGTGCTCCAGGGCTCAGTATTGAGCCCACTGCTGTTTGCCATTGTGATGGACATGGCGACAAAGGAGGCGAGAGGAGGACTGCCCTGGGAGCTGCTGTATGCAGACGATCTCATCCTTATGGCAAAGACCAGGGAAGAACTAAGAAGGAAGCTGGTGGAGTGGCGCGTGAGCTTGGTAGCCAAAGGACTGAAGGTGAATGCTGAACATGCTGAAGACACAGTGCTCTGCAGGGCGCACACGTTCGTCCCAACAATATCTGCTACACGTGCCGCGAACGAAGCTTGTTAGTTTTGGTGATCGTGCATTCGAAGTGATAGGACCTCGATTGTGGAATCTGCTGCCGTTTCAAATAAAATGTAGTGGAAACCTAACACTGTTCAAACGGACTCTGAAAACACACATGTTCAAAGCCGAATACTGTTGACATTTTACTTTCTTTAACATTTTACTCCTAAACTTATATTTTATTTATCTACCCACGATTGCATATATGTAAATATTATATATATTATTTATTCCATATATACATAAAGTATCTTATATATCTTAATAATGTTTAAATAACAGCTTTATATATACATATTTTTATTTATCTATTTTTAATAATTAAATAAAATTGTTCTGTTTTTATAATTATTATATCAAATTTGTATTTTATATCTACTGTGCACATACCTTTGCTAAATTTTAATGTTTTATTATATTAGCTTCTTGTACAGCGCTCTGAGCAATTTATTGGAAATTGCGCTCTATAAAAAAATAAATATTATTATTATTATTAATGCCTGGAAGTCAAAGGTGATGGTCAGCATAGGTGACAGAGGAGTGATGTCAGAGTCTGGTGCATGGTCATGTGGAGTCTGTAGCAAGGGTGTAGCCGTAACTCGCTTCAGCGTACATCATGTACAAAGAGGGTCCACAAGAGATGCAGTGGTGTGAAGGGCAGCCTGCAGGCAGCGAGCACAATGTTTGTGTGCAAGAGGTGTCGGGAAGAGGTACCACCTGCGGAGGCGACGGAAGAGGGCTTGGAGGTGGATGGAGAGACATACAACACAGTAGACAACTTCTGCTACCTGGGCGACATGCTGAGTGCGAAGGGTGGGGTGGATGCAGCGGTAACAGCGAGAGTGAGGTGTGCCTGGCAGAATTTCTGGGAGTTAACACCCTTCCTGACTTCCAAAGCGCCTCCCCTGAAGGGCCATGTGTACACAACTTGTGTCAGAAGTTGCCTGTTGTATGGGTGTGAGACATGGGCCAAGAGGACTGATCATGACACGAGGATGGAAAGGGTTGAGATGAGGATGGTGAGATGGATGTGTGGCGCATCACTCAGCGACAGACAGCCCAGTGCAGAGCTTAGAAGAAGAGTAGGAGTGGAGGCGATTGGGGATATGATCAGAAGAAGCAGGCTGAGTTGGTATGGGCATGTAGAGCAAAAGGACGACGTGGACTGGGTGTCGGGCTGTACAAAGTTAGTGGTGGAGGGAACAGCTCCTGTCGGCAGACCAAGGAAGACCTGGCAGAACTCTGTGTCTGCAGACTTGAGTCTGATGGGTATCAACATGGGACCGTGTCAAGTGGAAGAGCGCAATTGAAAGAAAGGTGAACCCAGCAGAGCCTGGAAACACCGCCTCTAAACGACGATGATGATGATGATGATGATGATGTATATGTAATCATCCGTTTCCATAAACAGCCAACGGTGTACCCTCACATTCTGGTTGTCATAGAGCACTCGCATTTCAAACTCATTTTGGTAGGGATTTGTGCTGATCTTTGCATGCCTGTTTAAGGGTAGCCACTACCCGAAAACGCCCATATAACCAATATGCCATATCTCTGTTAATACTGAACATATCATAACAAAATTTTGAGTACTGATTAGAAAAATGAATGGCATATGACATATGGGCTCATTTGCTTGTGTATTACCACGGCAATGAACGCTTCAAGTGAGACGGATTTTCACATCCTTGAAAATTATTCTGAGCTAACAACTGTATGTGTGATCATGCAACTGTCAAGAATCATTAGCTAGAATACTCCTCCAAGACGCCTTGAAAAAAGCTCAAACCTAAAGTCCCCTCTCACAACAGTCTTTGCAGTCAAACTTTCTTGCCCAAAACCACCTTATCTGAGAGAGGAGCATTCTAGCTAATGATTCTTGACACTTGCATGATCACACATACAGTTGTTAGCTCAGAATAATTTTCAAGGATGCATGCTCCTCTATTACACTAGAAACGCTCATTGTCATGGCACTGCACAAGCAAATTCCACACATCATGTACTATTCATTTAACCAATTAGTACTCCAAATTTGGCTAAGACATGTTCAATATTAACAGAGATATGGCCTATGGCCTTTTTCGGGTAGTGGCTACCCTTAAACACTACTTTCTGAAGTTAATAGAGATGTGTTACTGTGGCATTGTCAAGATTGACCATGTCACATTTTGGTCTTTCTAGAAGCCACACACATTTGTATATACATTGTCCATAAATACCATTTACGTTGTGTATTGTCTTGTCACAGGCCTTACTAGATGCAGAACTGGACGTTGTTTGCTCAGATGACCAACTCAAAGCTGACGTCATTAGGTAAATCCTCCGTGCACAACTAGGTCGCTAGCTGGAAATATGGCTTTACATAAACATAACGGTTTCCCAAAGTAGTACATGACATTTGTTAGGACGTAAATCTAAGTAGATTTTGCAACACAAGTTATGTAAAACATCCCGAACTGATCGGCGCCTGGTTTACATGCACAGTTCAGAATTTCAAGTCATCTGATACAAAACCTAAAACCGGTAAAAACCCCTAACCAGTGGGGAGTTTAGAAAAAATAAAGACATTTATCTTCCAAGGGGTTATAGATGAACCCATGAAGGTTTGGCACCTGAGATGCGCACCACCTAGAAGGATAACATAACCACACCAGCACACACCACAGATACCACACACGCACGCGAGTGCTAGCTCCGTTACAGTTGGATTGTTCACAGTTGTTTCCATTGCAGCTTCCTAGACTGCTGCAGTTTGGCTGAGCTGTTCAGTAACGTGGCAGTCAGCCGCAAGAGCGACTCGTCCCCTAGTCTCGTAGACACAGGTCCTCCCACTGTCAAAACTACTTCAGAGACAGCAGCTCTGCCGAAGATGGAGATTCCAACTGTAACACTGCACCTAGATGGCGCCACCTGTCAGCTCTCGAGCCATGGTGAGGCAAAGGTGGAATTTTGTTTATTCTCTGTTAAAGGTTTCAAAATAATATTTGTGTTTCCTGAGTGACACTATTAAAATAACGTACTTGACCCAAGAAGTTTTTACAGTTGCATTGCAGAAACAGGATTCGTAAACTATTTACAGTGCTTGGGTGGGAAACTGCACATTGTACAAAATGAAACACAACCTGTTGGATATCCCAATATATCAAGCATAGCAATAGATGGTAACACACGTAAACATTATTGTCAGTTTCTACAAATCAGAATTCAATCAACATCTGGCAGTCTCGTTCAATATTTAAGAAATCAAACCAAGCCACCATGCACACTGATTGTGTCCATCCTCCATAGCACATCTTGGCAGTTATTGACCTCATTTATTTGCTACCATGTATAAATCCAATCTTTAGCTGTAAAAATACCCAAAATATGTTTTATATATACGGTCTGAAGAAATTGTGGGTGTCTGCAAAAACAACAAAATGCAAAGAAAATACTAGAATACCAACTGGGTATGTAACCCTAAAAATTCCACCCCATCAAAAATCAATAAATATAAGAAAATGTATCCCATTACCTAGTATCTACCCTAAAATTTTAGTGTAACCAGAATTATAAAGAATATTTGAAAAGACTTAACTTGATGAGTTGAACTGTTAACATGCCATTTATGCTCTGGTATCTGGCTATGTCGTATGTGTTGCAGAGTGTAGTCAGTTCTGTGAAGAATGGGCCAGTGCTCTAATGGCGGGTGACCCACATGACCCAGTGTTTATCCGTCAAGTCGTAGAAAACTACAGGCTCAAGGTGACGTGTTTCTACCTGTTGCAAGTAGTACCCTACTCTAGTGATTCTGGGAATCGTTTCACTAAGAAATGAGCTCGTAAGGAAAATCTACCATTAACCCTTTAATTCTATGAAACGCACTCCAAATCCCTGTAGCATGCGCACACAATCACCGTGATATGGGCACACCTAGTTTTTTGCATTTACTTTTTTGTGCTTCGTTTCCTAACATTGCAAGTTGTATATATCTTAAAGATAATTTGAATTCCACATAAGACAGTGCTAACTATACTAATCAACTTTTAAATTAAACGTGTGATATGCTGTGTCTGGGAGTGTTTGCATAGAATGCAGTGCATATCTGCGAACTCTTTGTCAGCTGATTTTTTCAAACAGTGCTCATTCAGACTTCCAATATAAAGCCATATCAAAAATACCCCTAGAGCACAGGAAATACACTAAAGTATCCAGTGATGTAAGTTGCGTAAGTATCCATAAGATGACACCACCTCCATGCGTTGTTAGGTAGGAAACGTTTGTGGCTATTTGCGGCCATTCAAGCCCTAAAGGGGCAGAATCCATTAATTTTATGATGCTTTCTTGAAATGCAAAGCCACTTCTGTATCACCAAGGACACTGCTTCTACTAAACATTGGTGAGTGTCCGGTGGTGCACCCTGGTGTTAATAGTTTTCAGTATACAACATCGTTGTTATGGAGTGAAATATATATTAGAGGAAAATTGCACTTATCGCTAATGAGAACATAGAATGTTAGTGAAACTTCCCCTGGTTATTTCAAAGTTAAAATTACTACAACAATCCAGGTATATCAGACTTATTTCTAAGTGTGGTGTATTGATACATCTGATCAGCTGCACAGTCCAGTATGAGAATGACATACAAATGACTGAATACATATTGGGTTGTAATCCAGAAGGTACAGGAAAGGCTGAGAGATGTTGGAGATTGATATAGGCACAAGGATGAAATGCCATCTAAGACCATCATGGGGCAGACAATACATGGCAGGGCAAGTAGGGAAGATGTGGGGCTGGCAATCGGAGATAGAGGAGCCTGGAGACAGATGGTAGGAGCCAACCGAGTTCTACCCCAGTGGCCAACATAAGACTGAGTGTGTGTATGCATGCGTGCGTGAGTGGCTTGAGAATTCAGGCATACAGTAGCAGAGGTTGCGACTACCAAGGACATGTCATTGACACAAGGATTAGTTAAGTCAAATAACCTGTGGACATCATTCAAGGAACAACTGACTGTGTTGCTACGACTGTTTCCAGGCGATTCAGGATATGAATACCTTGAAGAGACTACTGCGGCAGGCCGAGACCGACTACTACTCTCTCTTCAGGTGAGATTCTCCAGCATACTCTGTGCAACTCGAGGGTTCACAAAGGTGTACAGCTCTCCATATGTTCGTTCACCATAACTTCAAAACCACCCACCCCCATTTTAGAATAGCTTGACCTAAGCATTAATCACTCTTAGGTGGTAATGCGGTCAAATGCGGTAAATTACTAGTGGCACCACATATTGGGTGGAACAGATAATAATGCACGTTGATGTATGTTGCGTATATAACATAGAATGAGGCGAGTGGACCTCAGTGCCTGGGGATACTAACACAAAGTTAAAGTTAGCGTATAAATTAATATATTCATGTGTGTGTAGACGTCTTGATTTGACCAACACTTGTCGCAAACTTTGTTGTCAGATGCGCCTTCTTCCTGGGACAGTGTGGCAACAGCACCGTCCTACTGCGCCACGCGGCGCTCGAGTCTGACGGTAGTGACCCTGGCATCCTCAGTGTACTACACTGCCACCTGGAGGCAGGGACCAGCAAGAGCGCGTGACACTGCTGTCCCATCTGATGTCACTGAAACGTTGTTATCAATATTGCTATGCATAATAAAGTTATGTTACACAAAGCTGTCAAAAAGTAGTTTTAAATGTTAATAAAATTCCACTCAATCGGGTAGATCAGCAAGTTGTTATGGGAATTGCAAAATATGTGTATCATCACCGTCTTTAAACTCTGAATTTTTACCCTAAACTATACAAGTTACTATACATATATATAGCACCAGTTTCACATATATGGGGCTGACATTTGGAAGATGGTTCATAGATTACTTTTTATCCAGTTTTGCCCGGCAGGCCCCAGTAGGATGGAATCTTGGCAAGTTCAACTGAATTTTATTACTGTCATCATAAAAATAATAACAGCTACAAATATATCGCTGGATGTATGAAGCAATTTTGAATACTGTAGTTGCTGGCCAGGCTAGTACTACTATGATAGTACAATGTAATAAAATATATATTTTGTTTTGCTGTTTGGATTGTTTAATCAAGGCCTGAACTTCCTCATTGTGCAGGTGTAGTGTCCCATGGTTGGGCAAAGGCCTCAACATGTAGTTTGAACTTATTTTAACTTAAAAACAAGAAGCATATAGAATTGGGCAAGTTCAGTTTTAAATGCTCTGAATTTTGGAAAAGATTTGGATAAATTTTCATCGACCCGACTGCAAGATGATGCGTAAGTACAAAACTACTAAAATACAGTTAATCAATTATCTAAGTTCTGCTGTGTAGGGAGGGGTGACAAAAATAAATTGGTTATAGCCAAGTCAATATAAGTCAAGTATGCAAGCAACATTCAGAGAATGAGGGAGAATTTAATAATGCTGGCTGGTAGAAATAATTTTATTCCACGTAAACATTACAGGTTAGCCGGACATGTCACGAGACGTTGCTGCTACGTCACACAACCAATGACATCTCATACGCCGCACAACCAAAGATGACGTCTCAACATATCATATGCAGCCCAAGCAATGATAACGTCCCGTTTTGACGTATCAATTTCATGACAATAGTAAAATAGAATTGGACTCACTATCCAATGTGTTTGTATGATGCCTGTGTGAGGGCAAAATGCTGGACAGTGACGCAGCTAAATGATGTACTATCTACATAGACACAGAGATAAAGCTAGCACACAACAACACTGCTCTCGGCATCCACCCAAATGCATAGCATGTAGTGGCTGCAGCGTTGTTACTAAAACCCTAAATGCCTTGCGACGTCACCGAAACATACCTACAACAAATGCAGTTAAAATACAGCAATCATAAACATAGCACCTCTCAATCTGTTCCACAACCAAAGCAATTCCTTCTGTTGGCTCGTTCACTGCTGTCTCTAGCGCTTCCAGAGGTGTATTCTAAGTGCAGACGCATATGTCTCTGCGCTGCTGCCAAGTTATCTGACCAGACATGACATATAAACCTGCTACGTTGACGACACATCACAGGAAGCCAGTGTCTGCTGGCGACAATTTCGTACAATCACATTGTAGCAATTAATTTCTTCATTTTATGAATATAAATAAAAACCCACACCCCATAGAAAGCACTGTAGAAAATGGCGGTTGAAAATACAACATGAAATATTAGCGTTTCTTCGTGATGGGAAGAAACTATATTAGCATGCACCACTTGAGAAAGCCACATCTGTACCTGCTACTACTAGGTACATGTCCACCATTGAATACAGGCGGATCAGGGATGTCGGTGAACTGTAACAACCTTCCCACTGATGACATGAACATAGGTCCATCTAGACTGTGGCTTCTAGAACCAACCTAACTGTTGACAAAAATAGCAAGGGTGACTTGAAGGGGTGTAGGGGTGCACTGTGTTATAGAATGCCCATCACCTTTACTACTGTGTAGCAGCAACAAAACAATCATCACCGATGCAAATTTACACAGCACCAATGAAAAAATATTCATTACCAACAATCTCTAAAAATACTGACGATCTCCGACTGTTTCTAGGCGTAATAAATGCTTTATATAAAAATGCTCCACAAATCACATAATATACAGTACAGGTGCGACGCACCCGACGAACGCGCCGCTATAGTCACATGACTCAACTCATTGTCTCGCCGACGCGACACACCGAGTTACTTGTCGTTGTCGTCTCAGTGGTGCCATCTACTGTTGTTTTATTGTCCGTGACAGCAGCGTCATCACTGTCCACCGATGAGTGGCCGTCGTGGTTGCTCATGACAACCGCTACCGCCGCAGTGACGTCATCAAGTAGACTGGGTTCATCGTCGTTAGGGACATCGCTGCTGTCGTCTGGGGCGACTATCACTACTTTCGGGATGTCCAGTTTCGGCTGGTGTTCGGTCGGTGTCGCTTCGACGACGTCGGGTGTCGCCTGTGTCGATGCTGCATCAGGTGACACAGTCGAGTTGTCTTCGTCACCCTCCTCGGTGATGTGGAGTTCCTCGAGGAGATCAGTCGCTTCCACCGACTCAGTCAGCTGCAACAAACACTCACGGTCACATGACTGTCTTGGCCAGGAACACGTTGTCACATCTCACTGCATCGCGACACATTTTCAGACTCTTCCATAATTAAAACACATTTATTCATATTGGTTTACCTCCTCTGAAGAATTGTGCACTAGGGCACTTCTTAGGAACTTAATTTATTTATTCATTTATTAGATAGTTTTATTAATATTATTTTATGGCTATGGATTTTTTATTTTAACTTCAAAAAATGTATAATATATTTTTATATTTACAACAGAATTATTAATGCTATTTACCTATGTAGCTGTAATATATATATATATATATATACTTTTTTCTTATGATTCCATGTATGTTTCTAAATAGATGTATACATCTCGTCCCGGATGTACATGGCACTATACAAATCTTAGTAAAATAATAATAACCCAAGTTCATTTGGAATAAATCTACAACATCAAATAAAATACCCTACAATGCCAAATAATTGGAATAAGCCTATGACATAAAATAGATTAAACTACAATGCCAAATAAATAAACAGCTCAGACAACTACTACAGCCTTTGTACAGCTACGATACAATAACAAGTGGACAGAAAGTTGACAATTGAGAATCTAGCCGACTGCCCAGGCACTAGGTGCAAATGAGGCTACAACAACAAGAACATGCTATTAGAACGACATGCTGTCATCATGCCGTGAGATGCACTGAGTACCGTGCAGCACTCATCCATGACAGCACCATCGATGTTAGTGCTTTTTGTTTCAAATTTACGAATTTAGAAATTTTTTAATGTATCTACTTTTTGGCATATTTCATTTTGAAAAATTATTTTGTTATGTTCTAGTGCAATAATGTGAAGATGTACTTATCTAAATTTGAACCTTTTTACTTAACCTAGTCTTGCTAACAAATGCAATCTTAAAAACCTCACAGACCTTTGAACCCGCAATAGATATCTACTCCAAATTTGGAGTACATATACTTCAAGACATGCTCTACAAATTAACTGTCAAAAGTAAATGGTATTTTTATCACTCATACACCCTCTGTACATTCATGTTTATGTTATGGCTGTCTCAATTCCTCTTGTGCATTGTTTCAATGCAGTTGGGTCGCACCTAAAAAATATTTCTTCCCAAGATGTATCATATCATAGATCTATATCAGTTCACTCTTTAGCGTTGTGCATTGGGAACATTTATTTTATAAACATTTCCGACATTGTGTTGTGTTATCTTGATGCATATGCTGTATTAGTCAGATCCTAAAACCTGTCTACGGAACTTCCTAGACTAATCCGCATGGAACAATCACACATATGCTGCGACACCACACCCAAAACAACATCAAAATAATGGTGCTAAACCTTTCTCTGATATACAATACAATATTCCTAAACTGAGTTATGATATTGTAATTAGAGTCACAAATTAATGACACCGACTGTTTTTGTGACCGAACTTGTTTGGGATCCCGACCAAAAGTATTGTCGGCTAAACTAACTAAGAACCATGTGTGAGAAGACGCAGCCTTGGTTGAGTAGATGATATACCAGGCAGCAGGCACCCAGGGCAGTGAAGCCAAGCATTAGTAGCGCAGTCAGTCCCAGCACAAGACATCGCAAACTCACACAGTGTTAGTACCACACTCACCCACATGACCTCCGATTCACAAACTATCAGGCTGAGTAATTAAATAAATTCTGTAACTCTCTATAGCACTGCATGTGTGTCACAGTAACGACATCACAATACAAATTCGGGAAAGGACAAGGCGATCTAGTTGGTTTGATAGCTACGGGAACGTGGCCTTCTACTCGCCGTGTGGAGTTTCGTGCACACCGTTGCAAGTCGAAAATCCACCGCAAACTGCACACACAAGCGATGTAGCCGAAAGGGAGAGTCCCAAAAGGGTGGGCATCGGGACAGCGAAAGAAATACCTGCAGATAGAGTCGCGCGGAGAAACTAATGAGTAAGTGAAGGTGTAGGGTGAAGAGAAGAGCTGCCCCGGCAAGGGTGCTCAACCCATGTGCTCTCTGTCGACCCTGCAAATAACACTGGCCCGGATAGAACAGATCCGATGTGGCATCTAACACACATGCAGCACTGTCAGGGTTAGGGTGTTTAGTCGCTGGGGGTTACACGCTTACAGGGAAGGGAACAATTTTCACTTACACATGACCATAACATTAACATATACCTAATCTATATTTGTTTAAATTGGATGCAAGTTGACAGGGCGATTAGGATGGATGAGTGAGACATCATGCAGAAACCGTGGTTACCGGGGTTCATTAGAGGGGGTACATAACGGAGCCAGTGAGAGACAACAGACGGAAGTAGAGAGCACAACATCGAGATGACAACACGTAGATGCTGTCACCCTACGCAGCCGTCACATGCACTGTCAACGTGGCCAGCAAGCTGCACACGCGGTTAGCTGCACAACACGACGTCCCCAACATGTGACAATTGTCGTTTATCATGTCAGGCGGCCAGCCAGACACGATAGAATCTGTCAGCTGACACGTGACAATCTGTTAGCAAGCCACCCATGGTTGGCATTGAGTTTGCGCCAATGACAGCCATGGTTTGTAAGCCAACCGAGACGGTTAATAGCGGCTGGCGGGACACCTGGTGACAACGGGACACAAACGACAGAATATATCTGACCTCATCATTCCCTTCCCCGCTCAGTTTTGTGTCATCGTCAACGTTTGCACCCCGGGCTAGCAACAACAAAAGAGTACACGGTTACATAACGACGCCACAGCCAGCGAAACGAGCTACATAGCGCCCCCGTTGTCTGCGCTTGAAAACACTTGAATAAGCCACTCTTCCCATCCACTTGCACACTCCCAAAACCGTATCTGCGGTGTCTGTTAGCATCTCTCAGTGAGCCAAGCAAGCGGTTTAATGAAGCAGCATTACAAGAGAGCAGAGCCCCTGGTTTACCTGGCGCCAATTAACACCTTCATCTGCAACAACAGATGGCATCATCCCGTATTCCCACACTCCTCAAGAAACTAGTCGTGCGTGTAACAATTCTCACTACCTACAACCTGCTGATATTTGCCAATATTTGCTCAAAACGGCAGACATTTTGTTTGATGGGTCAGGGTGAAAAAAGTTCAACATATTTTTATTGAGCAAGGCAGTCTAGTATGGGCAGAAAAAATGGCACTATTTGCACAAATTAATCAATAATTCTATCTCACTGCTACGTGTGGACTAAAAAACGTGACAGGTAAGCATTGGCATTGTATATATGCTTCAGTACACATCCCTCAATATTACACAGCTGTTTGCCTGATGGCACTCGGCAGCACTGGTGCCTCATTCTCATGCACAACAGAATAAACTGAACTGAGTCAACAGAAGAATACCTACAATGACGCAATAATATAAAATAATTGTCTTTGAGTTCTCTGCTTGCAGACATGAATGGAAAACTTATCTCAAGCCTCATTTATAACCACAGTTACAGTGAGAGGTAGTTAATGCATACACTATTTGTTATTCCCTCATCAGTTGTGTTACCCACACGTAACACTTAATTGTATGCTCAGTTATTGGCAAACTAATCAAAGCTGACCTAGCAATCAATTTCTAATGACCTGCATGACTTGATGTAAACCCTTCCACTTTGACTTCAGTTTAGTTACATCAGCTAAACTAAGGCTACTTGGCTGTGTAAATAGCAGACACAATGGAAGACCAGTGACAATAACACCTTTCTTATATAGGGGCCCAGCCAAAAACTAGTTCTGGGGAGCTTTACAAAGTCTCATAAATGTGTTTGAATAAACAAATTAAATAGTAATATAAATAACATATCTTAAATTTATAATATTAATAAATAAAATTAACTAAGATCACAAGTAGATATATAAATATTTAAATTAGCACAATATAAAATCATAGTGAAAAATAACAGTGGCTAAGTATTTAATAATTCTATGGAAACAGGTATTAAAAAGGGGCATGTTCAGTGCCACACTGAACAATGCGCATGTGCACTGGTACACTCTGTAAGTGATACACCAAGGCGTAGCTGTGCCATGCTGCAGGTGTGTTGGTGGCTAGGCGTGTGTGAACAAGACCGGTGCACCCCTCACCTGTGATACCCCCGAGGGTGACGCCCTCCATGGCTAATGCTGCCTGGTCCACGGTCTTGCTCACCATCTCCTTCGTCACTGTCACTGCGTTGTCCAGTGTCTCCGACACCACCGTCGTCTTTGTCACCACTGTCTTCGTGACGCAGCCCTCCACTTTTGTTGCACACGCTTCCACTGCCTCTTCCACCTTCTCACTGCAACGTAACAGTTGTCTTGTAAAGTTAAGTTGTTATAACAGTTGTCTTGTAAAGGTAAGTTGTTATAACAGTTGTCTTGTAAAGGTAAGTTGTTATAACTGTTGTCTTGTAAAGGTAAGTTGTTATAACAGTTGTCTTGTAAAGGTAAGTTGTTATAACAGTTGTCTTGTAAAGGTAAGTTGTTATAACAGTTGTCTTGTAAAGGTAAGTTGTTTGGTAATGGATGTTGGCGTTATATTTGTTAAATATTTTAGATGTCCAAATAGTCATTACTGTACTGCTGGAAGAGTATTAGTACACAAACATCCACCACTGTCCATTGACAGATATTCATTCATACAGCTGAGACAACGGGAACAACTTGGAGTGAACAGACTTGCCCATGTTTAACAAATCAGCAGCTGCAGGATTTGAACCGGGAATCTCTTGACTGAGAGACTAATACTCAAAGCACTATGCTACCAATCACTCACAAGAGTACATCAAAGCCACACTATGCTATATTTAAAATAAACTATGCACTCTGATGAATCAGGTTTATCGACTCACATATGGTGTATTCTGATGGCTCACAATGTGAATAGATACTCACATTGTCATCTGACAACTCATAATGTGTATCTTTACTGTTAAGCCAGGTGTGTGATGACAACTGCTATGTATGAGCGAGGGACGTACGTGATGTGTATCTTGACGCTGTCTGCTGTGATGTCGCCGGCCGCCAGTGAGTCGTTGGCTGGCTCTGCTGTGCTCTCATCCTGCTTCTCCGACTCATTCAGTCGATCTGCATCTCCGCTACAAACAGCAATGATTCGCGTCTCAGTATTACAATGTCACGCGTTCTGTACATACCAAATTCTTATGTCAAGTTAACGTTCTAACCCAGCAGTTCTTAACCCCTGCATAGCAACCCAATATTGGGTTCCCATGTTATTGTGAGTGGGTCGCCAGTCGCCAGTGGTTGTTCCTACCGAATCTTTGTTGTTCCTCATGCCCATACCAATAGCATGTGAAACAAATATGTATGCCAAATGTTGCACGCATTTGTAATGTCATTTAATAATTTGATCATCACCTTTTTATCACAAGTTAAGCATTTGAAGGGATGGGTCGCCAAGCAAGTCCCGTGACTGGAATTTGGGTCTCAGCCAAAAAAGGTTAGGAACTCAATAATCACAATCCCACTGCGACCCAGAATTATATACAACAGTGTATAAATTATATTTAATTCTATAACAGCGATATTTCACAGACAATGCTAGTTGTCAGTAGATTTATTACTTCATCACCGTCCTAAATCATACTTATTCAACAGCAGTCTTATCCCTCATGTCATCATTACCAACACGAGTATATTGTAATGCAGACAGTTTGGAAAACCTTCAAATCAATTAAACATAGAGAAACGTGGTAACAAAATCAAAATATTATAGTTCAACGTTCAATATCCAACAACGAACCCATAGTATTGATCACAATTTCACTCTCACCTTGCCTGCGTCTCAGCCGCTGGCTCGATGACGGCAACCTCGACGACTGGTGACTCCTCCCGTGGCTTGCGTTTGCCCTCCTTCAGTTCGACCATACACATCGGCTTAGGGATGAAGCGAGCAGACAGGGAGTAGCGCACAAACTCTGAGGGCGAACTCAGGTAGTAGCCCTCGCCATTGTGTGCGAACACATTCGAAACGATGCCGCTGGAATCAGAGGAAAGACTGTTCCTTGAAGTTGGCAACAGATGCTCAACAAGACCAGTGCACAGTATCGACCTGGTTGTGATTCTATTTCTTTAATAATTTTTTAATAATCTTTAATAATAAGAAGTACTTGTACACCACCAGAATACACATAAAATAAACTGTTCTCAGGTGCTTTACATAAAACTGCATAAATTAAAGTATTATGTATATTTTAATCTAGGTTACAAGTATATTATGACTATGGTGTGTAAGCATTACAAAAATGCATTGTTTATTACCCTACTACCCCAAAATCAATATGTGGTAAAATAAAAACATTTTTAATTGAACCAGAATATGTTCACACTGCCTGTGCTAGAATTATGCAAAACACAAACAAAAGATACCGATCTAATATAGATAACAACCATCAGAACTAATACTTGATAACCCTAATTGGATTATGAACAGATGTCGTCTGATTACCACTGGGCAGTATGTGTTGAACAAAAAAATATTACCCTAAAAATTCTGTTCACAATCCATTACATGGGTTGATTACAATGATTACACTCATGACTACACATATTCACAGACAACGTTATGTATGCAGAATGTACAAGACAGATACAAAGTTCAAGTGTACAGCAGTATTTAGGTCACTTGAGATAGAGCAAGTGACCTGAATGGCAAGGTGACTGTATTAGAGAGACTAATATATTGTACTTTACCTCACTATTAAGGTCATTTGAGATCAAGCAAGTGACCAGAATGGCAAGGTGACTGTATTAGAGAGACTAATATCTTGTATTTTACCTCACTATTAAGGTCACTTGAGATAGAGCAAGTGACCTGAATGGCAAGGTGACTGTATTAGAGGGACAAATATCCTGTATTTTATTTCGCTATTAAGGTCACTCAAGACAGAGCAAGTGACCTGAATGGCAAGGTGACTGTATTAGAAGGACTAATATCCTGTACTTTACCGTTATAGAAATAATATGGGACTATCCTAGGGTGACCTTAATTGTGAGGTGACTGTATTACCAAGGTTAGAATATACTTCTAGCCGGCAGTAATGGCGCTGCATGCCCGGGGTCTCACCTGACATTCTCTTTTCTGATACACGACTCCTTCAGTTGTCTGCGCAGCTGCGGCAGTGTGAAGATCTCAATGTCTCCCTGGTTTGTCAGGCACACCAGGTCATTCTCGGAGTAACGCTCGTCTGTAACAAACCAGAATCTATACATTAATAGGCTAACTTGGAGCCACAACAGGTGCCTCTCCTCCCAGATGCCGAAGTCCACTCGGATCTTTCGATGATAGCCTTTTCTAGGTGGTGTTTCTCTTACTATTGTATTGTGGTAGCCAATTCACACGACTGCACCAAGGCACACAAGTGGTTGGTTGCTCTATGGGTGGGTGTAAGCTAGTCATAATACTTGGATGATAAGGGAAGGTCTCATAATATTTAGATGATAAAGGAAGGTCTCATAAGTTAGCAAAGTGTAATAAACATGTTTCATACAGGGTCATATCACCAGCCATGCCCACTAACATGTTTCATACTGGGTCATATCACTAGCCACATCCACTAAACATGTTTCATACTGGGTCATATCACCAGCTACACCCACTAAACATGTTTCATACTGGGTCATATCACCAGCCACACCCACTAAACATGTTTCATACTGGGTCACATCACCAGCCACACCCACTAAACATGTTTCATACTAGGTCATATCACCAGCCACACCCACTAAACATGTTTCATACTGGGTCATATCACCAGCCACACCCACTAAACATGGTGTGGAACTAATTATTTTTTGTCACAAAAAAACACATCCTCAAAATATTTTGCAGAAACTCTAAAGATATTATAGAAACACACACCGACTGTTTAGAATCACCCTAGTGATTCTGGAAAGTCAGAGGCACAAAGACTAACTGTGAGGTTGAGTGAACTCTGCACTCGATGGGCTTACACTTACAACAAGTCATTGTAATAAGGTCTCCAGTGGCACTGAGGGTTGTTCATGTGTAATATGACATTTTCAAAAACTTAACATGCACAATCTACACAACATTTCTGTAATGTTAACTCAGCTGTAAGCCCTATTCCGATAGCAGTGCTTCTGTTGGCAGTAGGCCACTGCCCCACCCTCTATCACCCTCTTCATCTTACACTTTTTCAATTGTAAATAGCAAATTTGAGGTAAGGGGTGATTTCACAGGTTCACAAATCTAAAAACGTTGTGTTTCATATCGATTCATGCCACTCACCCCAACCGATACAGTGTGGCATTAACAAAGCAATCCAAAATGTTCCAACAGGTGGCGCCACATTATCTATTTATTTCCCCCTGTCTGCTGGGACTTTGTGAACTAAACGTTCTATAAAAATGACAAAACATATAGGTTTAGTACTAACTACACCACTGTAATCACGATGACATACTACAAGAGAGAAATAGGAGATGAAAATACTTACCACTGCGACTGCGGAAGTTTACGTATCCGACCCGCCTCACTTTGGATCCTTCGTGCGCCGTCAATTTGTACTTGTTGTTGGCCTTGAGACTCGGCAGTGAAAAGATCTATGAGCACAGAACCAGTTTAGTTTGACAAATACCACTTAGAGTAAGAGGACATAATTCTGCTATGTATGATGTATTACTCTTTGCATAGCTAATGCAATTTTGTTTTAATGTTTTAACTTTTTTTGCCAGACCCCCATTTCTATGGCAACAGACAAAATTATGATGGAGTTGTTATATATAATAAAATGGTAAATAGTAAATTTGACCATGCAATCATCATGATAGAATTTTGATTATTTATAATAAGGTAACTTCTTAAACCAAGCTCAGCGGCACATCAATACAAAAGGCTTAGTCAACCTAGGAATCAATATGCCATATTAAAGTCATCAACAGATGGATTGATATGCCAGGGAGCTAAGGTGTGTGGGTACACAAAGTTATCATGCCTACTACAAGCGATATTAAATTGCATTTGACAGTTATGGATGACTATATTTGTAGTATTACTTTCTGCATGAGACTCACCTTGAACTGCTCCTCTGAACACAGGAGCACCTGGTGGCTGCCGGTCATGTCAGGGGCCTTGACGCGTTCATGCTGCACCTCAAGTGGCGCGGGCAGGGGCTGGGCGTTGCGGTCTATCACACTGATACTGATGACAGGGGCATGGTGCTTCAGCTGGATCTCTTTAGCTGCACAACAATGACAGCACATACATTACATACTCGACATTAACACTGGCCCACTGGTCCGGAGCCTTTTTTGAAGCTGTTAGGCCAGTTCGGGCCTCCAGTTTTCATATTTTATTGGCCCGACGGGCCACTGGTTTCAATCCGATTGGTCACAGTCATTTTTAATTGTTTCTCTCACATATCACCCCCAGGCTCTACAATTAAACAAAATATGCACCTGATGTTGCATTCTCGCTTGAATAGTTCAGACTTGGTTGAAGTTCACATATTTATCTTGATATTACTGTTCCTTGCTTCGCACTAACTTCTGAACGTCACAGCGATCCGTCCCGACACAATTTTGTATAATCATCGTCCAGTAACAACTCATCTCTGAATCTGTTGCCGTCCTTAACTCGCAGCATGGCGATTATCAAGCATAAAATAACTGAATAACATGCGAAGGGAAGAAAATTAAACATGAACAATATGGATGTCAGCGTGTAACCACACATTCACCTGGTGCCACCTAGCAATTATGTCCACTGCTATTTCATGTGGCGCCATCTACTGAATTGTGATGTTACATAATTGCATTTTTGTTTTTATAAAAAAATGCATAGTATATATTCTCGCAAAATTTGGGCCAGTATTTTTTTGGCAGGCCAGTAACTTTTCAAATCTACTGGCCCGCGGGATACAAAACCTTAATGTCAAGGCCTGTATATGCATATACTTTGACATAATATCTGTAAACAAATATACATAGAAATGCACAGTGTAGGTTCCCTCTCTTTTGATTGGCCACACTGTGGTGTTAAGTAGGTGTTTACAGTGGACAATATCTGCCACTGCTGCTAAAGTAAGTCGAGTAAGAACTCGGAAGCCTTACCAATTTGGCACTGTACTGCCTCCGAGTCACGCTTGTCGCTAGCTGGCATCGTGATCTGGTATATATAGACGGTACCGGCGTTGGTACCGGCCCACAAGGTAGGGGTGTGACTCTGGCCTGAAACAAGGTAATTTTTAGTTAACAACTCTAAGTAATTACCTCTATGCTTTTTCAAATACATCGCCATTTGACAGATCAGAGGTCAAAGGTTCAAGGAAGTGAATGGACATAGAAAAACGCAAGTGGACCTTGTTGCCTGGGAGGAGATTCACCTACAACGCTCCAAAGTTAGCACAACAATATATAGACTAAGTGAGAGGACGTAGGAGGCAGTGAGCGAATGCTGTACACACCATTGATGAGGAACGTATCGTAGAACGCCAACACCCTGACCATGGAGGCCATTGCGTCGTCCGTTGACCGTGCTTCCACCTGGCGCTCCACTGGCTTTGGAGACTCAATTGCACTAGATGGCGCCTCTGCAGCAGCGGCACTGGCGCCCTCCGATGCATGTGCTGCGCCGCCTTCTGCCGATGCTGCAGTGGCTCCCTCTGCCGCCCCGCTGCAAGACAACAGTGAAAGTATTAGTACTTCCTGTCTATTGTTTCGCAATTACCTGTCTACAGTTTCACAACTTCCTGTCTACCATTTCACAACTTCCTGTCTACAGTTTCATTACTTCCTTTAATAACTAACAGCGACATTTCTAGCTATCTGTACATTTCCTCTAATCAAATTAGAAGTTTCTAGCTGTCTGTATATTTTCTCTAATAAAATTAACAGTTAAACACATAATGAAAACCATTTAAGTAAAAACCCACACACCACAAAAGAACTTCATTAATTTGGACACTTTGGTCCCCAGTGTACATGTCTGCATTTATTATTTTTCAGGATAAACGAATCGCTCACATCACGGAAATCACATTCCCAGATGCTGACATTTTCAGACTCTCAGGGTGTGGATTAACAACTCTATACACATGTTAACTTGATGCGTACAAAGAGCTGTCCCTCACCTCCTTGACTCAGCCCTCTCCTCAGCCTTGCTGGGACTGTCCGCTGCCTTGCGTCGGCCGCCCTGGGCTGAGGACCGCCGTCCACGCAGACGACGGAATGACTCACGCAGGGACTTCTTGAATGACTTACGACGTGACATCGCACTCTCACCCGTCCCTGTCAGGTCTGAAACACAACACACACCCGTCGACGATAATGAACCACAAGGCAGAGGGACATTTTGTTGAGACATTGGTTGGCTTGGATGTAAAAGTAAATTTTATTTTTTATATGCCAGGGTATCCAGTCCTTAGGAGAGCCCAAAACACTTCACACTTCAGCTTCTGGAAGACTTGTTCATTTGAACACCATCTCAACTTCACTGGGAAACATTCAGTCACACTTCAATTACTGCCATAAAGATTATTCGTTCACATACACCCACCACTGTCTGTAGCCAGGTTAAGTGAACTGAAGTAACATGGAAATTTACCAGTTTTGGGGGCCCTGGGGGCCCTTAGAATGATTCAATCAAAGATAGATTTCTTGTGCATAATGGCATAATGGCAGTGGCCTAAGATATGCCTATGCAAAATTAGAGAAAAAGTTGCTGAACGAGATATGACAGCTTACGGCACACAGGGGACGGGGGAAGCAGAGTGATGACATAAGTAAATGTACTTTGATTTTACATGTTTTGCCTTGGCAAAGAAAACATTCTATGAAAATAATATCATGGTTACATTTGAAAACACCTGTCAAGTTTGTGTAGAACAGGCTAACAAATCAGTCATACAGCATGAACAACCAAGGATTCTCAAAGTGGAATCAATAGAGTTGAAAACTTGTTTTCTCTTATCTTATATTTTAGAAATATGGCAGTATTTTATCCATTCTGAGAACATGTTGACCTACAGCTGTATGTTATAGCAGGCTACCATGAATGATAAGAAATACACATGCACCTATGGCCGTGCAGGCACTACTTATTACTGTGAAACTACGATCCGTCTGCTAGGTGCTTGGTGGATTTTCCACGAACTACGAGCAATGCTACGGCAATTCACAAATTTCCGCGTGAACAATTTAAAACTACCGTTTATTATTGCCAAATGACACTCGTTGACCGGCGCTGTTTTGCTGCCAAATATATCGTTATCATGGTCGATGTACTAATATGTTCATGCGATTTCGCTTCTGAAATGGTGTGCGGGGCCATTTACCTAACGCGTACTGGCAACAGCGTTATTAATTAAAGGGCACCATAGCCAGGCAAATTACCCGGGTCCTGGCTCTTGACAAAAACCCTGATTTGATTCCCATAGAATGAATGCTATTTTATTCAAACAACTTCACCCAGTAACAAAATAAAAAGCCTGAGAATGGTGGACTTACCGCTTGGGTTCAGTGTGCACTTGCTACTGATTTGAGACCTTTGGATGTAGTCAAACACACCAAAGCCATGTGCTGTTCCCACGGCAACGCTGTAAACACAAACACCACAGTGTCAACTACTGACTACATGCACACAGCACATTCACTGGTGACCCGGTCACTCTCATAGGCAGATGTAAGACTCATATACACTTTCAGGTGATGCTCATCATTGCAACATTAATCTGCATCGTGGTTTCCGAGAAATTAAATAGTAATATGTATAAATTAGTAATACTGTTTAAAATGATTCTCATATATCCTAAGCTTTGTGCTTTGCAAATGGGCAATTCCAACAAAAATACCCAATCGTTAAGACTTAAATAATGCCTAACTAAAATTGACAATTATGAGTAACAGAATTAAAAGTAATACGACTAAGTGCTGCTATGACTTGCTACAGACAACGGGACACTTACAGTTGCCACTCGGGGTGCAGTGCGAGGGCGGTACAAGCGGCGGGGGGTTGCACCTGCACCACACACATGGGCTGGAAGCCAGCGGGGAACTTGAGGTCTCCGTTCTTCACGGGAAGGCCCTTGTGTCCCTTCCACACAAAGTTGTCACGGTCACTAACAACGTTCATAGACGCTACTTTCACCTCTTGTTCCTGCTCCTCGCGACTCAGCTCGAAGACAACGACCTGACCCGCAGTCCCAGCCACCACGAGTGTTTCGCTGAATGGGCACAGCACGATCTTCTGTATGGCCAGGCGGGGGTCGTCGCTGTAAGGGTCAAAGGTCCCCACCTGCCATATAAGGACATCGGTTATGGGTTATTACAGTGTAATTACGACATGGAAATAAATTGAAACTGAATAGCGATATGGATTGACGGATCGAGAAACTGACGTTATAATGATTATTATGTGCGTGAATGCCGTCAAGATTTGTCTATCAACAACGTTTAGATATGTGTGTTACAATACTAGAGCGGCACGACATCAGTCATATCAATCTTCGGGGATGAAACAGAATGAGTGGTCACACCAATAACACATACAAAGTAGATTTTGATCCCTGAGTTGCTGTGATCTGACTGGTTGACACAATGTGCAATATAGTGCGGTATCCATTCATTTCTCAATCTACGAGATGCAGCGCAAAACTGCATTTAATACACCCAAACAAAATTTGCAATTTGAATTTTTCTGTGTCATGTAAACAAAAAGTAGATATTATAAACAACTCTACTGTCTATATAACGGATGCAGGTTGCTTTTAATGGCAAAGCCATTTGACATTCACAGTTGTCAGGATATTCATCTACATCCAAGACAACCAATTCAGCAAACGATCTATTAATAATTACCACCAGGCAGGGACTAATGCAGGATCATATTTTTACCCATCCTGACAGTGCCATGCATCATGTGCCCAAAAATTGTACCACTCCAAATAGTTTGCAGTCGACAGGTGTGGCACAAAAACCTTAACCCTTAGGCACAATAATCCAGAGGCAGCATAAAAAAAACTCAGAACGCGATGACATGGGCAGAGGTATCACCGACGACACCGCCACTGGCGCAGTCTCCACTCGGTCCACGCCATTGTCTTCCCGGTGAACGATGGCAGTCACCGTAATTTTTGTTGGTTTTGATGAAAAAAACGTTAATGCCATTTTGACATTTCTTTGACGGCGGCAGCGAAAACAAAAATGCTATATTGCAGTTTCAATTGATAGTGTCACGTGGTTTCAATTAACCGGATCCCTCTAGGGAAAAAAACGAAGCACGTGCATTCAGTGTATTGGGCGCCAAAACCCCGAACGCTCCTGATTACTGATTACACAAAGAATAACCGGCCAGCACTGGAATGCTAAATAAAGAAATCGTCCGTAAACTCGGCTAAAACGATGCCGTTGTAATTTTGGTCGAATTGCATGTTACAAAACAGTTTTAGCGGGCAAAGTTAACACCACGTTAACAAAGTGTAAAATACGGTCATTTTTAAGTACTTTACATCCCGACCACAACTGGTTCGTGTCAGTCTTTTGAAGGCTTTTTAAAATTAATAAAATAAAATATTTAAGTTAATCTAATACAACATTAAACAAGTACAATCCTCCACTATCGCTGTCATTTATATGTTCCAAAACGTTACGACTACCAAACCACAAGTACGTAATAACGTACGTTTTGTTGGACATCGAGAATGTATGCTACCACCCCTAGATGCTCGGCGATTTGTTTATTAGCAATTCAAATGCCGGAAACTTTCCCACAACAGTCTTTGTAGTGCCAGTTTTTGACTGACAGCAGTAATTAACAATGTGTCTACGATGTTGCATTAAAGCAGTCTCCATTTGAATATTGTGACAAACTATACACACGCACCACAGGTGCATAGAGTATTTCCAGGCTGTGCCAACGTCAGAGAAAGGCTCCGTGCGTGCGAAGCCCGTCACACAGCCCATTGTATATAGCGTAGGGTGGGTGGGTGGGTCATTACACAGTTACGGGTTAGTACCCGTCAGTCAAAATTCTTATCCACTTCGGACTGATTCAGCCCGTGTCCAAATGTTGGGGTGATGGGTCTCTGTATCAGGCCTTCGTGGCCACCAAAAAAAAAACTTTATTTATTACCCGTCCAAATGACGGGTTGACACAATTCTTACCGGTGGCAGCCCGTCCAAATGACGACTCAGCCCCGTCCAAATGACAGGGTGACGGGTCTCTGCATTAGTCTATGCCACCAGGGACCGTTTCACTAAAATTTTTATAAGTTCATTAACCAATTTTTTTTGTTTAAAATCAATTTTCCTCCTTAACAGTGATCTTGTATACTGAAAACTGTCAACACCAGGAGTGTCCCCAGACGTGACGGTAGTTTTTTTAATTTTGAAAACGCTCCTTAATTTTATCAACAGATTCTGTCTAATGATGGACTTTCCTTACTAGTCCATTGTCATGATGAAACAGCCCCAGGTAACGGAAAAGACAACTCCCTTATAGATTCAACTGCTTTCAGTAGTTAGAAGGGAACGCACCTTGCGGAAGGGTGGCCACTCCTCATCAGCTTCGGCGGTGCCCTGTTCTCCCAGTCCATCCCCGAAGATGTTCATTGTCTGCAGCTTGTAGAGCAGAGACACAGCCACACCTGATACGTCCCAGAACCGGATTGAACCATCCTCGTGTCTACACCCACGTCATCAGGTCAGTACAATGTCATCATATGTCATCGTGTCAGTACAGTGTCATCACACATGACGTGTCATGACAGCAAATACGTAACATGCATGTTTTGAGAGCCAACGAAAGACGTACTAATTTAAGCGTACATATGGCAGTGCATAACATAATGTATAGGCCTACGAAGTCTTGGAGGACTTTTACATGACATTACATTGACATTTATTTATTTATTTGTTATGGCTTTTTAATTAATTTATTATAATTCTTATTATTTATAAATTAATGTTTTATTTGTGAGCGCAAAGAACTCCTATTCCTACCGATGTGGAGCACAGTAACGCAGCGGTAAGAGCTCCAGACTCTCAACTGAGAGAACGCGGGTTCGAATCCTGTGCGGCAGTGTTCTGAGGACTGGATACTGCGCTATATAAGAATTTACCTTTACATTGACCATGCCACTGTATTGTTCACAAAAGGGGGCATAAAAGGGGTACATACCCTGTGAGAAGGAGGTCCCTGGTTGTCCACTGCTGCAAGTTTGTGCCCCCCTGGATAGGCCAGTCCTGCAAGCATCAGACATTACAGGTATCAAAGCACAGGTAACATTACAGGTGACATAGAGCACAGGTAAGATCACTACTGTTTGTTTGTGTTGAAATGTGCGAACTGTGCAAAATACTACCTGATGAAATCTCACTTGATTTTGCATTACATTTTACTAATGTGATACATCTGTGACTGGAGTGCAAATGTAGTTATTACTCTATAGCATTTGTCATGAACATTGTATTCCGAGTAGACGTTTAAATATGTATAATGCATACTAATATATATCACTGCAGCCCTTTTTAGGAGCAATATGACCAATCACTGTTGGATCAGATGACAGATTATCGCTGAGATAAAACTATGCCAATAACCATGCGAGTTAACACTGACCCTGGTGGAGAAGTTTGGCATCTGTTGCTCGCCGGCATCAATGATCTTGTTGCCGAGTTGCTCTGGGATGTTGCCAACATGCTGTGCACAGGTGATGGCTGACGAGTGCAGACTGCACAGGTAGGGCAGCTTGTAGCAGGGCCAGCCTTCTGTCTCCAGGTCGACCGCTACAAGTTCCTCCTCTGCTAACACCAGCACAGAGTGCGGGCAGTCGTACTCTGTAAAGAAGAAGGGAAGTACTAATATAACACAGTATCCAGTCCTCGGGATTGCTCAGAGCGCTTTACACTTTAACAAATACTCCCAGGCAGACATGTTTCATCATACACTATCTTGATTTCTCTGGGAAGTATTCAGCCATGCTGCAATTAATGTGAAGAAAAGTCGCACGGAAATATCCCCCACTGTATAGCCAGGTACTTAATTTATATGGCAGCAACAGGGTTTGAACCCAGGTTCTCTCGATTGAGCCTGGTGCACTAGCCAATGCGCCACCACAGAGCACTGTAAGAGGTGCAGCTTATAATAAAACAAGGTAAATTCTTTGCACGATATCCAGTCCTTATAACCATTCATTGCACTTTACCCCCCCAGGCAGGTATATGCAATCCACCACTGACTATAGCCAGGTACTCATTCATATAGCTGAGTGAACTGGAGCAACTTGGAGTGAGTGGAGTTGTCCAAGCTTTGACAGAGGCAAAATTATCCTCTTGGTTCAGGCTAGCGTTCCATTCCCATAAATGTACTGACTTTTGACAAATATTAAACAATTAGTCTTTTACAAGATGATTTTGCACACATCAAGTGTATTCCCAGCATACACTGCACATATTTCACACTCTTTCTGCAAACCGTCAACGTCATCATTCGCTAACCACAAGATTTTCTCAAGAACAACCATCTAACCATTTATTTACCCAATCAATCAACAGAACTGTTAACTACCACCACCATTACTAAATCAACTTACCCATCTTTTCTACATTTTCTGTCTCGTCACTGGTGCAGAGTGTGACAAAGTCAACGATGCGTGACGTGAACTCGAAGACGACATGTGCCTGTGCATTGCCTTGCATCACGCTCACTGTGTGTCTGTCTCCGTAGCTAGCCCGGGGCATCCCTCCAGAGAAGATGATGAACGGCTCGCTGAAACAGCACAGAGATGATCGATCTAGCCCAGATATGTATAAAGGTACAGGTGTTATATAGTTGTCACACAGGTGTTATATTATAGTTGTCAAACTGGAGTTACATGAAGGTAAAAAGGTAAGTTCTTATATATAGTACAATATCATTACGACTGGTCAGTTTTCTCATTTAGGGTTTGATAAAAAAGCTAAAACGACCTTTGTAGAATTTTGTAGTCACAAACCATAAATATTTTGGTTGTATAATTGTGTAAAATCATGTAATCGTTTTGACCTATCGCAGTGTGTAGATGTGTCTTAAATGCTCACCACAGCCCGTGATAAAAAACACTGGTATTTTGTGGGATTGTCAAACTTCTCAAGACCCATATGAAGAGAGAAAACACCCAGAGAACTCTCCACTGTTCTCACGCACCTATGTCAAGTTACTGCTCATGTCATGAGCCACTCCACATGGCTCTAACAGCCTAACACCACACTCTCCTTCAAACTGGACAACTGCTGACACTTTCAGGAAACAACACAACATTGCATCTGCTCCTTATGACTATCACAAGTGCCACACATCACACGCCTATTCACTCAAGCACCAACTTGACTTATTTTCCAAGTATTTGTACAAGAATTCCACCACAGCATAATTACTATGCAGGAAATATTCATTCATGCTAGCTTACATCCATCAAAGCAGCAACAAACCAAGGGTTGCACTTATCATTACTACAGTACTTAACACTGTTCTTGCCGACAGTTTGATTTCTGATGTTACCAATTATTTATATTGAATGCAACAGATAACTTCCAGATGTATTATAAGCTATAAATTGAACACTATTGCATCCCATGGAGAATGACTGACCACTCAATTCGTCCACTGAAAAATTAAATAATGCTAAATAACTTCTTAGATGTGTTTTTATATGTGCAAAATCGTCTTGTAAAACACTACCTAATGATTTAATATTTAATATAATCAAAAGTCAGTACATTTATGGGAATGCAACGCTCGCCGGAACCAAGAACGTGTTGATCTTCTTGCCACGTTCAAAGCTTGGACAACTCCATTCACTCCACGTTACTCCAGTTCACTCAGCTATTTGAATGTAGACCAGAGGCCAATAGTACAAGGATACAAATGAACATAAACAGAGGCGAGTGGACACCGGCAACAGGGATGAGATACACATACAATGTTTCCAAGTTAACACAATGTGTACATACGGGGGAGTAGGGACTGAATACAGGTTGGAGCATTAGAATACCAGCCACGGTCCTGTTGGTGTTATCGTGCACTGGCACAATAAAATGTCAGTTGTCTATAATGGATTTCTTCTGTCTCGACTGGTGTGGGATTGGAGTATCAGGCAACTTACGTTTTTGTGGTCTTCCATGAAATCTTGTTGATGGCTTTGCAAGGAAATGGACCTACAAACAAACAATAAACATGGTACAAAATGATAATTTAACAGTGGCAGGTAAAACTACCTCAGGTGTTACTTCTGTATATAAACATATATGTATATAAACATATGACACAAGGCATGTACTTTATTTTTCAGTCATACATAGTAAGGTTGCAGTTGTATACATTACATGGGTATCTCATTTTAGACATAAAAACTTGACCCCTTTCTAATTTACTGCACAAAAATTTTTTTTTCGTTGTAATAAACATGACCGAAACTATTATTAGCAATGATTAAACTACACAAAACATGCCATGAAAGTGATGAGTTTGTGGAGATGATCCCCAACAAGACAGCAATACAGTCATTAGTGACTCACATGAGGGTCATTTAGATGAGGCACAATCAATCACAGACCAACCTCTTAAGTAGCTGTTCACAATTAAGTACCACATTTATATATACATTAGATTTTTCATGTTTTATGTGTGGGCGACAACAGTTCATCACGGACGAGAAACTTGATACAGCGATGGAAAACTTTCAGAGTGTAACTGTGTAATATACCACTGATGTCTTCACTCTAGTTATAAATAGACATGTGTAAGAGTTTATTCACTACAACTACACCAGGAGGAGAACTGGAGAACAGCTGCCAAAATGTCAACTAGCCAGTAATTAATGCAGAGAGGTTGTCTAAAAAGAGTGAATTATCCTGTAGGCTGGAGACAGGTGCTAGTTGCTTTGTATGTGTTATAACACACCAGCAGATACACTGACAGTGTCACAGTCTGCAGGACCTTGCACGGCCACCAGCAAATTGTCAACTTAATTCTTCTATTACACTAGTATATTATTGACATTATTTATTCATTACTATTTTGCGGTATATTTATTTATAAATTGTTCATGTTTTTTTTCTATTTTAATGAAAATATCAATATTTTTTATTACTGATTTTTTTATTTTAGTATATGTATATATTTTTTTATTTCTCTCAGCTTAGGTTTGTTAAGTACAACTCTATAGTCAACTCTTACCAACATTTTATTTTTATTATTCACATTTCAGTACCTAAATTAATCACCATTTACGTTTTAGCATTTTATACAAATTGTAAACACCCTTGAATAGTTTTATTCTGAAAAGGAGTGTCCAAATAAAGTGTAGTATTATTATAGTGAAGAGATATTGCAGCTGCAGCTGCTAAACCATTTCAAGTGGAGCTCAACATGTTTGGTAGAAACAGCAGTAAATCAAGTAGGCGTTTACAAAATCCCTAAGGGAGAGGCTTTTAAGAGAAGAATCTTTAAGAGCCCAGACTGCAGTGGGAACAATATTAGAAAAGCTTTCCTTCCAGACAGTGGCTTTACCATGGCAATGACAGCAATGGAACTGATTATGCATGAAAGCCTTGGTCAATTCCCCACTGCCAATTCACAAAGGCATTTCACAAATCCCCTCATTTATGGTTCATAGGGGCAAACAAAAGGCCATCTGCTGTCCAAGTGGGAACTATAGAACAGCTGTGTGTCACTAGCCAGGGTAACACCCCACAGACAATGGACAGTAATGATCCCTCCCTAACAAACTCCTACTATTCCATTTTCAATCATGTGTAGTGCACACATGAATAGTTTACCAGTATACACCTTCATTAAAAATATAATCTGTTTTGTCCCGTCTTGTTTATATATAAAAAAATGTCAGTTTCCCTTTCAATTGTTTATTAAATTGCAAAATTACAACAAACATAGCTACTTCTCCAAAATATAATCATAACTAATAAAAACAAAAATATATCCTGTAGCACTGCTACTGTATCTCAGTGTGTATTATATGGTGTATCTCACAAATCTTCTCAACTCAAGTGAAATGGGAACAGGAAAATTCAATTTTAAAACTTTCTTGAATGACAGACCAATGCAGTCTTTGATATATTAAAATAATAAAAAGAGTGATTTTTTACTTAATTCCTGGACCAATGAATCTATCCTTCTCACCCAAACACCTTCTTATCATAATACATCTAGATAGATTGTTTTGTTTTCTATGGCAACCACAGATTAAGAATTCAATTTCAGTTGCTAATTTCTGTTTCATGCTCACATTCTCTGTTAAGATTCATGGCTGAACCCTCACCCTTTGTGGCTGCCCCAGTAACACCCTGCCACACCCTTATCACACAACCCTATTTCCATATGGCACGCCCACTGAACTGACATCTGATATCAATACCCCTTGTTCATACCACCCACATTCACTGCCCCCCAGTTGCTACCCCAGTGAATATATCAACCCATCATTATGCACCCTATCCCAGCTGCTGGTATCAGCTAACAAATTAGACAGAAAAACTAAGCCGCCCCATTTGTTTAACCACACAGCTTCTTGATCCCCATGTATACAATGTCAGCCTAAGCTCTAAACGGAATGCAATTCACCGGCCAGCAAAGATATCAAAGGCCCAGCAGAATCACACCCAGCAGAAATGCAGGGGATTAAGCCAAGTCACAACAAATCTCCCAGATGCTGTGAATGCCACATTTAAGTATCTGGGTAAGACCAACCATCTGTCTCCACTGCACTGTAAGCTCTAGGCTTCGTCTAGTCTCAGCTTCCACAAGTTGGCAGTCATGCTACCACTGCACATCTCTTTTCAAACACAAAATAAACATTCATCTGGCAAGTAAATTGTCAAATTTACATAAATCTATGAAATTAATAAATACTGCAGTGCTATATAACAACTGAACTGACTGTAAACAGTTCAAATGTTGCCTTTCATGGGATTTGCTGCTACAGTTGTTGTTTTCCACATTGGATAGTTTCCCATCAATATTTGTATCATCTCAGTACAGGTTATAATCGGATATGACATTGCTGACCAGCTTCCTAAATCACTATTAGGCTAAGGCAATGTTCACATCTACTGCGGATCAACTAATGCGGATCAACCAATGCCGATCAACTAATTCGGCTCTGTTAACATACACATAGTTAGGCCGGATTAAGTGCCAACCGAATTAGTGCACCAGGGGGCATAGTGTGCGGGTTATAAGCACTCACACAGTTGTCTCGCGAGAGCGGAAGTCAACTTATCAATATGGCAGGTTACCAGCTTGATGTTATTTTCCCGATAGTTGTCCTTTTGACTGTAGTAGCTCGTGTACTTATTAACCACAGGAACCAACTGCTTCAAGCAGCAATGTTACAGAGATTCTGTACGAAGCTTGTTACAGCAATGGCGGCATGACAAAGGTCACATACGGTCTCGCGGTCTGCGCGAGGCTACAACCCTCTGTCATGCAGCAGCGCCGCCATTGCCGAATCAAGGCAAACGGTGCATTCACATTTGCTAATCCGCATCCTAATTCACAAATTTTCCCGCATTAGAATTCGGATAGCTTAATACGGATCAAAAGTGTTCACATTGCGCTACCCGAATTGGGATCTGCATCCTAATGCGGATTAAAGTTGTATGTGAACACGCCCTAAGTGTGTTGGCCACAAACCAGCCTTGGTCATCAATGGCACTCACTAAAACAATCCAAACAAGTCTAATTTAATTAAAAACATGTATATTTTGAACTGAGTTGGTAATGGGAATAATCTAGCTGTGGAAAGAGATGTTTCATGGATTGTCACTATGGAGTGACACGTGCCCCAAAAAAGTTATTAGCTGCCTCGTGTTCAGTCATGCTATCAAGTGACGACAGTGTCATTCACATATTACTGTTATCTGTCTACAAGACATGTCAGTGTGACATCATGTCCAGTCATCCAACCATGACAACAATGTGACAATACCAGACTGATCTCGCAGCTCTTCATATCACACATGACAGTGTAGACCATGTGTAAACCATTAAATCCTCAAGCACCTCCCACCAGGAGAAACAACCACCTGTTTTCAGAGTTATTCTATTTGTGATTGAAAATTACACTTTGTGCTGTTGAGAAATTGTCCGTTTTAACTCCCAATCGCCAGAGAGCAAAGGAATTTAGGTATGCAATTTGAAATAATAATAATAACAATATACTTCTGTGACACCTAGATGCAAAGGAACCTGAGTTCCGAGGCACAACAAAACAAGGACCATGTAATCAGGAACAGAGACACGCAAGGATGGTCATCATTAATGCAAGGGATCACTGAAGATTTAGGGTGGGAAAGAAATGTCAAACAAATAAATTTCCTACTGAAGGTTGCTATAGTTTCAGATGATTTTTAAGTAATGGGGAATACATTCCCGATGTTGGCTGCAGTTACAACAGCTCTATTATGGGCTAAATGATTGATGGTCCATACAACATGATGCAATGCAGAAAGTCAGCCGAACTGATACATCCAAAACATACTGTGCTAGATACTCAGCGACAATGATTTATCACATGATTGTACAGTATAAAACCATTTAAACGTAACACAATTTAGTCGATTTCTCGGAGCCAGGAAGACATCTGATCAGTATTATGTGCTGCATCAAGTCATCTAGCACAACATAAACAGATCAACGTGGGCCAGGTAATAGTGGATCAAGTGTTCCTGCACTAAACACATGGCTCCAAAGACTACATGATGGGCCATCAACCTGGCTGCCACACCATCCCACAGGGTATTCACGACCCAACACTGAGTGCCATTACCACGTAGCTGTGTACTCACCATACGGTGTAGTTGCCTGCTCCATGGGCTTCGTCGAGTCCGAGACGCTCCAGATGGTGTAGCTGCCATCAGAGTGCGCACTCATGAACTGTGTGCCCCCACGCTGCCACGCCAGCGACTCCAGTTGCTGCAACAACCAATGTCATGTAGACACCAAACAACCTCAGAGAGAGAGAGAGAAAACCAACCTTAAGTAGGGACAACAAGCACCTCACAAAGAGAACAACCAACCTTAAGTAGGGACAATAACCAACTGTGCTTGGACACAACAACCAACCACATGTAGAGACAAGAAGCACCTCACAAAGAGAACAACCAATCTTATGTAGGGACAATAACCAACTGTGCATGGAGACAACAACTACTTGTAGAGACAACAAGCACCTCACAAAGAGAACAACCAACCTTAAGTAGGGATAATAACCAACTGTGCTTGGAGACAACAACCAACCACATGTAGAGACAACAAGCACCTCACAAAGAGAACAACCAACCTTAAGTAGGGACAATAACCAACTGTGCATGGAGACAACCAACCACATGTAGATACAACAAGCACCTCACAAAGAGAACAACCAACCTTAAGTAGGGACAATAACCAACTGTGCATGGAGACAACAACTAACTACATGTAGAGACAACAAGCACCTCACAAAGAGAACAACCAACCTTAAGTAGGGACAATAACCAACTGTGCTTGGAGACAACAACCAACCACATGTAGAGACAACAAGCACCTCACAAAGAGAACAACCAACCTTAAGTAGGGACAATAACCAACTGTGCATGGAGACAACAACCAACCACATATAGAGACAACAAGCACATCACAAAGATAACAACCAATCTGACATACAAACAACAACCAACTTCACATACAAACAACAACCAACGTCACATAGAGACAAGCAACCACACAGAGACAACAACCAATGTCATGTAGAGAAAACAAACAACCGCACATTCTGACACTTCTACAGAAAAACACACAACTCATGGACAAGAACATATACAAAGCTTGTTTCAAGTACACACACAGAGCATGTACTGTAAAACCTTAGTGGACATCGTCAGGATTGTGCAATAGTCATTCAGGACTTTCAATTGTCTGTTATAAACAGGTATCTACTAAGACAATCAATAACAGATTAAAAAATACTGGCTCCACAAGAAAAGTCAAAATTACAGATACGTGTATAGTTGAACCTCACTTTACATTTGAACGCCTTTGAAGGGTAGGAAATGAGTCATGCTAATACCATCACCTCGCTATTCATGTTGCATTAGACTCCATGGTACCAAGGGTGGCTGCAATAGTGAGGGTACACTGGATATGTCACTCACTGATGTACACCCACGTACTGATAAAAAGCACACATCGGTACTACTAGAAATGTTTTTCTTTGTACAGCTATGAACTGATAAACAATCACAGACAACATGAATGTTTCAGTACATGTAATGAAGTTTGTAGTATTCCATTCCATTTTATAACTATAGACTAGCCATGTTTCTATTTAACCATGCCACAGTTCATTCTGACTAATCATGCAACAATCTAAAATAAACATGTCTAATTCATCTCTATGGCCCCCTCAACTCTCACTATTAAATACAGCATGACCCTTGCATACAAAAACAACCACATATACCGCAGGGGTATCCCATTACACTCCCAGGGAACAAACACTGCTAGGTGCATAAGCATATGCAGCTAAGCCAATGATCAAACAAGTATTCCTTACAGACACGCTGCTTATGATTAATCCAATTATACCCAAAGTATATGCACACATCCGTCTATCTAGGCACTACAAAATACAGACATTTTGTCTACACCTATTTGAAAGGGCACAATGTTATTGTCTGTACAACAGACTGAGTTTTGTGTGCACTGTGTTTGTATTAGCCATTTCACTGCGGTAGCGTCATCAATTGTCCCCAAAAAACAACACCGCACTACATCATTAATCAAGTCCACTTGCCATGCACCTTGGCCCTGGCAGATACGAAGGAACATGGTTAAAAAATGGACCGGTACTGAGTAGACAAGGGTTAACATGATGCCTGTATGCCAGTGTGTAAGCGCAGAGCCAGTGATTCACCCACACAGACAGATGTTGGAATAGGGTCATGTATTCATGTGGGCCAGCATGTAACAGTCATAACAGTCACTATCAAACGTTCCCACATTTATCCCTCTCACCAACATGCATGTATCTGTTTGTATGCGTTACGTAAAAATAGACCAATAGTGTCCATCTGATCAACAGATCTCTTTTGTAAGTGCTTCAATCCGTCATATGCAAAACTGTGCACTTGGAAAAACCTTCCTGCAAGCCAGCAGAAAGCGTCATAATAGTCAAAGGTAGCCCCAAAAGCCTTAAGAAAACATCATATTTGTCACATAATTGTTACAGAAAGCCCAGAAGCCATCAGAAAGCATCAAAATTATCACATAAAAACATAAAGCCTGGTAAAAACTACAGAACTGTCAGAGAAAGCCTACAAGGGCTCAGAACACTTCAGAAGTGTAGCATATAGCACACAAGCCTTCAGAAAGCTACAGAACCGTCCCAGAAAAACCATCAGCTTTCAAAATTGTTACAGAAACCCCACAAGCTACTGGAAGCCCATCAAGCCAGCAGAAGGCTCCGTGTCAACTGCTACACCTGTCACGTAGTAGTAAACTGTGACTAGCCTGAGCTGTTTACACAGAGTGTTTGCTGTTTGAGCTCAAATATTGTTCTGCCAACAGATGCACCTGCTGCAGCTGCCTCAGACCAGCAGCAGCAGAATAACCACTTTCTAGTCTCAACCCGCTAGAGAAAACTAGGTCAGCAGAATGGGTTCAGTATCAGATAGAATTTATGAAGAGATTAAAGACATATTGTGAAGGAAGGTACCTAGGCTTGTTTAGAGAATACTGGTAGTAGGTGTAGATAGGCTGTTGAAAGTGAGCTTAGAAACATAAGATGGTCATAGAAGACACAACATTAAAGGTGGTGGTCAGTTCCATTACTTACAATCAGCCACGGTGGTGATCATTAACAGGAAGTTTGCTGAATTGGTTCTTTTGAATGTGGGAACATCGCAACTGCACTGAATATGAAAGAGCTTTGCAGTTAACCGTTTCAGTGCCACCGAGCCGAATACACCGATGACTGCTTTTGCCAAGAAGTGCCACGCAGCCGATTGCGCCGATTTCGTTTTGCAATGTGTGCTGGCATTCGCTGGTATCTATGACACCATTTTAAATTGACCAATAAGATTAATCATTACAAATAGGAGGTGTTTGGTTGTTGCTAAGCACATATATTAGTGAATGTAATTATGTTGTGTCGTCTGACTATTGCAGTTTTAGAACTAAATAGAAAATTATCTGCCCTCTCATGAAATGTATAGTTTAGTTGGTGATATTTGAACATTAAGCGCATAATAATACAAGTTTAGAACAGTGTGCAAGTCTCAAAAAAAGGCATGGCATTTCTTGTATGTCAGCGCAATTTTGGCTGGCACTGAAACTGTTAAACCAACCAGCATCTGTTCCATTGCCAACAAACTTGTTTATAATCTGAATGTTGAACGGACAACTTCTGTATGCAGTTTAAAGACTATTTATAGACAATTTCTAGAAAAACAGGAGAAAGTAGCTGAAGAACAAGAGCCAAATAGCAGAGGATTAGAAAACAGATGCTCAAATAATCAGTATGTGGTATTCAACCAAAGAGATCGGCGAGAAACAACTGTGTACAGTCATCTAGGTAAACTATTGTGTACAGTCTGGTACTCCGGGGATAACGAGCTCATCAGGAAAAATCCATCATTAAACAAATCCATCTCTAAATTTAAGGAGCACTTCGAAGATGCATTTCACTAACGTGCTCATTAAAACCATCATAAGCTAAGGAGCGATTTTAAATAGCAGGCTTATGGGCTCACAGCACTGTTAGTGAAACACTGCCCTTGTGCATTGCCACTGTGCAACTAATCAGGGTGTCTTACCTGTGTGGCGTTGTATGTCTGTTCAGCATTGTTTTCCTTGCTGTCCCACAGTACAATCAGGCCGCGGTTGTAGCCTATGAGAAACTGAAACAACACGGCCAAAACAAGTTGTAAGACTCCTCACACCCATTCACTGGGGCATTTTTTGGCAAAAACAATTGCTAGTCATTTACAACACTGCTATCTGTACTACAGTAGTACAGTAACTAGACCTCTGTGTGAGGGAACATGAGGAAAAATGGATGTATCTGGGGAGGTTTTGGGGCCTACCTTGGTCGCGTCTGTGGGGTGCTGGGCTATTGCCTCTACTGCACCCGGATTCACTTTGAAGTCATCAGGGACACTGCAAACAAACACACAGCCACTTACAAACTAGTTGAACACATCATGTCTTCTATCTTAGGTACTTACAAACTAGCTGAACACATCATGTCTTCTATCTTAGGTACTTACAAACTAGCTGAACACATCATGTCTTCTATCTTAGGTACTTGCAAACTAGCTGAACACATCATGTCTTCTATCTTAGGTACTTACAAACTAGCTGAACACATCATGTCTTCTATCTTAGGTACTTACAAACTAGCTGAACACATCATGTCTTCTATCTTAGGTACTTACAAACTAGCTGAACACATCATGTCTTCTATCTTAGGTACTTACAAACTAGCTGAACACATCATGTCTTCTATCTTAGGTACTTACAAACTAGCTGAACACATCATGTCTTCTATCTTAGGTACTTACAAACTAGTTGAACACATCATGTCTTCTATCTTAGGTACTTACAAACTAGCTGAACACATGTCTTCTATCTTAGGTACTTACAAACTAGTTGAACACATCATGTCTTCTATCTTAGGTACTTACAAACTAGCTGAACACATCATGTCTTCTATCTTAGGTACTTACAAACTAGCTGAACACATCATGTCTTCTATCTTAGGTACTTACAAACTAGCTGAACACATCATGTCTTCTATCTTAGGTACTTACAAACTAGCTGAACACATCATGTCTTCTATCTTAGGTACTTACAAACTAGCTGAACACATCATGTCTTCTATCTTAGGTACTTACAAACTAGCTGAACACATCATGTCTTCTATCTTAGGTACTTACAAACTAGCTGAACACATCATGTCTTCTATCTTAGGTACTTACAAACTAGCTGAACACATCATGTCTTCTATCTTAGGTACTTACAAACTAGCTGAACACATCATGTCTTCTATCTTAGGTACTTACAAACTAGCTGAACACATCATGTCTTCTATCTTAGGTACTTACAAACTAGCTGAACACATCATGTCTTCTATCTTAGGTACTTACAAACTAGCTGAACACATCATGTCTTCTATCTTAGGTACTTACAAACTAGCTGAACACATCATGTCTTCTATCTTAGGTACTTACAAACTAGCTGAACACATCATGTCTTCTATCTTAGGTACTTACAAACTAGCTGAACACATCATGTCTTCTACCATAGGTCATATGAATTGATCCGGTTAGATTCTATTAAATCTTCATAAATTTGCTCAAGACATCAGTACAATACTGTTGTACTGATGCCAATCATTTATCATACTACTATTGACGATAGTAGTATAATAAATTATTGGCCTACTACAACACATGTTCAAATTCCTGATATATAGCATTCAGTCAGTGGCAGTGCATTATCATAACTCAAGGCTTCAAAATGGCAAGGGTTCACAAAGTGAATTTCAATATTGCTAGTGAACGTAATCAATTTAACTAAAACGCAATCTGTTCAGTCAAACTGGTTAAGAGACTATTTCATCTGGCTTGAATCCAGTATCGGTGCATCTCACATGTATACCCGCAGTCTTGTCCACACACACAGATTTTCAAATAAGGTGGATGGCCAAACACTTCAAGGGTTAAGGTAAAGTAGGTCCAGTGCCATAGGAATTAGAGTACACTCGAGTGTTGGCATCTAGTGTAACATTGCAACATAAACAGATGTAGTGTTGGCTCACTGCAACGGCCCAGTCACATCGAACATCACAGCCAAGGTGCACCGAATGTACCTCTTTCACTTACAAAAATGAGAATTAGGGAACATTCAGAAATGTTGCATCTGTCATGATTAGGGATCGTCCACAATTGGCAACATTTACCTATTCATACAAAATGTATGAAAAGGGGTGTCAAAGCATTATAAAAATGTCCGTCGCATCCAGGAATTGCATATTTAACCATAGTGATTGTAAATAAATATGTGTAAACATTACTTATTATTATTATGATGGTTATTATACATTCTTTGTCCGATACTTACCTACATGATTTTCTATTAGAAAAATTATTGAAATTTTGATGTATTAATCGAGGTGGAGGAGGGGGGCTGAGAATTTGTATGTTTTGTATTAATAAATAAATGTTAACAATTGTTAAAGACCCCTTACTGAACATATTCATACTGGATGTGTCAGAGCATGCAGAAGCATTGATATAATAATATTGTTGGTATGATACTTCTTGGCGGGCTATTCTTGCCTGGTCTGTACTGAAACTGACACTTTTCTAGAATGATTACACAGGTATGATAACCGTCCTATTGCTCTAGTTTCGACACTAGTACCAGTTTCTACATTTTCATTTTTTTAAAGTTAATAGGCACCTATTACAGTGGTCATATAGTTGGAACTAGAAGTGAAAAATCCCTTCAAGATGAAGGTAGGCCGTTGTGACAAAATTAAATGTGAACAAAATGGAGAAGTAACTGAAATTCTAACTGCAGAAGGCAGTCTACACCAAACATTCCTAAAGCTGTGAATAACCCCACCATATCACCAATTACTCCCCCTCCAAGGGAGGGGGAGGGGCAATGTGTATTGCAACTCTCCCTTAACCTAGTATTACTGGTGAAATGTCCAATTACAATCTATAATGGGTATATCTTTAAATAGCTAACATGAAATACCACAGCTAATGATGCGTGAAACACAAGTATTGAGGGTTTACATCTGGAAAGTACAGACCCAGAGACATAAATGAAAACCAGACAGATAAGATTAGGGACCAAAACACCAACTATTTGTTCCACAGGCACACTGGCCTACCATATAAGAAAATGATCACTTAGTTGAGGGGACCCAGTAACCCAAGCTAGAGTGCCAATTTGTAGCCATCTATGTTATCACAGTGGGACCATTTTATCAAATTACAGGATCAAGTTTCTTAGGCCCTCTGCACAAGGTGTGCATAATCAAATTCCTGTAATCTGTCTTTGGCACCCTCCAAGCAAGATTCCTTATCTTGACTACTCCTGTCATTCTAGACAAACAGAAAAGTGCCTATCACTGCGCACTGTAAAGTTGCCCTTTATAAACTGTCATCAGCAGGGAAACTGATCCTACTATGAGTTACAACATTATATGACAATAATGCCTGTCTGCTCCCAAAAGTCACAATATCACAGCCAGACACAGCTAAATATAGCTACAGGGGCCATATCAAAAATGTATATTATAGTAATACCGCAGTACGTAGGGGAGTGTGGCAATACAAAGTGCACAAGGTTTACATGATTCATTCACTAGTTAATATTGCCCTGGGGTAAGTTAGGAATGCTACTAAAATCTTTTGTAAACACCCACAATCTGATCCGGACACACATCGTAAGCGGACACACATCGTAAGCGCAGCTTGGACATAAATCAACTATGCCATTCATCCAGTTAACCACCTACTGGGGTAACATGCTGATCATCAAATGAGTGAGTAAGTCTACACCCCACATAATGTGGTCCTAGCAACATGTGTTTTATTAATTTTGTATTAGTTGACTGCCGACAAAAAAGTATAAATGCATTAATTTCACACACAGAATAAACTTATATTTAATGTGGTATTAAAGTTTTCAGACACCTCTTTCAAGTGACATTACAAATAATTTTTGTCAATGAATAAAGTCTCACTTCACTGTCACTTGGTTGAGTGGCATTAACAGATAATTGGTGTTATATCAAGTGCTCATACTCTGTTTCACTAACTTGAAGAAAGCCAGCTGCCTAATTTATATTTCTTTAAACTCTATTCAGTCACAGTTTTTGCATACAAAAAACAACCTTATCTAGAAGAAAAATAACTGCCTCTAAACGACAACAATCTGCCGAGCTGTACCCAGGCGACAGTAATTTGTAAAGCAAATGCACATTCCACACAATTTCCTTCAGTTGATAAATTGTCAACAGGAATAAAACACATGGCCAGAACGCAGCAACTAAACAAAGAGGACTGCACAGATGTGAGGCAGGCCATATGTCTTCTAGATATGTCACCCCAGTTGCATCCTTACCCCACCCCACATGCCTTCTTAGGCATATCAAGTGTTTCTAAGTAAGTCCAATATAACCACACTGCATTCCACACGCAGGGGCAATCAAGTACAACAAATTCTTTTTTAATTTTTCTAATGATCTGTAATAAATTAACTGACCAAATGTTTTAATTTTAAACCATTATTTAAAAATATAATTATTTGCTTATGGGTTTCGAAATTGCTGTTTGGCACGCAATGTAAACATTTTAAATACCTTACTTCTTCATTTCTAGTTTTGTTTGATACAATTTTGTCTATATTTATAATTTATACAATAACATTTAATACTGTCACTTTCTATATATTTTAACAATAAAATTGGATATACACCACCTGAACAGCGCTTTATAGTTAAATATGATTATTAAAATCTTATACTTGAGTCAAAACTTTCAGATGAAACAGCAGTCAAATTACAGTTTGCCAATGATGATGGAAGTCATTATGTTAGTACATAAATACACATGATTTGATGATGATAAAAATCGGACTATGTACATTAAAAAATATGCATAATTTCAGCTAAACATGCAACGATACAGACACAGCTGATGTGTAGTTGACATAAATAGCAGGTGCATATCAAGAGGCCAACAGAAACTGAATAGGTGCAGGAGCAGCACATTAGCAGGCCCAGTGCTCACATTGATTCCAATTGAATGGTAGTGCAACTGAGGAGGGACAGGGTGCCAGTGATTGATGTTAAGGAGAAGAGAGTGAATGAGGGAAGAGGAAACCTGTCTGACTGACTGCACAAGACAAACCGGGCTCATCAGACCATGTCACAACCCAGCACTGGCCTACAAACTGCCACCCCTCAAGCAAAGAAGCTGTTGCCACACTTTCCCACGCTTACACATCCAAACAATGGGGCTTTTCAAAAGGGCAGAAAGTATTGAAAAGACCACCAAAGCAATTGGTGCAGCACTGCAGGAAGAAGGAGCCATGTTATTGCATGGCAGGACACAACAATGGGGTTTAATACCCTACCCTGGTTCTCTTCCAGACACCCCATTTAATTTTTATGGTTAAGTGGCTTATATGCATTTAATGAGTGCAGAATAGACTACTAGTATTACACACATTTTGTGGGCACCTGTCTGCTGGGGACTTTGGCTGCCTGTCAGATACCGAATGAGTAGACTCTGACTTACTTCTGCATGACAACATCCTGGTAGATGACGTGTTCGCTCAGTTGGAACTTGCTTGTGTCCAGCAGGTGGATGTTCCCACCCTCTGTACCCATCAGCAACTGTTCACAGTTTGCCGTTAGGCAGCATGACGAAATGGTCTTCAGTTTGCTGAAAGAAAGAAACAATCTTCATAATAATCTCTTGGAAGATAATAGACAAGCTACTATGTCTACACATATCACTCACAGGTGTTTTGTTGCTGTTTGTTCTTAATTAAAAATATTATGTTCTTAAAATTTGAATAAATATGCTAAAGGTATATTTCTTGCAAAACTGCATTCAATAAGCCAAAAAACATTGTTCACAATTTCAATGTTCAAATTGTAAACAAAATTCAAAATGTAAACAGACGTTATTGGTACTTATACCAGAGGGAGGCAGCCCAACACGAAAGTACCTTTGAAGTTTGTTGGTTCCCACACTCCCGATACCAAAATAGGACCATGTACAACTTTGTGCTAACAATCACCATGCCTGGATTATTTAGGATAATGGACCAGATAATCTTGTTTTGTTGTAATTGAACCAACTCTTGCTCCTTTCACCAACACAAAACATGCTCAGATCAGTCAGACAGAAAACTGTTTAGTCTAAGTTAGAGGTCCCCTTGATCACATCAGATTTATTGGCTTAACTCAATATTAACAGCTAAACCGGGAAGTGAATTTAGCCTGCCTTTGGGATACACTGCAGCTGTAGCCAAATCCACTGAGATGCACTCACCAAAACGAAGAAAATGAATGTATGAGAAATGTGGGGAGGAATAACAAAAATGTAATATCGTGCACATCTGTAAAATGTGACAGGTAAAATTACACTTCTGTCAGCACGTAGACTTGTGCAAAAGACAAATTTTGCAAACTGGTGATTATTTAGCATGTGTTGACCAGATATTAAACACACCATGTCTGTTTCTTTTCTTTTAATATAACATTTTGACACTAGAATAACTAAGTTGGAGGTCTACTGCCTGCCAAATTATTCAGTAAAAACGATGTTCACGATCTGAATGAGATATCAAATAGTAAACACCAGCGGGTCTCTTTGAAAACACACCAGGAAGAAATTGGCTAGGGCTATGAGGAGCACAGCTAACTAGTTTTACATGTGTCAGGGCTTGATGAATGGACCACTGGTGACAACACATTGAGACTGCAAGACAGCTGTCATTAAAACATGCCCATTCATGTTCACTGACACCAGACAGCGCCCAGACAGATTGGGGACAGTGACAGCCTACAGGTGTGTGTGTGTGTGGGGGGGGGGGGGCACACATGAATGAAATGTCACCCAGCTATAACACCCAACACTCAGGTGGAGGTGGCTCTACTTTGGGTAGTGACGAATCACTCCATGGCCTAGTATGGGGACAAATATTATCTTGTGATCACTTGTTGGGTGTAAGCAATCAAGGTCAGGAGCAGCTGTGCTATCAGCAAATCATTGCCCTAGGCATCTAGTCAACAGCTCAGAATGATAGGTTGCAGTAGGTCAGTGATAACTATACTAATAACCATGGTATTACTCAGTGTCTACAAATAATGCCTCTCCACAGCTCAGCCACTGACTAAACAACTGCTAATTGAATCTGAAGTGAATGTCACTGGACATACAAGTGGCCACACGGAGTGACCTGCCAGGACAGTAGTCTGATGACAACATCAACAGTGTTATTGATGGCGCTATTATTGTACATGGTATGTGGCGTGTATTTTATAGGGTATCTTCTTCCCCTTGCTTTCTTGGCAGGATGGGTGGGTGGGGTCCCTTGGCAGGGTGGGGTCCACATCACTCACACATAGCTGTCCCTTTTGCCTTCTTCCCATTCTTCTCATTCTTCCACGATGGTCTTCGTTCTCATCCATTTGTAAATACCATATGTTTTTGTTAGACACCGATCCTATCATTCCACATTGTTTCATTTACATGGTGGGCAGCTATTATTGTGAAGTAGTGCTTTAGAGCACTTTTAGCAGTGCAAAGAGTACGCTGCATCAATTAACACTGCCATGATCGTTTTTACCACATTTCACTCGAAATTAGCAATATAGCAGTGCATGCCAGTGGTATTTGGGCCTAAATGACACCCTAAAACACTTTGTAGCAAATTAAATAGCATTGATGCTGGAATGTTTTACTTGTATATAAAAATATAAAAAAGTATTGTCAAGTGAAGTTGTAACAGATCTTTGGGATACCGGTTTGACGGAATAAACAACATAAAAATATTGATTAACCTGACAGTACACAGCATTAGTATTATCATGATACTGCGGTAAGGTATCAAAGTTGATGACTAGCCGCCCTGTCTTCAGACAGACACTGGAAAAGACGGCTGCACTGACTTGCTAACATTAGTCAGCCACACAAGGTAGGTACCCAGACACAACACGCTGTGAGGACCGGAAGTATTACGCCACAACTGCACATGCCAGACATGAGGCACACACAGTGAGTGCGTGCAATGTAAAGAACCGCACAAACAAAATGGATAGCTGCAATTGATCAGTAGACAGTGACACCAGTAACGTGTACTCTGACAGAATAAAAGGCAGCTCATTAAGGGACAAAATGGCAGACAAGGAGGAAAGAACATAATGCTGTTTTGTGCTGATTTTAGTTATTCATTAATCCCAATTGTGCGTACAGTATGAAAATGGCCTGTTTTGTTAATTGTATATTCTTGCTGATTCCTCCAATTGCTGTATTTAAGAAACAATTGTGACTAAAGTATCGTTCAAGCGGAAATTGTAGTATAAAAGAATAATAAAATTTAGAGGTTCTGCAGAGCTCTGCAATCATTACAGGATACAACTCATTTACAGAATGAAACAGTTCTATACTGTAAACACGACATGGAGTATTAAATAAGAACAAACTTTCACTGTGTCAACTGCCTATTTGTTAACTGACTCAGACCTTTATTGTGCCGTGCCATGGAATGTAATTCTGTAGTACATCATCAACTCTAAGAGCATCGAGTAGGTCAAAGTAACACAGAACATCACAGTATGTCTGCCACCTTATCAGACACTTCGGTCCGCACTGGGTCTTACCTTGCCTCCATGGAAAACTCCAAGACATGTTCAATGATAGAGGAGCCTTCTTTGATGTTAATTTCCCAAAGGTGCAGAGAGTTGTCACTGCACACACTGATAAGACGTGCCTGCAACAAACAGTGAATTACATGTAGGCCCAAGTTGTCGGGTTCTCTAGCTGCACGTTCTTGGGTTTATTCAAGTTGTCGGGTTCTCTACTTGTGCAGATAATAACACATTCACAAAAACTAACATTATGTATAACGGGAACTAAAGAAAAAATATGACAGATTCATAATTTAGATTCAGAGAATGGAAGATGTTTTTACAGTTGTGACATTTAGTATCCCTAGCAATGTCAATGTCATACAACTTACTATGTGGCCTGGTGTGAACACTAAATAAGCAGAGGAACTGCTTCAAAATGGGGAACTTGCCAGACTTGCAAACTGTTTTGACCGATATTTTTAGAACACAGTTAGATAGGCTGATACAGAGATACTTATACAAAACCTGTGTTATCTGTCATAAGACAGCTGTTTGCTGCGGTAAGGTAATGCATTAACAACAGCAAACTCAAACTTAAATGAGAACATAACTGTTACTAAATAATTTAACAAAACAGGAAATGTAACAGATTCTCGTGGACAAAATATTCAGTAAAGTACAGGATATGTCACTTTCTGAATGTTGAATCTCCTGCGAAGCTCCTGCTTGCGTACCTACATAAATTATATCACAGCGTCAGTTGTGGGTGATAATTCAGGGGGTGGCAGGATAGCAGCTCTGTACAGTCATCAGGACTGCATCCTGGCCACCTGGTGCTCAATCAGGTCATTAATCACCACCCCCACACAAACTCCCACCCTCACTGCACTCATCTAGGCCAACCAACTAACCAACTCACACCTCAGTGACAACAGATCTACTCTGCATGCAGCCATATGTACATGATGCATTGGTCAACTCCTGCCATGTTTTCGAAGCCTGAGTGGGGCCATTCGAAGTGTACATTTGCTGAAAAGCTCTATAAAATAAATACCTTTATTTAGTATTTTACTTTACTGTTACCAGAGATGCCGATGTAAATATCTAATTCTTTTGTATTATATGGATAGCTGGGCTGTTGTCATGAGAAACTTAAATATAAAAAAGTAAAAAATAGATTTTTTGAGATGTTAAATATAACACTTTATTTCAGATCATGATTGCTGCTTCATGTGTATATTGGTACACTCAATATTAATAGTACTATCAGGGATACTTAAAAATAAATAAAACATTTTTTTACGTGTCACTTTACCATTACCATACACTTTTCGCGAGAATGACCCTCATAATAGATATATACATATATATAAATATAGGCGTGGCACTCATGCACTTAACATTTGTCATCGTAATCTGAACAGATACAGCAACTGGCCAAACATTATTACAAACTTATCTCCTATTTTTATATATTTTACAAAGATACTCATTCAGTAATCAAACCACTTGAGACGCACCAGGTAAAGTAGGTAAACGCAAACACCTTGACCACTTTCAGTGCAGTTACTGTGCACAGTACAGTACAGCTACTGTGACAAGAGTGGGAATGTAGACGTGACAAGAGTGGGAATGTTGATGTGACAAGAGTGGGAATGTTGATGTGACAAGAGTGGGAATGTTGATGTGACAAGAATGGGAATGTTGACATGACAAGAGAGGGAATGTTGACATGACAAGAGTGGGAATGTTGACGTGACAAGAGTGGAAATGTCGATGTGTCAAGAGAGGGAATGTTGACGTGACAAGAGTGGGAATGTAGATGTGACAAGAGTGGGCATGTTGAACTAGGTGAAGCAGAACTCACCTGGTCAGGCAGGAAGAACAGCTGCAGAACGGACACATCCTCCTCATGTTGTCCTGAGAACTCCACTCCAGGCTGACCAAAACTGACCACCAGTCAAGGAACACACAGCAAAACTAACATTACTTATGTGTACGCAACAACAGCTATTGCCACATTTCATACAACAGATATGACGTCCATTCCTCATTCATTAATATAACATTTTTGTTATAATATATTACAGTACATAATATTACTAGAGTATTGTGATGAAGGCCTACCAAATTGTGTTCAAACAGTGTACACAACTTGAATAGTACACCAACATGTTCAGTGAAATATTTCATTTTGTGCTTGGGCTTGGCCTCTGTGTAAAATGCATGTGGAGCATAGATATCCATATTTGTGTCAAATTCAATTGGATGTAAATCAAACATAATCTCACTTAATGCAACATATTACGTTGAAATGGATACTTACAGAACTACAGATGTGTGTATTTATACCACCTTTATATGTACATTCACACCAACTGCTAATAACAGTTGCAAACAACAATCATACTTAAGCGTTGCCCTACTTCTCTTCTAAATTCAAAGTTTGCTTCGCTAAATTTGCAAATTCCTCGTGGTTCTGTTTTTGTACCTGAACAGCAAATTTCTCTAAACGAACACATGCTCTATCTTTTTCATCCTTGTGGGGTGCTTACTGCTTAGTTTGTTCCACCCCTCAATAAGTCAAATCCCTCTAACACAATCTGTCACTTTCTCGTACTCCTGGCTATTCTACTCTGTTCTATATGTAATGCTAAATATCCAAACCGTAGGGAGGTCAAACTATGCACAACAGCTAATCACTATAACTCCATGGGACCACATACATACATATTAAAATGTAATCAGATATAGCCATGGGTTGGAAAGATCAGTAACATCACTGGTTGTGTTGATGGGCACTGTCCAAGATTGATGACAAGCCCAAGATGACAGCTGCAGAAGTCATGTGACAACACCATCAACACACCCATCATCACAGGGCCAGGTGTTATCAGTGGTCAGAACTATAACGAGGCAGCCAGAGAGTAAGCATACCACCAAGCCGACCCACATCTGATGGTTCCCCAGACCAGATACTCTCAGACCTGTGTTGTTTACAACCAACATTACACTGGATGTCCTGAATTTCACCGTACACAACAGGAAGACTTCGTTTTAACAACAAACCTGGACAAACTCTTCCATAAGATATTCATATTCTAAATCTCTACCATATATCTAATCTAATTGTTCTGAATGTTGTTTTGAGTGTAGTAATTACAATTTTAAAACTACAAAATTGCTTTGCCGTGAAAACACACTGGTGCAAATAGCCGCGGTTTGTATGGTTACTATTATATGCTAGGTACATAACGTTGGTTTTTATTTTTGCACTCATCATGCAAATGTTCCATGTTATATTATTAATCACATACTTTTACCAACCAGACTATTCAGTTTTCTTTGTCAAAAACAACTTTTTTGTTTGGCAACATTTTCACCATAGAACGCTCCCTTCGCGGCGCCTCAGTTTCACTGTTCCAATGGTAAATATAGGTGGCAGCACGAGATGTTAGTACGGCGACTTTTGACGTACAGCGACAATGATATACACAACTATAAGAGAAGCACTGAGAGTAGAGTAGGAGAACCATGACATGAGATGGAAGGACTGTGTTGAGACAATAATGTGAGTGCTGGATAAAGTGTAAAAGGGACACAAACAAAAACCAAGGATCAGTATCAAAGCCAGCTTCACCCATACAGCGGGGACACAGTACACAGCATTTACAGTAACAACATTTCAGTTAATTCTTACAGATTTACAAAAGTGGAACTTTTGTCTGAACAATTAAATAAATACTACAGCTACCGCTCTACACCCAAACTGTCTAAGATGGCACAGATATGTTCAATAATTACATCATAAATAGTCAGCTAATCTTTATGTAACTACACAAAGTCGGTTGCCCGGTGAGCTAAGATATATGTATAATGACCAATGAGGAGAAGCTGCAGTGGGGGTCCAGGCAGAAACAGACAAAATGTGACCATTTAGCTTTTTGGGAGGCCCTGAGGTGCCCTTAGAATGATTCAATCAAATACAAACTTCTTCTGTACAGTGACACTACCCTAAGAGACGTCTATGCAAAATTAGAGAAAAAGTTACTGAACAGTTTTTTAAATAACAGAAAAGACAACCTCTGATCCATGCAAGACACAGATTCCGCATGTGACAGATGTTGTTGGAAAAGGGTTTAGTCAAGTTATAAATAGAGCTGCTGCTGTAGAGGACAATTTAGTTAGCAAATTTAGCATTTTAGGGGACCTTTGATGCCCTTAGAATGATTGAATCAAATACAGATTCCTTGTGTATAGTGGCACTACCACATGAAAGGTCTATGCAAAATTAGAGAAAAAGTCACTGAAGTTTTTTGAAAAAAATTGACAAAATGCATTTACCAGTTTTGGGGGTCCTTTTTGGGGGTCATTAGGTGCCCTTAGAATGATTCAATCAAATACAGATTTCTTGTGCAATATGGCAGTGCCCTAAGATGTCTATGCAAAATTAGAGAAAAAGTTGCTGAACGGTTTCTCAGATACAGCAGCTAACGGTGGCCCAAAGGACTAAAAACTGAAGCAGCTATATTCTTAGGAATTTCAATGTCTTCCGGGGCAGGCCAATGGAATCAGAAGGGGTTATCTATGGATCCTATCATGTTACTTCAACAATCAGTGATGTCAACTTACACCCAGCTGTAAAGTACAGCCAATGCCACATAATTTACTGCAGCTGAAATATATAAATAACCACCATTAGGCCTCAAAGGGAAACCACAGGCTTGTTTCAGCACATGACCTCAAAGAAAATGTGCAACGGCTCCAGCAACAAGCAGTGTAGGCAACTTGGAAGCAACAGGGGCCCACTGCACGGCTTATATAAAATAATATGAAAAACTTCACCCGAGCTGAGAAGCACAAGCCAGAACTGGTAAGCATGATGTCGTGAAGAAGGCTGCACAAGAGAAAACACAAGGGACTGCCAATGGTATACGGTTAAAATTTGAGAAAAAAAATATCTTGATATTTTACTTAGCAGAAGCCAGCTATGCAGTTACAAATTATTGTAATGTGTTTGAGAGTTTGTTCCAGATTTTGGATGAAGCAGCAGAGTATTCAGTTGGTTTACTCAAAACAGCAACTTCAGGAGCTAACATCTATCTTGCCTCTAGGTTGAGCAAAGTTTTTGGTAATTTAAAGTTGTCATTACAACATACATGATCTGGGTTGAAAGAAGCTGGAGATTGGCCAAAAGTGGTGTCATCTAACAAAGTAAAACTACTTTTTTACTCTACTTGAGTAGTTTTTTCAAGTAACAGAGAGTACCAATTTATATTAACAACTCTACTTGTAATGAAGTATTTTTTATTTAAGGTAACACTACTTTTTACTTTCATTTACTTCACAATATATTTTCGTTACATTTTCTGAACTGCGTCGTCTGTTGGCGTTCCAACCATCAACAACATTTCATTAAACATAACTAATTACAAGAAATGAGAGCTATGGTAATCTATGTTAACGCGGCAATAACTGCCACTCATTTTGTGTGACTATGGTCAAATCTTTAGGAACAGTAAATGTAGTGGGAGGTGTTGTTTGTATTGTATTGTATTGTGTGACTGTGGTCAAGTCTTTAGGAACAGTAAATGTAGTGGGAGGTGTTGTTTGTATTGTATTGTATTGTGCGACTATGGTCAAGTCTTTAGGAACAGTAAATGTAGTGGGAGGTGTTGTTTGTTTTGTGTGACTATGGTCAAGTCTTTAGGAACAGTAAATGTAGTGGGAGGTGTTGTTTGTTTTGTGTGACTGTGGTCAAGTCTTTAGGAACAGTAAATGTAGTGGGAGGTGTTGTTTGTTTTGTGTGACTATGGTCAAGTCTTTAGGAACAGTAAATGTAGTGGGAGGTGTTGTTTGTTTTGTGTGACTATGGTCAAGTCTTTAGGAACAGTAAATGTAGTGGGAGGTGTTGTTTGTTTTGTGTGACTATGGTCAAGTCTTTAGTAACAGTAAATGTAGTGGGAGGTGTTGTTTGTTTTGTGTGACTGTGGTCAAGTCTTTAGGAACAGTAAATGTAGTGGGAGGTGTTGTTTGTTTTGTGTGACTATGGTCAAGTCTTTAGGAACAGTAAATGTAGTGGGAGGTGTTGTTTGTTTTGTGTGACTATGGTCAAGTCTTTAGTAACAGTAAATGTAGTGGGAGGTGTTGTTTGTTTTGTGTGACTATGGTCAAGTCTTTAGGAACAGTAAATGTAGTGGGAGGTGTTGTTTGTTTTGTGTGACTATGGTCAAGTCTTTAGTAACAGTAAATGTAGTGGGAGGTGTTGTTTGTTTTGTGTGACTGTGGTCAAGTCTTTAGGAACAGTAAATGTAGTGGGAGGTGTTGTTTGTTTTGTGTGACTATGGTCAAGTCTTTAGGAACAGTAAATGTAGTGGGAGGTGTTGTTTGTTTTGTGTGACTATGGTCAAGTCTTTAGGAACAGTAAATGTAGTGGGAGGTGTTGTTTGTTTTGTGTGACTATGGTCAAGTCTTTAGTAACAGTAAATGTAGTGGGAGGTGTTGTTTGTTTTGTGTGACTATGGTCAAGTCTTTAGGAACAGTAAATGTAGTGGGAGGTGTTGTTTGTTTTGTGTGACTATGGTCAAGTCTTTAGTAACAGTAAATGTAGTGGGTGTTGTTTGTTTTGTGTGACTATGGTCAAGTCTTTAGGAACAGTAAATGTAGTGGGAGGTGTTGTTTGTTTTGTGTGACTATGGTCAAGTCTTTAGGAACAGTAAATGTAGTGGGAGGTGTTGTTTGTTTTGTGTGACTATGGTCAAGTCTTTAGGAACAGTAAATGTAGTGGGTGTTGTTTGTTTTGTGTGACTATGGTCAAGTCTTTAGGAACAGTAAATGTAGTGGGAGGTGTTGTTTGTTTTGTGTGACTATGGTCAAGTCTTTAGGAACAGTAAATGTAGTGGGAGGTGTTGTTTGTTTTGTGTGACTATGGTCAAGTCTTTAGTAACAGTAAATGTAGTGGGAGGTGTTGTTTGTTTTGTGTGACTATGGTCAAGTCTTTAGTAACAGTAAATGTAGTGGGTGTTGTTTGTTTTGTGTGACTATGGTCAAGTCTTTAGGAACAGTAAATGTAGTGGGTGTTGTTTGTTTTGTGTGACTATGGTCAAGTCTTTAGGAACAGTAAATGTAGTGGGAGGTGTTGTTTGTTTTGTGTGACTATGGTCAAGTCTTTAGGAACAGTAAATGTAGTGGGAGGTGTTGTTTGTTTTGTGTGACTATGGTCAAGTCTTTAGGAACAGTAAATGTAGTGGGAGGTGTTGTTTGTTTTGTGTGACTATGGTCAAGTCTTTAGGAACAGTAAATGTAGTGGGAGGTGTTGTTTGTTTTGTGTGACTATGGTCAAGTCTTTAGTAACAGTAAATGTAGTGGGAGGTGTTGTTTGTTTTGTGTGACTATGGTCAAGTCTTTAGGAACAGTAAATGTAGTGGGAGGTGTTGTTTGTTTTGTGTGACTATGGTCAAGTCTTTAGGAACAGTAAATGTAGTGGGAGGTGTTGTTTGTTTTGTGTGACTATGGTCAAGTCTTTAGGAACAGTAAATGTAGTGGGAGGTGTTGTTTGTTTTGTGTGACTGTGGTCAAGTCTTTAGGAACAGTAAATGTAGTGGGAGGTGTTGTTTGTTTTGTGTGACTGTGGTCAAGTCTTTAGGAACAGTAAATGTAGTGGGAGGTGTTGTTTGTTTTGTGTGACTGTGGTCAAGTCTTTAGGAACAGTAAATGTAGTGGGAGGTGTTGTTTGTTTTGTGTGACTGTGGTCAAGTCTTTAGGAACAGTAAATGTAGTGGGAGGTGTTGTTTGTTTTGTGTGACTGTGGTCAAGTCTTTAGGAACAGTAAATGTAGTGGGAGGTGTTGTTTGTTTTGTGTGACTGTGGTCAAGTCTTTAGGAACAGTAAATGTAGTGGGAGGTGTTGTTTGTTTTGTGTGACTGTGGTCAAGTCTTTAGGAACAGTAAATGTAGTGGGAGACATTGTTTGTTTTGCACTGACATCAATCAAATCATTTCCCTTCAGGGAATAGGCGCCCTCACCAGGTTTGCCTAGCTATGGAGACTTGTAAAGTGCAATTGAAATTCACAAATAGGCTATGCCTTGCATAATAATTGAATTGATGTTTAACCATTTCAGTAGGACAGGCTGGTTTTCCGGCCGCTCTGTCTGTGACGCTTCAGTACGACAGGCCGGTTTTCCGGCATTGACGATGTCTGCTATTCAAATCATTTTTATTAATAATAATCCACTACGTGGAGCCACTTGTTGTGTACGGTTGTCAAGACAAATAAATTAGCTATTCAGCAAAGGTCATTATTTACTATCGCTCAATAATAGTTGAGATTTTCACGGTTTTTAATGATGGATTATCAAAATCTGCGGCGGCCACAATAGCGGACCGCATTACTTCAACTAGCGATTTACCACAGTATGTTTTGGACAGATTGTTTGATAGTTTCATCGAAGAATCTTTGTCCGATGTTGACGATCGACATAATAACGATGTCGGCGAACTTAATATACAACCGAGTTCAGCAACTGCAAAAACTTTGAAATCTTGGCGGCCATCTTGGATTTGGTTACCATGACGACAGAATGTAAAATGATATGGCTAATTTTATTCGCTAATTATCATACTTTCCGAAAATACATAACATTCCTATTCATAAAATGCATTTTTGTTGCTCAAATCTTGACTTGAAGTGAGGTAGTCCATTATGTTGCATATTCACTGGGAATGCAGTATTCAGTGGTCACAGCTTATCAGGGCTGTAGTACTGAAATGGTTAATGCAGCATAGCAGGGAAGATCAGTATGCTAACATTGCGCAAATATTATAATTTTGCTGCAATAAATGCAAATTTGCTTGGTGGGCTAAAATATGAATTCGTCAATTGCACACAAAACGGCGAATCAATCGCAGTATTATTCGGCACGGTAAATGTGCGTTCTAAATTGGTGTTTTGGTACTGATTGAAAGACGAAGTTAAGCCAACTATGAGCATATTTATTATAGTTTTGTAATCTTTAATCAACCTTAACACCGTTTTTGTGAACTCATTTGTGTGTTCAGCTGCTGAGGTCTCATTACGTCATCGGTACCATATTATCATTCAGTTCACCATGGCCTGTTAATCCGTAATCTATTTTAAAACTATACAACATACATGAATTTTATTCAGCTCAACGTTCAACAGTGTATGGCATTTAAACATAATACACATTGATGTTGGCTGGCATCTTACTAAGCTTCATGAATCGCGTATAAAGATAGCGCGGTCTGCACACTGACCGTGGCTTCGACGGCATTCTAGGTACAGCGACACATTTCCATGTCCCGCCGCGAATTTGCGAAAACAGTTTTCTACAGAACATTATTCATATATATAATTCATATATGTTGGAATTAAACAGTAATTATTTTCACTCAAGCAAGATTTTAGAAGGTACTTTTACTTCTACTCAAGTAGTTCTGAGGTGAATTACTTTTAGGTGAAGCAGTATAGAAATATGAATACACCAACTCACGGAAAGAAATTAAATTCATCCAGTACCTATCTCTCCATCAGCAAACTGTAAACCCACACTGACTGTGAAAAAAGTAGTGACAAGCCAAACAGTTTTATGGGGTCCACCAACTTTGCACTTCAAAACTGCAGTTTCTAGAACCTTTGATACAGAGACAGGCAAGAAATAAGCCTACTCAAACAAACACCAGACACCCATTGCACCAAGAGGAATATAAACAAATGCCTACAGACTGTTTACTGGCTCACCAAACTAGCAGAAACATCACATTCCTGGGTGTTGCTGTCTTGGGTATGTGGATCCACAAATGTCTACATTATTCACTATTAGGGAATCTAGCCTGCTTTAAATGTACCCAAAATATAATAAAATTGTTTGCTTAGTTACTTTAAATTTTACTGAAAGTGTAGAACTTACATGGGTAACCAAACTATTACTATAAAGACAAATTATCAACACTGTGAATGAAAACTTGTCCATAGATTATAATGTAACTGGGCTTTAGCATTTTTCTAAGTTAACCACAGAACTAAACAATGGCTTTGACCCTTTCCACACCACATTCAGTGCAACCAAAGAGGGGGCGGAATAATTACCCAACATAGCCAACCCTTTACAAACAGATACCCTCTCAAATGGCCAATCAAATATTTGTATAATGAGGACTACATAGTACTATAAAGAGGCAGAAACTCAAGCTAAGTTTTGCGTTTCGTTCTCCGAGCCACATGGTATGCATTAGCATTCATACAACTCTCAGTGAGCACTGTCAGAGTTGCTGCTACACCCATCTGTGTACAGCTGCAGGTAACTAGCAGATGCACCCACTAACCAACCTCAATCAGTGTGTCAGGAATGTCTACTATGTGGCAAGTACCCTGCCCCCCCCCCTGACCACACTGCTGTGTCAGAGACAAGCCAGCCCCAGGCATCCTACCCATTTCTCCCAGCTAATACTCTCACTGGGGCTGATGACAAGCTGGTGCAAGCAATATGTTCCTGGTGTGCTGTCAGCACAGGATCTATGATATAAGTGGTTTTATATAACAAACTCCAGAATGAAATGTGAGCCACATCAGAGGCAGCAGGACAGCTGTCCATCAGTGACAGGGGCATAGATAACTGATCTAGAGGCAAACGTTCCTGGCATTCACACAGCAGGCCATGCAGCAAACAAAGTCGTTTATCCTGCACTACAAATGACTAGTGGGGCACCACAGCAGCAGTTTCGCTTGTGAAGGCGTGTGCTCAGGCAACCCTTTAGAACACCGGAATCAATCAGAGACTTCTTAATAGGTCAAACAGAAACCTCTACATAAACATCACTGGAAACGTGAGAGCCATTTAAGCAGGATATGATAGTGTAAAAAATGCTAAAAATCAATGGAACATCAGCAAGCGGGAAAGCTTTGAATAGCCTAAGGAATGTCCGAGCACTACACAAAATTAGAGAACAAGGACTACCTCACCCACTGAACTGACTGAAACAAAGCCATTCTGTGAGAAATTAGACATAAGTGCAATGGCCAAACCTCAGTGTCATCAATCAATATGACATAACATGTGCACCTGGAAAGACAAAGTCAATGACTTTGAACTTTGTTTATCTGACAGTGTGTGTACACAGCACTGGCCTCACCAGACAGAAACCACTAGTAAAATTGGTATCTAAACATGTGGAAAAGGATACACTCTGATGGCTCCAGTCTTTGTTCCAATGGCAAGGAGTCGAAGCTTCGGATCATAGGCCAGGGAACTGGGCTTGTGTGGGAAGCCGTGTTCCACGCACTGCAACAGTGAAACCAAACAATTCAATGCACAATACAAATACTATTACTGATCTGTAATGATACAGAAATATGATATCCCACAACAGAAAAAACCATAATGTGCATTCAGCCCCTGTTTAATTTGCTCATTAGTTAGATAGACACTGGCCTGGCACATGTACTGCAGAAAACTAATGATTTATCTGGTTTGCAGGGTTGAACGGTTTTAACCTGGTTAAAACCGGGCTCATTTCCCCTGAAAAGTGGTCAAAACCCTGTCAAAATCAAATTTTGTGATAATTGTGCACAATATTACTGTAATTTTGTTGTTAATCACTATAAAAACAATACAAGTGTCAAAATATATGTTCAATATGAATAAGAAACACGATATCTCAGTGACATATTAGTGCGATGAAGTTTATATTTCGTTTGACGTAAGTGTACTCGTCGTTAAAATCATATAATAGTGTATAACAATTTAAATGACGTTGACACTTTCACCATGCCAAGAGGCTAACGCCAATACAATCGCCAGGTGGCGTGCACATAATGTGTTACGTTGTTGTTTTTACTATTAAGCATACGTTAACATCCGTTCCCAAATTGTGTATTACTTTGCACAGCAATTTTTTTAATTCAGATTAATATATTAAAATAACTAGGACACGTAAATCCAATCATTTTCATTAGCATGACACTGTGAAAATTGACACTAGATAACGTATTCGAATTCGGCGTAGCCAGGCTGTTTCCGTAGCGTTGATTTATGGCCAGGCCGCGGTCTATGTGAATTATTCAAGAACACAGCCACGTTTTTTCTGCCCAAATAGTTTCTAGAATATTTGTGCATATAAAGAACTTTGTAACTGGTGAATACTCAACAATAATTAGTAAGTGTTATACACATGCTTTTATTTATTAAACATGTGTGTCAATTCAGTTGTGCAAGAAAAGGGCTGCTTCTGAGTAATTGTTTCATAATCTCCAGCTATGCTTGTTTTAAGCAAGTAGACATTTACATTCTATCACTAGGTAAAATTAGTATGAGTTAAATATAAGCTAAGAGAAGTTTGGTGTATGTTGGGTTAGATTTAGGCTTTTCAATAGTATTAATAGGTTCTGGCTGGATTTTGAGCGGTCAAAACAGGTTTTGACCGGCTAGAGCGCAACTCTGCTGGTTTGTAAAAACAAAGTCTAAAAAGTGGGGAGTTTGTTCATTGGATAATTATGCCATACACTCCTCCTGAAATATTAAACCCTATTCTGGTTTTTTTCAGTGTCAAAACACATCACTGTACAGGGCAAGTTATAAAATAGGTCAAATTGCTGTATCTATAGGGACGCAATGGCCAACAGGAGTAGAGTAGAACATTCCTCATATCATAAACTGGGAGACATACAGAATGGAAATTCTGCAAGCACTGTTATCTTTTTCAAGTTGTAAAATAAAATAAATTATATTAATTTTTATAACAACTGAATAAATTATTAGTTCCAAAGGCAATTAAAATTAAAATTTCCAATCACTGGTAGACTAAGTTTAAACCCCCAATGTCAAACACTGCTGCAATTCAAGTTCAATGTCCAATAGTAAATTAGTAATACTAGTACACTCTAGGCAACAAAATTAATTATTCACGGACTCGGTAAGTGTGCACTTTCGATGTATAGCATATGCATGCAGATAAATGTATGCATGAAAACCAGATTAAACTGATACTGGCAACATTTTTACTACTAATGGTGCAATTGTATATTTGCCGGGTAGAACCTACATTACATAGTAATAAATCATTTCCAGGATTCAAACACAATCTGAGCTTCCACGACTGTTTAGTGAAAAATAAACACTGGCTCTCGGAAATACGCAGATCTTCTTTCCTCACATAATGTTTGCTTGCCATATAAAAATCTAGCTTACAGAACTTCACATAGCCTTTAAAGGTAGTTGCAGTTAAGGCTACAAGTCTACCATAAGAATCATCAAAGACCCACTTTATAATACCAGCTTCAGCTATCAATTTAAGGCTGTTACATTCGCAGACATCTAAGCGGGTTGTCATATCTGCATAACCTACACCATCTCCCTTTTTTCTGCGTAGGTAGATACTGGCTAAATCAGCATTAGAAAATAAACAGAAACCATGAAGGCACACATTTTGTATAAAGTGATCAACTAATCTTGGATTAACCTCAGATTATTGGCATGACACAGCCTGTGAGGTCAATACATATAATCACAACAAGGACTAGTACTCATTCAAACTAAGTGAAATTTATGTCATATTTTACAAGTACAGGCAAGCCAGGTACAGAATAATAATAAATCACAAAATATAGTGACAAAAAATAATACATGCATCAATTAATACAATATTATTTTATTTACATTTGCGGTCAATAATTGTTTCATCCTGGGTCAGGATATTTATTTTACTTGTCAGTATACTTGTCAGTTTAGCATGGGGAAATGTTCTACTTCATATCTAGATAGTGTCTAAAGTCATCCAACTTCGCAACTGCATAATTATATATAAATGCCATAGCTTCCTTAACTATGTTCCTAAGTTTCTTTCTACACATCTAGGTCATACTATTCTTCTTTGGAATAATTTTATAAAAAATTTAATAAAAATCTGAAAGTTTAATTGAACCACCTTCGTAAACCGGGACTGCCCTAACCCCTAGGGTTAGGGGTAACAAGGAGCTAGGTACTTAACAGCTGCATTACCAAACACATCCTGCTGTGTAAATTAACTGGATTAACTATTTAACTGTATGCAATCAGGAACTTGTAGTTATTGCTTGTTAAATCTACTGATGAGCTGGATACAAATTGTTGTCATGCTCTGGTTTTGTACTACTCACTACTATACACTTTACAGGATCTCATCTGATGACAAGAAATTTGTTTTTCCAAATATAGTGTATGCTGATGCGAAACACCCACTTGTTTGGTAAGTGACTCGTAGCGCTGCCATTCACACTCAGATGTCTTGGACTCTTGGCTGTGACTCGCTAAGTGAACTGGGTCACTGACCGTACTCTTACAAAGCTGACCATATTATTGATGCATAAATATATTCAATACAAATAGCTTGGACTATCGCAATCACGAGGTGTCATATTAATAGAAATGAGATGTAGTTCATCATGGATTTAGTGTAATTTGGAAAATGGCCCAATACAGAAAAGGGCAAACTGGACATGTGTCCGCTGACAGGACCTGTCAAAGAAGCTACTCAAATATGTGACACTTTTAAGGTCAAAGGCTTCCACCAATATGAATGGGGTATTGATTCTGCAGCATATATGCAGACTGCCCAGCTGACAGTGACAAAGTCTGCGGAATTTCATAGGTGGCTTCTCAGGAAATGAATGAGCGATGACCTGTCTTTCTTTGCTGCCATTGACAGTGGATTATCACCGGGTTGACCACACCACAGATGACCTCAGTTTGCTAATCACTCTGGTAGACGTTTCAGGTCAGCTAATTTTGACATATACACCAACAAATTTGTTTAAGATCAATACAGAAGCCAACTAGAGACAATTTCTATTTTAATGTTTGTGTGTGAAAAAATTGTTTGAGAGGTAACTGACCCAGACTCCATCAATGCCACTACATTTTGATTAGTGGGGACTAGCTAGATTTAAATGATTTTTTTATCCAAGAATTCAACTGTCTCACAATGCAACAAATCTCTAACATGTTATATTCACACTGAAGCCAAGTTCTATATTATGCATGTGTAAGCCAAATCTTGTTGGTGGTTCATGCTATGAGATAGTTGTGTTAGCTACCTACAAGGCAAGGCTACAACTATTGCTGAACTAACAACCAACATCAATGTAAACCCAACAACACATAAATTTATATTAGAGAAAAGTCCTAGAGAAGAGTTCATAATAAAATATATAGACCCATATGTACACATACATGCCAACCTTCAGTGATCCACACCTGTAAGACTATGGGCAAAAATCCATAAGACAGCCATAAGCAAGCTGCAAGTGTAGCGATAGGACAATACAGCTGATATCTAATATACCGGCATTAACAACAACACCTGTTCACACAACTCTCTTTATTGACCTTCACTTGTCAGACAGGTGCTCGAGCTTATCCTCATAGCACGCATGCTTTGCGTCGCGGAGCATCGCCGGCGACACCTTTAACTGATGACAGCAGCTGTCAAAGTTAAGAGAAAGGTCCGCCTCGACAGCGGTCCATGACGGGCGTCGTAGCTGCCGGCGCCAAGCACCGTTTCACGATCTGGGTTGTTTTCGTCCTCTTACACTTGAATCGCTTAGCGATCTCACTATCTGGGAACATTTGGCGGGCCAGGTCGGTAAAATGGTCTGCCAAAAGTGCGGGCAGGTTGTGCTCGGCCACAAAGAACGAAAACAATACCTCCGCTTTTGTGGTCGAGTCGGTGGAGTCCGTAGACTTGGGCTTGAAAAAGCTGGTTACTTGCGAACACTGCAATTGTCGTTCGTGCGTCTTCGATTTAACGTGCTCGCGCACATCGTACACGCCGGAGGTGGCCACTTTAATGTCTCGACAACAGACAGTACACCATGCGTAGTTGCTCCCTAACTTACTTTCACTAATGATGCCTTTAAACAAGCCATTCCAACTGGACTGATACGTCCTGGCATACTGCTTCTGTTTTCGCTTCCTCGCCGGAATCTCCATCTTCTTCGAAATTTACATGCGGTACGAATTTTCGCTAGATGGTTTGCCGCGCATGCTAAAAAGGTATCTGCACTGCAATCTGGGATATATTCTTCGCATCTCGCGAGACTTCGATTAGCGCACTGAACTCCACTAAAATGATCTGGACAAATGGTCGTTTCTCGATTCAGGAAGGATAATTTAGTTTGATGATAACGAGTCGTATAACCAAATAATAATAAAACAACTAAGTACATGAAAACGCGTTACCCGTAAGGAATTTGTCCTACGCCCGTAAGACCGTCAAATCTTAGAAAATCCGTAAGACTTACGGGTGATCCGTAAGAGTTGGCATGTATGTATGTACACCAACAAGTCTGTAGCATTGGTTTTTTTTCAGAGTGCGTATTATATATATTCTTAATTTACCCATAAATATGTGAACATCTCAAGCATATGTGTTGGAATGGCACAACCTGTAGATTGTGCTGTACAATCGTCGGATCTATGGGTGCATAATATGCACACCCGCCGATTGTCCAACGCAATCTGCAGAATCATCAAATCTGCCCTATCTGTATATGCCTTGTTGGAATAACAATATTACAAATGTCAAGGCATGACATCAATTTAAAATGATCAAACACAATTTCAAACATTATTTTGTACATCTGAATAGCCTCATTAGGATAAAAATACAGATCAAAGGTTCTTTGCCAGACCAACAGTGAAGTCAATAGAATCTTACCGAAACGTCTGCAATCTAACTGGTTCACTTTGCATTTCTCACAGAAAAATCGTCGTACTTTAGAAAACAGATGTTCAACACGCCGTCTGCTAAGTAAACTTAGTCAGAGACCGAAGATAATACAGTATAATATAAATGTAATCCTATTAGACTACAATGTTCATCTTTAGTCCTTACCTTCGTGAACGCGAAAAGTTCTTTCTGCAATTTCAACCGAGCTTCACTCTCTCGAGGCTCGGACTTTCTAAATCCAAATTTCCTCAACATTGTCGCCGCCATCTTTGTCTGTATCTCCTGCTGGCTCCAGGTGAGCTGTAACCGATAAATAAGTTTGAAACAACGAGATAAACGCAAACAAAGACTTCGTCACAAGCCACTGCATCCATCTAATAAATATGTAACTGCTCACCGACATTCACTAGCACAACGATCTCGCACAAAACTCATGAGCGTTTTGCAGGATCTCATAAAAAAACATAGTTAGATAATAATGGTACTCACCACACGCTACGGCTTCGAATTATGAACTGTTACGAAACCGAAATCGAGACGTATGCCTGAATTCCAACAACCGTCCAACAAGCTTCGCGCCAAGCCAGGCACCGAAGGAGAGAAATGTTATTCACCAACTAACACCCCGAGCACATGTGCCATTCCGCGAACTGGCGACAAAATCAGTATATCAAAGGTTTATTTCAAATATAGCTAATTAACTTATGAACATTCGCATATATTGACTTAATGCTAAAGATTCATCTTAACACTTTTATGAATATTATAAGACATATAAAAGATGTTGAGGAACTATGATGTTTGCATAAATTAATTGATATCCCTACGCGACGCGTACCTGCGCGCTGTTTGTCCACGTGACTCATTGATCTTCGGCGACGATATAGTATAGGGTGTGCATAATAGATAGCATGTATTCCCAGAAAAAGTTGACACGTCGATTAAACACCAAGTACACCTACACGGTCGCTGGATGTTGTTGGCCGCTTAAATGTTGAATTAATTACGAAGACTGTTACTTATAGTCGCGAATGTGGACCAGCGACCAGGATCTACATTAGAGGGGGCGTGGCAACTATACCTTTAGCCTAGTTTAGGGAGGTGGTAATATTATAGTATGTAGCATGCAATAGGCGGAAGGCCAATATGGGTTTCAACCTCCCATTTCCCACCTGTTTGAAGGGTCTGCCTTCCCACCATATGCCGGCCCGTAATGTTGTTGATTTTTGCGTTTTTCTGTCTGGATATTTTTCATCTCGTGGAAAGAGGTAGTCCTATACTAGTGTTGGGAGATTTGTCCCCAACCTTCCCCCAAACAAAACGCTTGCTTTAGTGGGGGGTACATAGCAATACAGATTTTCTGCTTTTTACATTTCAGGACTTAGCTAAACTATCCCTTGTATGATGTCACAGGCGTCTTCATTATCAAGGTAATACACCTTTAGCATTTCCAATGTTATCTTACTCTAGGTCAAACTGCTCCACCAAAAAGGCCATCATTTTGATTATTTTCTTCCAAGGCCTACAGGACATTATTGCTTTGTGTCACCAAATACATTTCTGGAACTACATCACAGCGATTCTTATTAGTGTTAATACGGTTGTCGTTGCAGTGGTGGATTCTCATGGGAAGTCTGCCTTCTACAAAAAAATTGATATCTACTACTGGTTGGTCTGATCAATTGAAGGTGATCGTTTTGCACACCAGTTTGTAAATTAACTAGGAAGAGAGACATGACTGGGGGGAAATGGTAGTACCTCTAACTTGTGTTAGAAAGAAGTGCACTAAGGTGCTACCCCACAGCATTCCTACTGCCAGTAATTGCAACTTGATTAAAAAACACCAATGAAATGCTATGGAACAAACATTTTTGTTGTACATATTTCAGGATTTTTTAGTCCGAATGATGATAATAATGATCTGAAACAAGCACTTTATAACACCAGCAAGTTGTAAGTAGCAGCATTTATTACAAATCTGAGTGATTCTATAAGAACCTACTACACCATGTCCATGCCACAGATTGTACTGATATGAAGTCAATAGCTATGCAAATAATGTTTGCACCGCGGAAACATCCATTCACTTATGCCACCTTGAGCACATTACGAAATTCAACAATAACTCATTCAAATCTGCATATAAATAAATTCAATGTCAAAATACAAGGCAGTTGAATCTTGTTACACATTTACATTACTGATGCCATATGTCCTAACACTGCACTCTATAGCCAAATACTAACATGCTTAACATAACAGCGACATTGTATTATATATGTATATGCTATTACATGCTTCAGAACTAAAATGCAACCTAGCTGAACATTTTGTTTACCAATATAACTACATCGTTCTGTATAATACAGTTCATGTGTGCAATTTGTTAAAACAACTCAATCAATGAGTTTATTACAATCTCCCGCAGATCAAAACTGCCCATGCTGCCCCAGTGGAGAGATACAAATATCATTTCCTATACACGGATCATCCATGAGTTCATCATTACACTCAACATGCTTATTTGCACGTTTCAAAACAAAACATGGTGTAACATGTCTAGGAACACTGATAACTAACACAAAAACCACAGATGGCGGGTGGTTCGCAACATGAGTTCATCCAGGTGTGTGTACTACACCAAGTCGACCAGCGGTGGACAAACGTGTGACACTAGCAATCAAATAGTTGTGTGTTCAGCGTATCAGTAGCGGCGTACATTCCCCGACATGTTCTTGTAGGCGTCGTATCTCATCTCCGGCTGCTGTCTGCCACCCAACCCCACCCCCATCATGATGTTGGCGGCCGACTGCAGGAACGTGTTGTTGGTAGGTGGAGCTTGCATCATCGGGGCATTCATGCCAACGACCCCGGCCCCCCCATGCTGGTGGGGCGCGCGCATGTGTGTGTCCATGCCTGACGACATGGGGTTTGGCCATCTGTCAGCCACACGGCCTGAGCTAGGCTGTACTTGGGGGGCCCTTGGTGCACCCCAGTCCATCGGAGCAGACGCGCTCCCTACAACACAGCAGTGACCTCATTCAGTCATTCTACGTGTTAATGTCAGCTCTACGTGTCAACATTTAAACTGTAGTGCAACAAGCCTATCATCACACTGTCATTCATCTATCTGCTTCAATATACTATGTCTTCTAAGAGGTCTCCACATTTTTATTACATTTCTTTTCATAAATTTCTCAGACAGGGTTTATGTAGGATTGGTTACAACTGGCAAACAAGATATGGCGAAAAAATAATTATGTATGTTCAACAGAGATAGCCGATGTTTGTGTGAGCATGCATGCAGTGAGCCAAAACATCACACGTTGCAAGACCAACACACACACATACAAACAAAAATTACATCACTAGCTTCAATTAAAATAAAAAAATGTATAAAAACGGTTTTAAATGTTCCAATATTTAAAGCCATCTCACACATACAGAGTGGATTCTCAGTGTAAGAAACACACTGAGACGTGGTCAAATCGTCCTCACATTCAGCGTTATTTATATCCGCGGGTAAATATAATAAAACAATTTTAACTGGTTCACAGGTCTGATGTGTTGCTTTAGACAGAGGCTAGCGAGTGTGGATGTGAGAAGCAGCCTACCTGGACCTGTGTTGTAGCCTCCAACGTGTGGCTTACTGCGACTGTCTGTCATTGGCTGACTGTTGTGCCAGCTGCCACCGTCACGCGGCGTTACAGTGCGGGTGTCACCAACGTAGCTGCGGGTATCTAGAAAATGAACAATGTGATGATACCCAACTCCTATATGCAGTTGATTGCAGTTTTGCTGTAGTCATTATCCTATTAAGTGCAATAGTTTTGGGGTTTAGTTGGAGAAGTTGTATTCTTGCATTTGCAGTCAGTAAATAATAAATACAACATGGTACAACATACGGGTTAGTGTCCGAGTTCGTAAAGTCCAACAAATGTACTGTTTGGTGATGGTTTAGCTACCAATACTACCGTTTCTATGTCTATACTTGCATCAATGTGCATATATGTTCTACTTGATAGATGGTACCATTGCAACTGTTTATTTTCCCCATTATATGTAGTGACGACCAAACCACCACTCAATGAAACATAAGTGAACAGGTTTTTTAGCAAGGTGGTTTTAAATACATAGTTTTGGGGGCTTTTCAAACCTCTAACAAAGAATGTGTGCACTCCAACCACACAAACACAGGTTAAGTAATCTTAACTTTATTTCTTGCAATTCAAGTATAATTCAAAAACTAGACCATGTCATATTTTTTTAATACTGACCAAACTGCTTTATCAAAAAAATAATCGCCAAAAGCTAGCAGGATCGTACACATTACGTGTAGCAAGTCTGGCAACAGTTATTGGCAGTCAATATGAGCTAGTGTCTGACCTTTGACGAATCCTGAGTCAGCGTATCTGTCCCGGTGACCCTGTGATGGTATGTTGCTGCTATGGCGAGGGGGTGAATTCCTCACTGTACTATGGTGAGGTTCGTGGTGGCGCTCATGAGCTCTTGGCCTCTCATCATATCTGTGGAATAACACTAAGTGTCACTTTGCAGCAAGATCGTTCTTAGGCTTACCCGAATAATGTTTGTGCTTTAGGTCAGCCCAACAGTATTGTTAACTCAGCCGACCGTATATTTACACATCATATATTTGCAACTGTGTATAAATCCAAACACAAGGAAAAACTAAAATGATTGCCGCTAGACCAAATCACTACATACAACAGAAATAATGGACATGTTTTTTCCCATATTGATCTAGAGAAACTGTGGACGAAATCTTTACCAAAAAATATATAAAATACTCAACTGCATAATTTCTATAGAAAAATAATAAAAGAAAGGAAATGTGTTCTACCTACTCAGTTAATCTAGAAAATTATTTGTAAATATAATGTATGCATGTAACAGAAAACAAATATTATTCTGATAGGCTCAAAAACCGAAATGAGGATGAAAATTAATGTTTTACCGTATGGTGACTGAAAGACAACAATGTTGTGATCAAACTGCGATCTCACCTGTCATACTTGGGTGTTCTCGTCTCAGCCACACGGCGGTCATCCCTGTCACGCCGCACTGACTCGTGACTGTCACGCCGCTCCGTATAGCGTGACATTGGCTGCTCATGTCTCTCATATCTGTCCACGCGCCGGTCATACTGGTTCGAGTTGTCGGCCATTGGTGCCGCGCGACTGCCGGTAGTGCCGCGCTGATCATACGAACTGTACCTGCATACACCAGTGGCAACTCAATCAGTGCTCGGTCATCAGCACATGTGGTTTCTATCTTCGCAATCAAACAAGTATTATGTTAAGGTAAGAGTTTTATATAGCACGGCAAACAATCCGCAGGACTGCTCAAAATGCATTACACTGCACCCCTGGCAGAGCTGTTCATTCGAACACAATCTAGACTTCCCTGGCAAACATTCAACCACGTCGCAATTACTGCACACAACCTTTCCTTCACATATCTCTACATCTGTAACATATATATGCCATATAACCAATTCTTGTATTGATGATGTGTCCGAGTTTAGAATAAATCTACTTCACCTACAGCCATTTCAAAACCTGCCAGTGATCCAGACCTACAAAACCCCACAAGGGTCTTGCATCAGCTGGTGCCATGAAATATATTGTGACCATTGATTTGTATGATTATTGTGTTGAGTGAACGCCCACCTGTTGTGCTGCTGAGGCTGCTGAGGTGGGTAGCTGCTGGATGGGGCTGTGTTGACGCGACTACTCTCCAGCGCTGGACGCTTGGCCGGCTCACTCCACGAGTCACGACTGCTACGACTGTCAAATTGACGCTTGTTGCTTGACCGCCTCTGTTCGTCCACTCTGTTGCACACAATCAAAACTTACTCAAACAAACAGTGGTAGATGGAACACTCTCAAGAAAGTCGGCACAAATGTGAACTAATTGACCTATCCATCACGTGACCTGTTGTCTAGCAAAAGCTCCACCAAGCCAGAAAAAATAGATGCTGAACACATGGTGAGTTCGGATATATTTTGAAAGTGCTTCTTTTATGACAAAAACATAAGGCAAAGTTTATTAAAGTGACAACTGTATACGGTAATGTTTGATTTATGAAATGTCATGCAGCAATAGTAATGTAATTCACATATATAACCGTTATCAACACTGTAAGGACAAAGCTTAACGGAGGTCCATCCACTCAGCAAACAAAGCAACAAAGTGTGCAATGCTTCATCCACTCTGCCTACCAGAGCTATTCTATAACAACTATACAGACAGCAAACAAAACAACAAAGTGTGCGATGCTTCATCCACACTGCCTACCAGAGCTATTCTATAACAACTGTACAGACAGCAAACAAAGCAACAAAGTGTACGATGCTTCATCCACTCTGCCTACCAGAGCTATTCTATAACAACTGTACAGACAGCAAACAAAACAACAAAGTGTGCGATGCTTCATCCACACTGCCTACCAGAGCTATTCTATAACAACTGTACAGACAGCAAACAAAACAACAAAGTGTGCGATGCTTCATCCACTCTGCCTACCAGAGCTATTCTATAACAACTGTACAGACAGCAAACAAAGCAACAAAGTGTACGATGCTTCATCCACTCTGCCTACCAGAGCTATTCTATAACAACTGTACAGACAGCAAACAAAACAACAAAGTGTGCGATGCTTCATCCACTCTGCCTACCAGAGCTATTCTATAACAACTGTACAGACAGCAAACAAAGCAACAAAGTGTGCGATGCTTCATCCACTCTGCCTACCAGAGCTATTCTATAACAACTGTACAGACAGCAAACAAAGCAACAAAGTGTGCGATGCTTCATCCACTCTGCCTACCAGAGCTATTCTATAACAACTGTACAGACAGCAAACAAAACAACAAAGTGTGCGATGCTTCATCCACTCTGCCTACCAGAGCTATTCTATAACAACTGTACAGACAGCAAACAAAACAAAGTGTGCGATGCTTCATCCACTCTGCCTACCAGAGCTATTCTATAACAACTGTACAGACAGCAAACAAAACAACAAAGTGTGCGATGCTTCATCCACTCTGCCTACCAGAGCTATTCTATAACAACTGTACAGACATCAAACAAAACAACAAAGTGTGCGATGCTTCATCCACTCTGCCTACCAGAGCTATTCTATAACAACTGTACAGACAGCAAACAAAGCAACAAAGTGTGCTTCTACTCCCTCCACTCCTCCTACCTTAGCTGTTCTATGCGTCGCTGCTCCTCCCTCTCACGCGCCAGCCGTTCCTGTTCGCGTCGTTCCCTCTCCAGACGGATGCGCTCCCTCTCTGCCTCAATCTTCTCCCGCTCTAGCCGCATCTTCTCCAGCCTGCAACAACACAGCTTGTGATCACACAGCATTACCTTGGTCCATCTACACACACTTTCAAGTGTACAACCAGGAATTTATTAATTTATTCTAATTACTAAAATCTTATTGTTTATGTTGGCCATCACAACCAGTTATTCTTCTGCACAAATGCACGGTGATAATCTAGTCTAAAATTGTTTGCTTGTAGTTACATTTACTGTAACTGAGCAAGTGATTAAGTGATACACTTCTTGCCCATTTCAACATCAATACGTGGCTTATAATTGTATATTTGGCAAATTCTGTGTTGTAATAGTTGTTGTCAAAATAAACTAATGTAAGGAACAAAACACAGAGGCCAAACACCACCATGTCATTAGAAGAAGTAAAATCAATAAATCTGAACCATTAAAAGCAGCAGCATCCCAGAACATAATTAAGTAAATTCCACACTGGGATAACTTGATAAATATGCGGTGGCCTATTCAATGACTGTAGATGCCTCCAGTTATACTCGCATCAATTCTACGCCTGTTCATGACAAACCTGAGTCGTTCCTTCTCCCTCGACAGTCGTACGGCTTCCTCCCTCTGACACCTCTCAATTTCTCGCTGTTTCTCCCTCTCCCGTTCTAAATCCTTTGCCTTCTTCCTCTCTTGCTCCCTCATACGCCGCTCCATCTCCCGCAGCCGAGTGCGCTGATTCGCCATCTGAACAGGTAACAGAAATATATTTTAACATTGGAGCATCTTAAGTCTGTTGGTGGACAAATACATTTGTCTGTCATTCCCCATTCCACTGTGGAATTACGTTAAAATTTTAATTTGCGGCATGCAATGCCGTAATTGAAGACAGCAGAAATCATGTTCAAAATCCTGTAATGGTGAAAATTCTGCCAGTGATTTCTTTGTCTAGAGGTGGATGTAAGCCAGTTAATAAATGACTAGCTTACACACACCCATGGAACAAGAAACCAATGCCTTGCTATGAACCAGGGGCCGGTTTCATGAAGCGTACTTAGTTACGCAATAATTCAGTGTCACGTGGTTGTCCATCTTTAAGACTGGCAGATGACTGGCCAAGACGGGTAATTACAACTGATAACACTGGTGGAATTTACAGGGGCCAGCTGGCCACTAGATCAACTAATAGTTCCAAGTCTAGGGGCCCACATTAATGACTATTACTAGCACAACTGGTAGTGAAACAAACCAAATGGACCGGTAGTAATTAAATAAATGGCTCAAATGAAACTAGTTTGTCATTGAAAAAATGGGCCAAGAGGCCCTGAAGTCCTTTGGACTATACTGTGAGTTTGTGTATTAAAAATACTGTAGAATTTTATCCTGATACTCTGCTATTTAGGCCGGTTTCCAGTGGTTGTAGAAACCTTGCAGGAGAGTTGGTGAGCTGCAATCTTGCTGTTAAAGATTGTTTAAGAAAATGTGCACACATTTTCTGGTCTCATTTTGCCCCTACCACTCTTCCCCAGAATGGAAAGAAGAGATGAATTATAATAAAACTTTATTTGTACATACAAGGTAGATAACTACATATACATAGCATGCATTTTGACTTTAAAATAGTAGCAATTAATGACTTGATACTGATTGAATTGGAGTGAAATAATAACTGCAACACGTATAGTAAAACATCTGAATAATATTCCTTATAATTTCGGCTAAATATGCTTTAACCTTTTGGAGTACACCTTTTTATTTTATATATTATTTTAGTTTAATTCTAGATCATATATTTAAGTTTCTCAGGTTCTGCCAGTGCAGTAGGGATTCCCAGACATTAGACATTATAGTTACAGCCCACATGGAGGCATTCTGTTTGACACTGGGGCAATGGCAGGCAGCGAGTCTAGGCCAATACACAGGGCTTTAGCATAATCTCTCCAGTCAGCCACCCCAGTGTTCAGAGATATAGCAAAGTCCACAATCCAGTTATAAATAGAGATAAGTGCAGGAGGCTTACAGCAGTATGGAAATAGTATGAAAATTTAGCTTTTGGGGAGGCCCTGAGGTGCCCTTAGAATGAATCAATCAAATACAGATTTCTTGTGTATAGTGGCACTGCCATTTGAAATGTCTATGCAAAATCAGAGAAAAGGTTACGGAAGGTTTTTTTAAATAGGCAAAATGAAAATTTACCAGTTTCACGAGCCCTTAGAATGAAACAATCAAATACAAATTTCCCGTGCATAGTGACAGTAGATGTCTACACAAAATTAGAGTAAAAGTTGCTGAATGGTTTCCAAGATATGGCAACTAACGACGGCCCAAAGGACTAAAAACTAAACTAGCCAATAATGACAGTGACTAGCATTCACGCAAGCCGTTCGCGTGCTAAAAGGGACAATTTTTGAAAAATTATTTCTGGCTACTGTGAATCTCAGGATATTGAGATGGGCCATGGCTATCAGTAGTAGCATGAGTATAAAGTGGTGTACCCACCCGGATCTTCTCAAAGGTCAAGATGTCATCTTTCTTGGAACTGCTGCTAGTGGTGCTGCTGCCCCGTGGTTTGCGATCGGCGTCCTTGCTCACAACAGCTCGTGGCGATGTCGCTGTCTTTGTGCCGTGACTTGATGAAGACGATGTCGTCTTCTTCACATTTGTACTTGCTAAACAGTAACAACTGCATTCGTCGCTATTTGTATGCTACTATCACTCCTACACCATTGCAATTGGTCCCGTAGAAGGCTAACATTTAATGTGTAGGAATATATAAGAATGTTGAGGTTAACAAAACACTTAAATACAATAAGGTTAATATTACAATCCACAGCACACAAATTATGTTTCTTGATTACTCAAAATAATTAATTATATAAAGTGTTTACATATACTTTTGCATTTTGTACAATGTAAATGTTGAAATAAAACAATGCAACACAACACTGACCTTCCTTTTTGTCAACCGGTTTCTTTGTAGTAGGGGTTGGCTTGGCATCAGCCTTCTTGTTCGTCTCTGCTTTCTTGGCTTGACTCGCTGGGTCATTCTTTGCCTGCACACATAAAACATGCACTGTTTGTTTCTTGCAAATCATGTTAATGTCTTCGTGACTACATTTATGAAGCACTCACAGGATCAGGGTCGTGAATAAAATACTCGTCAGCATGTCCAAAAAAGTAATTACAAGACCTATAGTTAGTAAAACGTTTCAGCTATAACTATAGTTAGCAATATAATTTCTTGGGAATCTTGCCATACCACATTTTCTGAAAACCATTGGTTGACAACAAGAGGGATCACATGCCACAAACAGGAACAAGTACAGATACAATTTCTGCCATCAACATCCATCATAAGTATATACAATTTGATTTGACTGTTCCATACTAGAAAACATATTTTCAGCTGCACATCGTTTCCCTCAGAAAACAGAAGCTGGTTCAAGACAAGAAACCATCTTGAAATAAACACCCTATATCTAGCACTCACACGTTCAACACTGATCATGCGTCCATGAAGCTCAGTCCGATGCAAATGTTGGATGCATTTGAATGCTTCGTCAGGCGTTGACATCGTCACAAAGCCGTAGCACCGAGACCCAGGACTGCGGGCATTTGTGACGACCTTTGCGCCAGCTACCTAAGGGGCAAACAACAACATATACAATTAATCAGCATGCCACAAACCATCTAACTAAATGGTGCACTAATTTTAATGTCGGACATTGCTGAAAGTGTTTCACAAGGATAAAATTTGACATGCACTCTGCAGAGTTGACTCTATTCAATTCAATATTTCTAACTGAACAAAGTCGATGTATACATCCTTGCCATGCAAACTAGCCCTGGCTGTTCCCCTACACGAAGTGTGGAAGTTAGCCGAGTCAAACTAATAATTGACTTCGCCAGTCGCGACTGCATCATCCGTGAGAACAGCGCAACTACCCGCCCTAATTTGAAGACAGAAAAAACTGACTTCTGGGAATTCCATATATAATGACCCGTTCGCCCAATAGCACGAGCAGCTGAGCGGTATCATGTATTCGAATAATTGCTTCTACTTCTTAAACATTGCATGTAACACGAGCCACGGTTGGTTAAAATTTTTATTATGATCACCTGACCTGCCGACATCCACTGATTTAGTGAGCAATTTCATAGGCTGAACTTAAATTCAGAGTTTCGCAAATTGATCAGCCGGGGGGTACTGCTGGATGGCACTGACGTAATCGGCAGCAGCGACCCCTGGCGCGCAAGGATGTATGTATACAACGTATGTACATATGACACATTTCTGAGTTCAAATATTCACCAGGATATACAAAGACATAATCTAGTTGTGATGTATTGTACTGAATAATGATTTGTTCACTAGTAATTACAAGTCAGTTAAACATTGCAATTATACAAACAATAGTGTGGGACATGCCTGCTTTGATTTGACCGAGATGTTGTCAGGACAAGAAATACACCCACCTTGCCATACTTGCTGAAGAGAGACTTGAGGTCAGTGGCTCGGGTAGTGGACGACAGACCACTCACCCACAAGTTGCGACCCCTCGCACTCGACGACAGGCGGTGCACAGCTGTTAAGCAAGTACAACCATTACACAAACATACGAAAATACAACATAAAAATAAGACTGGCTACAAATGACCTCAAACAATAGGTGATGCACCAACCAGAGCCCATCAGAAAGGAGGGGTACGGGGCCGTCTTAAACAGAAAGCGAATCAAAGGGGCAGTGCAACAAGCTTTAAAGCAGTGAGCTGCCCAGGATGAAAACTTATATTGATCAAATTTCTAAAACATCAAAGACAAATTTTAATCTCACCCATTTCACCAACTTATCAACATATTTGCCACCCGGCGATTAAAAACATGCTATTTTGGGTACTCTGGTATTTATTAATAGCATCTAGCATTGCTAAGGTGTTTATGATGCACCAGCCAGAATACCAATGAACTGTCAAAATAATTTTGTATAAAACAGTTTCATCAACCCTTTGTTTTGTTCAGATTTCAGACGCTGTTGGGATTAGACAGATACTGGAAAGACAAATAAAACTGAGCACACACCTTTAGAATCCTTTGCTGCTGGTTTTGCATCCTTACTTGGAGTGCTGTAAACATAAATATGTACACTGAAGATCCCAAGTGATAAACATCGGACAAGTCAGTGGTGCATAATTTTCCCCCATCACAACCTCCATTTAACCCAGTATGTCATGTTTACAATAAGGTTGTTGGGATTCATATACAGCAAATAGTTTGAAATCTATAAGAATATAAGAGAAGACTAATTTTCAGGAAAAGCAGACCAAATAACTAATTTTACCTTACCACTTACCGTGTCTAATTGAAGTCCAGCCTCATTAAATGTAAACAAGGCAATCTCACAATTACAAAAGGGAGTTTTATATAGAATACAAAAGAACATCCACATTACTACACCCACAACAATACTGATGTATTTTAATTATTTAAACATGTTACATGTTACACTGTCCATGTTGAATGTTACCTTGCCCAAATATTATTCAAGAAACCCACTTTCTTCAATTAAACCAACCGTTTTGTTAATACAACTAGAACCATTATCACTTAACCCACAGAATGCGTGGAAACAAGAGTTTAGTATCCGTCCTCAAACAACAACACACAAACACCAAACAACTGTACTTTGGCCGTCTAAATCAGTGGACTTGTCAGATACTTCCAGAACCCACCTTTATGAAACTAACCCGGTCTTTATTAAAATTAGAACCACCTTGACCAACGCAGCAAAAGAAACTGATGTAAACAAAACGTGATGGACATTTCTAGGAAGATTAACACCGTAATATTTGGTGCAAAGATTTGCATGGACCCGTGCTTAAAGCAAGATATGCCTAAAGCACTGGACTGTAAAGATAGCAAGCCCACTCAATCTGTGGCGACAGCAGCTGCCCATCTTACAACTGGGCCGTACATACAAACCAACCTCTTTGTCTCCTGCAGGGACAGCTTTGCCCCGTCTCCTTTACCAACTTCTGTCTTTTTCGTCTCTTCTTTGTCTGTCTTTCCATCCTTAGTCTTTGCGTCAACTCTTGTCGCTGTGCCTGTGCTATCACCACTTGCGCCGACTGCTGCACTGCTGGTTGACGTCGTCCCCTTCTGTGTGGATCCCTGGCCTGGGTCCATTCCAGTGGTGCTGCCCTCCTTCGCACCGCCCTGGCCTTGTTTCTTCACTATGTCGCTGTCAAGTTCATTTAGTGAGTCGTCCACGTGAACGATGAGAGGCATGTCAAAGTCAGCCACCTCCGCTGTCTCCATCACTCCATTCTTCTCCACCAGGGGCGCTGTCACTTTACTTCCAGCTTCTTCCTTTTTCGCTTCGGACACTACCATGGGCTGGGTCTTTTGGGGCGTCTCTACCTTGGCATCTGTCTTCTCTTTAGTGCTGTCTGTTGCAGCTGGTGTGTTGGCACATGTCTTGGCTTCTATATAGAAATTTAAGGCAGAAACTTTGAGCACACATTGGGCACACCAAGGCCGACATGCAACGATTCTCTCAGCATGCCAAAGTTGGCATGACAAGCACACACACACACTTACACACACTGCGGGACATACTATAATACATACACAAGTAATGCAAATACCCCTAAACCAGCAGGTAAATTACCCCAAACTCTTAGCACATTGTCGTTACTACAAATCCACAGATGTTTACTGGAATTGATGTAGCATCCAGTGGTATCATAAGAATTCAGATGCCTTGTAACATGTAGTTGGAAATCTGTACAAGTGGTTGCTGCTGCACTGTCCATGTTGTTTACACCAACATTACATATCTGGCAGCACGGTAACAGTCTCAGTGTTCAATTGGTCAGCTGAAATGTTGTGAAGAGACGATCATTGCCTTTTGAACACTCCTTGAAGGTCACCACATCTGTGGTTAGAATCACACGATTTCTTGTCGACTGTCTCTGACCTGGCACATTTGAACCAATGCTCAGTAGGGTTTCATTAGATGTAATAGAGCAAATGTCGTTTTGAAATCATGCCAACATTCTTGGAGCAATGTAGACGTGGCTCATTCAGACAAGCCCAATCTTGATGAATGTCACAATGTCAGCTCGCTGCCCAGTCTTCTTGACGAACACCTGCCAAGAATGTCCACAGTGAAACAGCATGGTCACATGTGTTCGCCGTAAGTTCCCGTAACGTGTCACATTATGTCCCAGTCACATGACAAGGCAGTCTTATCATGTGCAGTGGTACTGATGATGTCGCCATCAGATGTCAAATCGGTCCACCAGAGTCAAGCATGCAGTCGTGTGTTCTTTGTAGGCTGCCAAGGTCAGAGTCTTCTGGCGATGTCTGTAGCCCAACGAATTGATCACCCAACTGTTGTCTCTTGGTTATGTCTTGTGCGTGTTTGAAGCAACATTTGTCACTTGTCATATCACCAGCCTGCTGATATGACAAACAACCACCACAGAAAAGAGTTCTTTGCAGATCTTCTCCAGTAGATAGAAGACGTGTGCACTCTCTTTGTATTGGTGTCACATGTAGAAAACAGTTCTGTATTGCAGCAGCTGTCGTCATAAGAGCTCCGACTGCTGTCCTCTGTAGTAGCGTAGTAGTGTCACAGACTGCGACTGTGTGCGTGTGGAGTTATTCTGTGTGCTTGGTCGGTCTTTGTGATGGCAGAAGCTTGTCCATCATACATGGAAAGTAGCAAAACCTTTGTACAACAAATTCAACATTTCATATTTCCCATTACTCATTATAAAATCATGCATAAATACTGATGCGCTTCAGGTAAGTAAAAGTGCTGTTTGACTGTCTATGTGTGTTTCATAGTTCCCCTACTCTACCTGAAACTTCGGATGCCTTCGTTGTTGTACTCGTGTTGGTCGGTTGGTTTTCTGTCTGAAACATTCACCAATGATGTTTTAAGGGGAGGTATGGCAGCTAGATAGGACACTTTTTAAAATGCATAATTAATATAATTTGTTTGCATCCAAGCTGTAGAAAAGCTATTACTGAGTAAAAAATGTATGACATTTTTTTCTGCCAGACCCCCCGTTTCCATGGTAATAACCAAAATGGCCACCAAATGGTGGTATTCATAGCACATCTAGAAAATTGCAACACTCTGGAAGTAAAAATGATATGGTAATCTAACTTAGCCTGTTGTATTCTCCTGGATATTCTCCACAATCCGTATAAAAAACATTTCAATTTTTTTTTTTATTTATATTTTATTTTGAATTTTCAAAACCGATTTATTTAAAATGCAATTTTTTTAGACTTTTTTATATAGATAACTACAAATATAAAACACAAATCCAAAATGTTTTTTATACAGATTGTGCAGAATACTCAGGAGAACACAACAATCAAAACCAGATTATCATATCATTTTTACTTCCAGAGTGTTGCAAGTTTATATGGCCAAAAACTTGATTTTCTGTAAACGGCCGCCAAAGTTTACACAGTGATAATATGAATAATATTATTGTAAACAAGTAAAACATTCAATAAATTGTGTTTGTTTATCTCCCAGACATTAATTATGCACAATAAATAATATCTGAGATGAAATACACCCACAGAATTTATACAATTTAGCTTTTTGTTTTATAAATATAAAGGTCATTTGCACCATCATCTGATTTTCTGTAAACGTCCATCTGACACTGAAATGTCAAGATGTGAATACTAATGGCTGTAAACAGCCAAAACAATTCAATTAAAGGTGTTTGTTTTCTCACAACATTAATTATGCATAACAAGCAATGTTTATGATGAAATATATCCACATGATAATAATAAAATGTTATTTATATGCCAACAAATGAAATATATCCACATGATAATAATACAATTTTATTTATATGCCAACAAATCTGGGGCAACAGCAAGTTACAGGTTTTACTGAAAAGAACAGACGCCCATATATAAGTTGCACAGTTCTGAAAATATAAGTTAACAAAGCAATAACTTAGTCTTATATACCACACAGTCACAGTTAACATGTCAAACCCAAGTGTTAGGCCTTGTTAACAGGCCTGCTGTCATCACGCATCAGTACTAGCTTTGTCCGGCTACAGGACGCACTATTTGGCAAAGCTGCAGTCTCTTTAACTATCATACCGTCACTGGTGCCACTAGTAACATTAGCACAAGCCCCACACTCAGCCATGGCAACGGGCAGCGAAGTCGAAGTGACAGCTCCGACTGGCATTGCCGCGTCTTTGCCAGCGTTTCTGACACGCGACGAAATTAACTTGCGTTTTCCCCACGCAGAAGCCGCCAATAACTGCTGCCTTTTCTTCACAAATGACATTCAGCCACAACGTCCCTTTCCGCAACTTTTCTCTATGCTAACTAACTCTAAACTATCTCTTATCAACATCGTCAGAGACAAAACTCACATCGCTCGAGAAAACCGCCATATTTTATAAACAATGGGAAGTAGCAACAAGTGGCATGCTGGGAGAGTTTTGCGCTCGCACAACTTCGTAAACCAATCAGAGTGTTCGTAGACACGAGGCGCGTCATGGAACTTAGCGGATGACGACACGACGGTTACCGAATGCCAAATAAGGTCATTCTCGGCAAAATATAGCTTGCATAAATAACGATGTTGGCCGAATGCTTTCACAAGGGTGGGATTACCGACTACGGTGATTGACAGACGACGTTTTGGCGGTTCCAAAAATATCAAACAAGATGGCGTAAGTCGAAGGAAGGACCGCGTTGTCATGGCGTAAACATTGACAACTTTCAGCGCATTTCGCGTCTTTCCAATAAAAATGGATATATCAGTGTGATAAGGGTGGACTTTATACACGAATAAAAGTCGTTTAGAGGATATTTTGTTGGTCTAAAAGTGAAGTTTATTTATAGTAAACATACAAATCTTCTATCTGGCGCTGGAAAATTAAATTGACATATTTTTTCAAAAAAGCGTAAATTAGCACCCGTACCAGGCCTTAATCTGCAACAGTGCACAAAGGAAAGAAGCAGCCCCCTTGAAAAAGCTGGTAATTGGATACCAATAAGTCAGATCATGTCTTACAGATGCTAACAGAGCATGGGTGTAGGTGAAATTTACAGTAATTTTCAGCTGACAACATGACTTCAATACTTGTGAACATAAATTAAAATATTACAAACATTTTGAAAGCAAATGACGAACGCAGATATTTGCATAACAACTAATTTCGAGCATTTGTTTGGGATGCCAGGAATGAAAATATTAGAATTATAAAGTGGGTCATCTTGACTATAGAAGGCTCCCATGTATTCAAATGAAAAACATGAACAACACCAGTGAAAGCATGCTGACAGCAAGTCTCACCTGATCGGCCAGCAGTTTGCTTTCCTGTACCTCTGTCAAACACACAACATCGTCTTCATCGGCAACGTCCAACAAGTCCACCACACCATTTTCACTCTGCACAATCGATGGAAACAGACGTCACAAAGCTATGACTTAGTTCAATCTTCCCACCAACCAAGGTTTCTCTTGATATTATAATAAACTAGAAGCATTTTTGTCAAATATAAACAGACCTCTTAAAACAGTGTTTTATTCTGCACACAAGTGTCTAAATTGCATCCTACCATTTATAATGATGACTGCATGTGCAGTATTATTAATGACAAAAATCTTAACATTGAAACATTCACACTGCACCTTTTTATCCTCAGAATCTCCTTGAATACCATCACCAGACACAAGATTATCTATTTCCTCAATCAAGTCGACTTCCCCATCAACGTCCTCATCTTCCTCCTCTTCACCATCCTGAAACAGTCAACAGCTAACACTGGTTAGTTTTACTGATTACCCGGTACACATACAATCATATATATTTAATAAAATGCTTCCTTTTCACAAATGTTTTAATTAAGAATGGATAGTGCAGCTGAAATTACACCTTTTGGCAAAAATACTCAAAATGTGTTTCTGCTATATCCTGATAGCATTTTGTTTACTATAAATAAAGATCCCCTTTATAACACTTACGTACCTTTAAGTAACTTATTTTCATGAATAAAGTGTGTTTTTGTAATGTAATAAATCCCAGTACCCATTCTTTGACAGCAGTTTACAAAAATTTGTCATAACTGATGTTTTTCCAATTTTGAAAAATCATATCCCTAGAAATAATGATGCTACACCAATGGCATTTATTTGTTATTTTCTCTATGCAATATGGGGTTAACTTAGTGGTTGTAATAAAAATATGGATTTTACCAACAAAATTCAAATATACATTTTAAAATAATGACAACACAAAATATATTTATCCGACATTACACAGAACCCATGGGGTGTTGTAAATAAGAAATAGAAAGAATTACATTCATTATTGTATTGTTAGAGATGTTTTCAAATTGTTATATTTTCCCTATTCGGTCATCCGGTGGCCATTTTTGATTGTTGCTATGGAAACGTCAATACATTTTGTTTTCAGTAAGACCTTCTCTACAGCCTAACACAAAATATGTTACTAATTATGCATTAAAAAACCCTATTTAGCTGCCACCCCAAAAAGGTTTGAGCGGCGGTTGATTTCCTTACTTTTTTCTTTATAGAACATTGGTATGAACATATGTACTAGTAAAGGAAGCATGGCATTAGTGCCATATGTCACCAGTCCGTCCTTTAAAAACTACCACTGTCCCTACAAATTCTTGGAAACTATAATAACGTTTCCTTAGAAACGATGACGTCAGTTTCACGCCAGCACAGATATTCGCAAGTGTAAATTCGCCATGAACGCACATCATAGTCTGGTTATTCTGATACCAGTATCCTTTTTTATGAAGATTACATAATTGCACCACGATGTTAAATTACCAACGCTGGTGGTAGTCTTCTTGTTTTGTGACCAAACGCAGTTCCACACTCAACAACACCACCATTTGTTAGGAATCCAGGGTTGACCCCCTGACCAATCAGGTGCCACCAAAACACAGGCTAGCATGTGGGGCTGTAGGCCAGTCATAAACGCAAGGTAGGAAAACACAGGGACATCTCAAAACCAGATGTCTCCGTCAATTTGTATTAAATATACACTGCTTGTCAATGAAAAACGTAACATTTTATGCAAAAGCTGCCTAGCTGGTGACATGTCTGTTATCAATAACAACCAGGAAACATTAATGTAATTTTTTTTTTAACTGTTATAATTACGAAGCTTGGTTTGCAAGCTGGCCTTACAGGTGCGCCAAATTGCACAGGATTGTTTTATGAACTGTGAAGGAGTTGTGCAAAAAAATACACTTCACGTTTCTGTCTTTCAACACTCTTGTAACACTAGAAGCTGTAGCACACTTAATATGCATTTGTTCACAAAGCAAGACCCCATGAATGTCAATAATAAATTTGTGCTTACAAACATGCAAATATTTCTTTCAGGGTATTTCTCAAAATGAAATAAAACGTCATATTGAGGTGATTTTTGACATTTCAATTGTCTTTAAAAGCATGGAAATGTCTCTAAACAACCTAGAAACTGAATTCTTTTTGGGTTAGAGTATTGCTTGATGTCTTATGCAGGGTCTGAGAAAAAATGGTTAGTCTATCTTCAAAACTTTTATTAGAAATGATTAATTCAAAACAAGCATGTCTTGGCCACTAGAACCACCTTAATAAAAATATTTATATTTTGCTATGAAATAATATTAGTAAAGCTTGATTAAAACAAAAACCTAATACTTGCCTTTAATTCTCTGCAAGCCCCTAAAACATAAACACAAACATCACATTAGTCATTTCGGCACGTATTACTATTCGTGTATAGCTGCTCTGACCATCAACAAGACATGAAAATACATAAAATGTCTGATTTCAGACTTGTTTCCCAAAGACAAACACACTACCTCATTACAACGCAACTTACTTGCTGGACTTTTCCTACCAGAACCGGGTGTAAGTGTAACCTCTACTTCAAACTGCTCTGGGTCCTTTCCCTCTTCCTCAAGTGCCTAAAGAAACAAAACAAGAAGATAATACTAATAGGATATGTACTGGGTTGATGTAAGTCAAAATAGCACTAAGCCACTCAGTTCAGAATGAATCCAGTCAATTTTATCACATATTAGTTTATAAAATTAACAGAGATGTAACATATTAAAATATAACAAAGAGTTTGACTATATTCATTTATGTATCATAAAACAGAGTGTAGGTCTCACTCTCAGTGTATGTTCAGACATATTTCTGTTAGGGCCAAAATATTGTATATGCATGTTAGATAGCCTGTTAGTTAAGATAAAATGTATATGGGATCTTGCCTGGTATGTTCAACAGAATTAAAATAACTGTCATCATAAAATAATAATAATGCTAGAGTACATTTCCCTTGGAATATGTCATAGAAACTGGAGCATTATCTGCACTGCTAAAAGTGGGTGTCACAAACCCGTGCAATTACTGGTGCTGCAATAGACCAACATGTAATGGCTCAGCTCCTAGACTTAGGCGAGCAAATGAGGACAGATTCCGAGTGAATCAGAGATCATAATTATTATAAACAAACCAAAAACGAGGGCGTCAAAATAATATCTAGATTTATTTCACAACGTACAACAATAATTTGCTTAGTTTCAACTAATATACAATCATATACATCAAAGGAAGACAAAGATGTGAACAAAGGTCGAGATTTTAAGGAATATGCCATGGCGTCGAGAATCAAGCATCGATTGTGCTGCCGCCTGTTGTTTTTTGCAGTTTCTGTACACGAGGAGAGGTAATCTCAAACACCAGTTAAACATGCGGTTTATTGTGTTTACCTTCTTTAATCTATCGATGAGAGCTGCCTTTACACCTGTTTTTTCAAGACCACGTTTATCTAATTCCTGTTTCAAATCCACAACGCGTAAAGATGCCAATTTTTTGGCTCCAACACTTTCTGGCGTCGAAGACATGTTGAACTAAAATGGCGAAACGAGGCTAGCCTCGTTTCAAAAATATCCCCCCCCCCCCGCTCACCTTTCACGCATGCGTAACAATATGCTTACGTGAGTGGCGCCACTGATCGGGGAGATTTAACAAGATTTTATAAGATTGCCATATAATATATATATTATATTATATATATACATATAGTGCATTATATATATATTATATATACATATAGTGCATTATATATATATATTACTTTTGTATATATATATACAAATTATAATATTGCACCTTCTTAAGGATTGAGGATACTTTTGTTCAGTAGGTTACTGTAAGTTCACTGGCACCCTGCCAAGATTTCTAGAGTACCCTAGACTTTGGAAATGACATAATCAAGGAACAGCGTCTGTCCCAAGACTAAATAGTCTACTCGGAAGAAATCAACTTCTAATCGGCGTCTCTAGATCGAACAAAATACGTAGAAAACGATGAGCTATGTTAATAAGTCGTCCGGATGTCCGACGTATTATTTTTTATGCAAATCAGTGCCACCATTACCGACAAAAATCGAAAAATATAAATTTCACTATATATCAGCCAATATTGCAGATAATTGAACAAATAAGGTGTCTAGACACATGTTTTGAGGGTCAAAGATCATAATAAAATTATTATGCAAGTGACCACACGTGTCCGTGGCATACTAGTATGCCAATTCATGCCGCCATTACCGAAAAATCGATCACCATCTCTTATTTCACCGATATATCACTTTGTTTTGGCCAGATTCTCTAGAAAAAAACACGTTATAATTTTATATGGAAATGAATATATGTATATGTACTGTTATTCCAGCAAAGATCACTGTAACATGCTAACACAAAATTCTAAAGTGCCAGCATTATCGATAATAATTTTATTTTTAGCTGTATTACAAATAAGTTGACAGAGGTTTTTTTTAGGGCAATGTATATATATAATTCCACCAATGGTGTTATTTTAATGTGTTAGTGTTAGTGTTAATATTAATGGTGACTTCTATTTCCCATTCCAGATAAACAGTGGTGGTAGAAGTGGACATTAAGTCATCATGCCCAAAAGAAAAAGTGACCGGAGCGCAGATCCTGCAGCCCCCAAACATTCTCCGCATACATACATCCTTCATGTGCTATCCATGTCTGATCATGGTCGTTTTACACCCCTCAGTGAAATCAAAGGAATTACAAGTGAAAAACTTCATAAGATCCGGGACCGACGTATCCACCAATCACACGAGTCCCAGTGTGCGACCGGATCCCTACCACTCTCCCCGATGACCTGGAAAGTGCTGGGTATCACCGTCAGCGCTTTACTGTTAAATCTTGTTAAATCTTCCGAGAGATGATACAGAACCCGAAGTATCAACCTCGCAATGGCTTCACTCCCCTCGTAAATTGTCTTCAGCGGGTTCCGCTGGACCCATCTTCCCACCGGAATGCATTTTCTGTGACAAAGTAGAGATTAAAGATGGTGATCGCAAAACTGAGCGAGCTGGAGACTTCTCGTCTTGGAAGAACAAAGGAAATGCATGGGAGGAAATCGAATCACGGGCCGAGAAAATGGGTCTAGTTCGACAGGTGAAAAACAAAGACCTCTTTGTTGGTGAGGCCAAACACCATCCATCATGCTTGAGATCTTTCTGCACAACGTTCGCTAACTACGATCGCGGGATTCGCAGATCCGAAGGAGCAAAGGATACCGAGCATGCTCGCATGTCAGCCGCCCACGAGAAGGCGCTCGTCTCAGTACTGGAGCACATTCGGACTCATGTCGTCCAGCAGAATGAGGTCCTACGGCTATCTTCCTTGCGATTGCTCTATGGCGACGAACTGAAACGGAATGGATACGAGAGCTCGGCCTATCGCGCTAAGGAACTACTGAAACGCCTACAGAATGACCCAATCAAGGACCATGTCAATTCACGAAGGTCGATCACGACAAAGCTGATGCCATTTAATTCTGGCTCGTGTACAGCTCGAAAATCACCGTTTCTAATGCTCTGCTTACACTCTCGGAAGCGCAGACAAGAACCAATTAAGGCGTCGCTCTCTTTCTTAGTCGTAATATTCTACGGGCTTTCAGAGAGTCCGAAGGCCTACCGTTGCCGCCAACAGCCGATGACATAGGGCTCAGTCCTGAAAAGCTCGTATCTCCAGACCTCATCTGGTTCTTCAACATGGTTATGGTCGGCAAGGAAGGCGTGGAGACGAGCGAAAAGATGATAACACAATTTGTGTTATTTTATTGCCCTAAAAAACCCTCTCTTAACTTATCTGTAATATATATTTTTTTACTAGATTTTTTGGTAATGGCGGCACGAATTTGCATACTAGTATGCCACGGACACGTGTGGTCACTTCAAGAATAGTTTTATTATGATCTTTGACCCTCAAAACATGTGTCTAGACACCTTATTTGTTCAGTTATCTACAATATTGGCTGATATATAGTTAAATATAAATGTTTCGGTAAGGGCGGCACTGAGTTGCATAATACGTGGGACATCCGGACGACTTTTTAACATAGCTCATCGTTTTCTATGCATTTTTTCCGATCTAGAAGCGCCGGTTAGAAGTTGATTTCCGGGGGGGTGCACGATACCCCCCTCTTCCGACTAGACTAAAATATTTAGCTGTATATAAGGAGGGCTTCAATGAGGATCAGGGCTGGCTGTTGGGGGATGCAGCCAGACACTTTGAGGGAGATGTTTGTTAGAACAGGCCCGAAGATGCATGCTGGAGCTGTGTGTAACACAGACCAGTGAATGTATATGCGACTACTGGGGCACACTGCCGAAGGAAGGTTTCTCGTGAAGCACTGTTACCCATCCTCGCAAGCCAGGGGTCGCTGTTGTTGATTACGTCAGTGTCAGCCAGCAGTACCCCCTGGCTGATCGCTTTGCGAAACTCTGAATTTAAGCTCAGCATATGAAATCGCTCACTAGATCAGTGGATCTCGGCAGGTCAGGTGGTCATAATAAAACTAATTTCAACCAACCGTGGCTCGTGTTACATGCAATGTTTAGGAAGTAGAAGCAATTATTCGAATACACAATGCCGCTCAGCTGATCGTGCTAATGGGCGAAAGGTCATTATATATTGGCATTTATTATTGGGATTCCCAGAAATCGTTTATCCGTCTTCAAATTGCGGCGGGTATTTGCGCTGTTCTCACGGGTGATGCAGTCGCGACTGGCGAAGTCACTTACTAGTTTGACTCAGCTAACTTTCGCACTTCGCGTAGGGGATCAGCCAGAGCTAGTTTTGCATGGCAAACAGCCCTGGCTTGCGAGAATGCTGTCACCGAGCGCCCTGCGAAAAGTATTGAAATTTTTAAGACTATCGCAGTTCACCCGTGAAAATCAGACTCGGTGCATGAGTAACTCAGTTGCTGTATATAAGCCGCGCCGCCGTCTGAACTTATCGTTCTGACATCTATAATTCGGTTGCTGTGTATAACCCGCCGCCGTCTAAACTTATCGTTCTGACATCTATAATTCGGTTGCTGTGTATAAGCCGCCGCCGTCTGAACTTATCGTTCTGACATCTATAATTCGGTTGCTGTGTATAAGCCGCCGCGCCGTCTGAACCTATCGTTCTGACATTTAGAATATATATTGGCTACAATTCGGTTGCTGTAATAGCCACCGCCGTCTGAGCCTATCGTTCTGACATTTAGAATACATCGGTTACATTTCGGTTGCTGTAATAGCCGCCGCCGTCTGAACCTATCATTCTGACATTTATAACTGGGTAATATTTAGCAGACATAGCCATATATGCCATAATATGGTGTATTATATGTTGTATTGGTAGGGTTTCCGCATATAATAAACTGTGAAAACGTATAACCTGACTTATTATTAGTATGACCGAGTGAGTGAACGTGTGCTTCTCTGCCGACCGCTCGCCGCAAACTCTACAATTGGTGGTAGCCGGGGTGGGTTTTCAATTTAGGTATACCCGAACGTATTCCTCTACGTTTCGTAGTAACTGTTTCGGATATTCTATTTTTGACATCCTATATAAAAAGAACACACACGGGCTACGTTTACTCGCTTCAGATAGAATAAAGTAGGATAGATTAATGAAGATTTAATTCTCTGGTGTCAGCGAAATATTGGCGAAATGTCAACACAGTGACTGATGTTTATCTTCGGGACTCTGAGCAGAGTCCGGGTCAAAACAGCGAGGTTCTGTTACGATTACCCCCCTAGCCTAGGGAGCAGGTACAGTCATCTACCAGGTCAGAATTAGACAGGTCTATTCAGGAGGCTAATGTTGCAGAGAAGCAGCATGCGTTAGTGACTCTGAGGGATATAAAGGATAGTCTGGAATATTGTCAAAGATCAAATAGCAGGAGGAGCAGTTGGGATTGGAGATGGATCAGTTGACAGTAGAAAGTGATAATTTATCATGGGAAGAAGGTATACTGTTAACGGCAATTAGTAGATCCGAGCTCGACAGTTCAGTGCTAGGACCGTTTCCAGAAACATGCGCAAGTGTGAGCGCTGGAAACCGAGCGCAATGCTGTTTGAGGACAGCAGAGAAACTTACCTGATCGCAAGGACAATAGTCCGATAGTATGTTCGTAGACGTTCTGAAGAGATCTATATGAAATATATATCTGATTACAATAAGTGTTTCTTTAGTTATTTCCTTTCATGGAATTAGAGTAGAATGTTTGGTGGATGTTGGATTCGTTGTTCGAGGACAGCGCTATTCGTATGTGTGCGGACAAGTCACGACTGACTGTGAATGACAGTAGGCAATGCAGTATCTTTGGTTGTAATTAAACGAGGTCTGCTGAATTACAGAACCGGACAAAACAAGTGTCACGGTGTAATCGTTCCATAACATTGTTTGTGGCGGATCCACAATAAACGAGGTCTGCTGAATTGCAGAACCGGGCAGTACAAACGTCACGGCGTAATCGTTCCATAACATTGTTTGTGACAGGTCCACAATAAACGTATCCAGTGGTGTTGCATGCCCACACAGTTCTGTCCTGGGCAGTATCTGGTTTAATATATATTTAATTGTCACAGCCACAGGGTGTGATCTGTTAGCGTGACAGTGGTTATCACTAATTCTCCTAGCAAATGGCAGTATTTCGACATATGTCAGGTTTGGTGTTGCCACATGTAAACACCTCCAGCAGACATGGAAGTATGGAGCTACGCCATCAGGACAGAAGTACGGCATATACTTACCGAAGGTCACATATGTGTGATATGATATCAACAAAGTCAAAGAGGTTGTCCTGTTGGTTGAGATGAATATCATAACTGGCACACTGCGTATATTGGATTACGCAATCTAGCCTGTTGGATCTACAGCAAGTCAGATATTGAGAAAATGAAAGATAAGTTGTAATACGCTGCAATGCGCTCAAATGTGTTCCGATAGAGGTTGTACGTATTGTCTCACGGATCTCTTACAATCGGACGCGTTATTACAATATATGACCGAAAAAAGGTCATATGGCACCAATTATGGCAACCACCATAACAGTGCAGATTATGAAATATGAGTAATCTGAAAGAAAATGGCGGTTGCAAATACCAAATTTCAATCTGGACACAACCTGCTGTGCTGTTTGCAAAGAAGGAGGAAGATAAACGAACACGACAATGAGCTGAGAGTCCACTACAAGCGGTGAACTGACATCCCGGACGTGACGCGCGAGGACCCACTCGGCCGTCGTGCGATGACGCGATGACGCGAGTTACGATGGAGGATACAGCCAACATGACGGATTCGACCGGCCATCGCGCAAGACAGACGGGTGCTCCATCGATCGGACGTGAACATTTTTAGAAAAATGAACTTTCAGTTATTCAGAGCCTGATTTATTATATGGTTTTTTTTCAGCATTACTATTTAACGCTCGATATTATGTGTTTGCATGTGTGTTATCTATTACGATTTCGGGACGAAATTTTAAATGGCGGGGGTTAGTGTAGAGAATTTAGAACGATAACACACACAGTATAAATATACTTGATTACTGAATGTTGTAGTGCTCTGAAAAGCCAATTTATATGCAAATGGCTATAGCTGGGGTGGGGGATTTGTTTGCATTTGAGGCCATTTGGTTTTGGGGAGGCGAGAGCCCTATAATATATGTACATGGGGCCTGTGTTCAGAAGGTTACTGTAAGTTCACTGGCACCCTGCTAAGATTTCTAGAGAACTCTAGACTTTGGAAGTGACATACTTAAGGGTCAGCGTCTGTCCCAAGGCTACATATTTAGCTGTATATAAGGAGGGCTTTAATGAGGATCAGGGCTGGCTGTTGGGGGATGCAGCCAGACACTTCGAGGGAGCTGTTTGTTAGAACAGGCCCGAAGAAGCATGCTGGAGCTGTGTAACATGGTTGCTGTACATATAAGCCGCCGCCGTCTGAACTTATCGTTCTGACATCTATAGTTTGGTTGCTGTGTATAAGCTGCCGCCGTTTGAACCTATCGTTCTGACATTTAGAATATGTCGATCGGTTACAATTCGGTTGCAGTAATAGCTGCCGCCGTCCGAACCTGTCGTTCTAACATTTAGAATATATCAGTTACAATTTGGTTGCTGTGTATAAGTCGCCGCCGTCTGAACTTATCGTTCTGACATCTATAATCCGGTTGCTGTGTATTATCCGCTGCCGTCTGAACCCATCGTTCTGACATTTATAATATATCGGTTACAATTCGGTTGCTGTAATAGCCGCCGCCGTCTGAACCTATCGTTCTGACATTTATAACTGGGTAATATTTAATGTGCTCTCCCAGAGCTCTTCCAGATCTTAGAACTCTTTCCTCGAGCGAAACGCTTTTGTCTCACCAGGCAGGAGGTATACACACACACACACTCACACACACACACATACACACACACTCACTCACTCACTCACTCACTCACACACACACACACATATATACATTATATTATGTATAGTTGGAGGTTTCAATTACAGGAGGTGCAGTTGGAGGTTTCTGTGAACTTTAGGGGAGAATTTGGATGTCTCAAGTCAAGGAGTGGGTGAAGTTTGTTGGAGCCTCAAGAAGGGTGTGTTTGAAATACTTAACTATAACTTATCAAGGGGTGTGCAATTGTAAGTTCTTGGGAGACTCAAGTGAAGGACGCAGTTTGAGCACGTCAGCCTGTACTTACATTTTGTAAATGTAAGTATGTGGCTTGAGGTTTTTGAGAACCTCCAAAGCAGCGCAGTTGGAGGTCTTGGGGATGGGGGTGCAGCTGTGATGTGGGAATTGGGGAGCTTCAAAATAATGATGCAGAAGAATAATTTTGGAGCCTCAGATCAAGTACCGGTGTAGTTGGAGGGGTTTGGGGAGCCTGCAATCGCAGCTAGTCATAAAAAGTTACTAATCAACCATGCACGCCATGGGCCTGCAATCATTATATATGTTTTACTATTCATTTGTGATCCCCTGTTTGGTGTGTACCTACTAAACATTGAGTGAACTGGAACAACATGTATCATAGTACTTCAGATAATGATAATTTAACAATTGACTGGGATGGATTTATTAAATTTAATGTTATAATTTGTTTTAGTGGCAGTGCTATGGCAATATTTATATGTTTGATATATATAATAATATTATACTGATGTCACTGATGTATTAATAATGTTGTTTCGTATCAAAGCCATTCAGTTGTTTTAATTTCAATTTGATTCCCTCTCTAAAACAATTATAACATTTAATGACATAATGTATGCGAGTAATGCGACGTGTTCTTTTTAGGAACCGTATCTACATCTTAGTGTTGCGGATTGTTTTATTTCTGATGTGACCAACTTTATATTTATAGTAAAATAATCGTTATATTGACTTTTTTAAACAGCGTTCATAAATTGTGATCCGGGGATACACCCGCATTTCACACTCCCGTGGCGCCACTAGAACAACGCGGAGAGACTGAAAACAGAAAATTACTAAGTCCGACGTGTTTTTGGTCTGAATCTCGGAACAAATTTGATGCTAAAGTAACAGTTGCGTAACTAATCGTATCCGAAAGTGTCATAATTTGTTTTATGGTTATTATTAACGGTACATTAAATCTGTTAGGTCCTGGGTTCGTTAACCAGCTTGGCTTTACTTCACTCATCTTGTTTTGCGAGAAGCATGTCCCACAAAGTGTATGCTTCTGTCACTTGATGTCGCCACCAACATACCTTTCATGGCAGAACAAGACAAGATTAACTTATTTGTCACGCAGTAAGTTATCCACCTGTTATGTGTGAACTTACCTGAACTTCTTATATATTGCACTCAAAAAACACTTCCTGTTCGCCTGCCATGCCACGTATCGTCCTGTATCCTCAGCATCAGCATGTTGAGGCTAAGCGCGTATTCACTAACAGTATTGGAAGAAGAACTACACACTTTCTAACACGAACAACATTGCTAAGCGTGTCTATAAATTATAATATAGTATACTACTGAGACGTATTAAGCGCCTGTAAGAACATACATAAATTATATCGGTGACAATATCCAAAACAAAATCAGACTGCAGACGATACCATCCTGTACTCTCCCATAAAAAACAACAATGCCAGCAAGAGTCATAAATGGCCTTGTCAATATCACACTTCCCACTAAAATACATCAGCCATGCCTGCATACAACCAGAGGACATAATTACAAACTCACGATTCCATATTCCAAGACTGACACATACCTCCACTCATTTTTCCCTTCAGATGCACATCTCTGGAACACCATACCACCAGCCACACCGGATATAACTTCACTGGTAGCTTTCAAGCAGCAGGTGGGGGGCTGGGCAGTAGACTAAACCTACAGTCCACTCCACATAATATTTAAACACAGTGAAATATTTTTATATTCACCATTTGCATGGTTTTTAGTTATATTTCGAAAAGCTGGCATCACGTCACGCGTGCACAGTGCACACCAAAAAAATAACAAACATGTGGGACATTACCCGAAAGTCAGAGCTACCACATTATCCAGAAGAAGAAGAAAGATTTAAGTGTCCTGACGGCCGCTAACCAAGTATGCCACCAGAATTAATGTCCAGTACGCATGCTGGACGCCTTTTTAAAACCTGTCTCGGTGCCTGTAGAACCCACTAGATCGAGGTGGTGTTTTGAAATAAACTATAAATTAATTTCTATTCAAGTAATACTATTGTAAGTTTTACAAGTAATACATTGCTGTCAATAAAATATTGAACCGCCAATAAACACCAGTGGTTATAGTTTCGTATCAAATGACAGTAATCTGAAAATTATCATGTCTGAGTGTTTAGCCTTAGGCTTAATTTAATTGCTGTGCTTAATCAGAATAATTTAAATTATTAGTTTGACAATATGATCATATTAAAAACAACATAATCAAATGATATACATAAACAAATGGATGATCAGGGAACCTCTTATTAAGGCATGATGTATTTAATACTAAGAAACACCATCTAATTAATATGGGTCACTAAGACTACTTATTTAATTAAAAAACAATACTTAACCCTAAGCAATGTTCATATACTAACAGTATAATATGTATGTTACTTATAATAAAAATACTCTTATGTGGTGATTTTAAAATACAAAATAAAACTTAAATTTTGTGATAATTGCATTGGAGAGTTTTCCTGTGCTGCGTCTGGTTACTGTGGTGTGTGTTTGTGCAGGTTGCTGCAGCAGCTCTCTGATGTCTACAGAGAGTGTGAGAGGAGGACAACGTGGACAGAGGCAGTGTGCTCAGACAGCAGCAATCTCTTCAAACCATGGTAGGGGAGTAGGAAGCAACACACAGTCATGTGACCATATATGATCATGATGATAGGCATGCACATTGCATACACATGCACACATACATACAGATGCACATGTCCATGCATGCACGCATGCACACACACCCACCACACACGCCCTCACATACTAACTCATTCACTCTCTCACCCACCCACACACACACACCTACACCCCACACACATATACACACACACTCCCACGTATACATGTCCACGCACATGCCTACACACGCACGTACGTGCACACACACACATAAACACTGAACTGATAAATGTGATAAATGTAAACATTAACGGTCTTGACACCATAAGTAATTTTATGTATCAGTTGAATTAAACACCTCATCACTGTCACTACAATCTACAGCCACTGTATGTTACTGTTAGATGTGTCTTGTTATTGAAAGGCCAAAGAAAGAGCCGCGAGAGAAGGTGAGAGACGCTGTTCAGACAAGACAGGAAGCTGACATAGATGCAGGTTAGTATAAACAGCCAGGGCAAGAGCACATATTAGATTTTTGGAGAGGTGGAAGACAGGTGACAGACTAGATGTATGGAGCAGACCTGGGGCCGAGCACATTTTCATGAGTACAAGTACAAGTACGAGTACTTGGATGATGGATGAGTACGAATACGAGTACATTGCTAAAAGCTGAGTACGAGTACAAGTATGAGTACATTCTCACGAGTATGAGTAAAAGTACGAGTACATTTTTAAAAATATAAATAATAACGTATTTTAAAATTGTTTAATTAATCTAATTTATATAACTCGGCACAAGTGATTATGCAATAGCAGTTGATATATTTTTTATGAGGAAAACTAAGAAAAACCTTTATTTCATCAACAATAAAATTCATTTCATTGGCCATCATTTCAGTGGCATCGTATGATGTTATCATCTATTTCCCATTGCACCGAATGAACATGAGTTGTTCACAAGTTGAGTCTTTCAGGCTGCACCGTTCAGGGCAGAATACTTTCTCGGCTATGCTAAATACCCTTTCAACTGGGCCTGATGAGGCCGGAATGCTGAGATGGTGAGGGACCAACTGCGCCAGAGTTGGAAAACTTAGAACTGCAGTGGGTCACTGTGACGATCTGTACATGGCTGACTGAGGTATTCGTTCACCTCTACAATCAGCAATCTGCTGATCTTATAAGTTTGCAGTTTATATTTTCTGATCGTAGAGTACTAATTGTTGCGAGGGTTAGCACATGTCCACATAACAGGCTCAGCATCCCCTTTGGACTTTTTAGCCAGGCTGCTGGCATGGGATTATAATAGTATAGGAGGCAGTCTGACTTGAGCCAGCTTACTTCTACAGAGAAAGACTGGCATTTCTTGTTCTTAGCACTTAGCACTGTCAGCCACTGTCAAGTGGCATGGTCTCCAGACTACATCAAAGGCATTTCCTGTCTAACTGGTGGGTTAACTGCTAATTGGCTCTTTATGGACATCCTGGTGGCTCAATTAAACAAACAGGTTTATGGCCTGATAGCCTACAATTATTGTTTGCTGAAGAGGGTGTTTCTGACTGGGAAAAGACACTGCCTGTTGCCATGTTTGGGTATCATAAGTCATGGTTATCAGAGAATGAGGATGTACTATGTGTAGGGATGGTAAGGTGGTATTCTATCAGAATTAACAAAGTATTAACAAAATAGTTGAACATTTAAATATTTCAGGAAAGTTTCATTTTATAACCAAATATATTTATTTTCCCAAGTACATATTGAAAAAGTACTCAGATGTACTCGTAATGTACTCATAAAATCTGAGTACAATGAGTACGAGTACGAGTCTGACCCATAAGTTTCATGAGTATGAGTACGAGTACTTCAAAAATGTACTCGAGTACACAAGTACCGAGTACTTCGGCCCCAGGTCTGGTATGGAGAACCGACTCTGAACTGTGTTACTGATCCAAAGCTGTGTTGAATCACACAACATTTCTGAGTGTCTCAGTTTGAGTTTTGCATGTTTTATTATGAATATTCCAAGAATCTGACATTTATCCTACGTTCCCAAACTTTATGAAGCACCAATAGAAAACCAGTACTTCTAATTCCTTATTTCATGTTGTGGTCATTTGATAGTTCTACTTTTATTTCTCTTTATCATGTTTGTGAAGTCATTCAATATTATTAAAAGCTTTATTCACAGATTTAACACACTCCCAACAGTACCACTGCATAAATCTCAGGATTCACAGGATTCTGGGTAATGGAATGTTTTTAAATATGGCTTCATACGACACTAATAAAATGCTGGTACTATGCTTTGTGGTTCGTTCACTCACTGTCACTGCCACTAATTGTACCATAAGGGGGCGATAGTGTTCCTGTGGAGGAGTTGGCGGAGCTCCGGGTCCTAGACCGGGTCCTGTCGAAGGCAAGGAAAGTACGCACAAAGTACCATGACAAGGTAAGATTGAGTCTTGCCCCAGAAATACAGTTTCGAGGATGCATTTTTTGCAAGCAAAAACACAGAGACCAATAGAGATGTGAAAAAGGCCAAATGGCATTTGTTTATTTTGGGGAACCAGTGCATAAGCCTTTTTCGGCACACTGATATAAGTGAAAGAAATGTGGACTCTACAACCCAACGCCAGGCCTGTGACTGAGCTCATACTAGTCTCCTGGGGCCAGTTTCATGAAGCGTACTTAAACTACGCAGTTACTTAGCGCTACGCAAGTGCGTAAACTCCAATTCTTGCATAGCTAAGTAGTTGCATAAAATTAAGCAAAGCGGGTTTCATGTAGTGCGCATGACCTATTTCTTGACTAAGTAGGCGCGTAAAGCTGTCACGTGGTTAGATTAGCGTCATTATACGGGTAACCCCCGGGATTCCCCTTCCCACTTTCCCGCTAGCAACATGGCAACAGCACGCGACGCTGCCGGTTCCGAATCGAATTTCAGTGATGAGGAGTTGAGTTGTTTGTGCTGCATTTGTGTTGTGGATAAATGGCGTGAGCAGCCAGTCTTGGAGCTTGTAGCCGCTGTCGTCGAGGATGTATCCTTCCAGTGGCCAGGGTACCGTCTCGAACACATTGAACATGGGACTCTCCCGCAGAATGCGCGCTTCGTGCACCGATCCCAGCCACCTCACAACACTGTTAATGATCATGGCATCGGCATCACAGATCAGTTGGACATTTATGTTATGGTCATTTTTACGTCTAAGTAGACGACATGAAACACGAAATCTTCTACGATGACCTTCGTAGTGCTAAGTAACCGTTCGTAGCCACTAAATAGGCTTCATGAAACCGGCCCCTGAACTGAAACATTCTAACATATGAAACAGCAGCAGTATTCCTAGAACAATTGAAAGGAATGACATGTAATCACAGTAGACCTTGTTAACTTAAAGCCAACATGATTAACTAAAAAAGGGCCTTTGCATATTGCTACTGTATCTGAATACCACACTACTTGCTGCCAAATACACTGAATCTACATTATAATAACCCCAAAGGTGGGGGCATTTCGCCTGTTATTTACAATTCAGTTCCTATATCGAAAGGAGAAAAGGGTACCCAAAGTCTCATTAAAACCCCAAGAACACATCCAGTGCAAATCCTATGGTCACAATCATATATAAATGTGGGGAACTTTTGAGACACGCAACCCCTTCCACTAACGATGTACAAGTCATGACTACAGTAAACATTAATGGACACAAAGTTGAGAGGAGGGTTCCGGTTGGTTAAAACTGACGATGTCTTGACACTCCTACCCCTGTATGCTTTTGCAAATGGAGTGCAGGACCAGATAGGAATTCTTAGGAGAGACATGCTCCTGTGTGCGCTGATTGACTTTCCCATGGGAGCGATTAGCATCTCTTGCATAAATTACCCTCCAGCTATTAGTTAATCAGTAGCCTCTGTGCTGTTGTCTTGCACAAAGTCCAGTATGCAAATTGGCTGTGCCAGATGTGCATACCCTCATTTATGCATGTCGTGTACAAAGTATGTAGTGAACCAGGACATATCTTGAAAACGTAGCAAATTTACATTAAGTACTCACTGGGTCACTGTCCGATCCAATCAAAAATGTGTCGCTTAAAATTTTGCGAGATCTAGCCACAAATCTGTGTGTATGACTTATGAGAATTGAGCATGACTTCCCAAGGCAGTTACGTTGACGTTGTCACGTGTGTCAACATGTTTTTCATTGGTTATAACTGCTAGTACACTTACGCTGTTAGCTAATTTTTCACAGGTCACTATGTTGTCGTACGGATACTAAGTATTTCACTAAAACCAACTTTTCTGACAATTTATTTGCATAACATGACACAAATAAGTGGGGTACTATGGATTTCTTTTTGCAAATGTTTCTTCATATTGTTATGAAAACGGCATGTTTGTATTAGTGGCACGGTCATCAACAAGCCTATAATACTGTAAGGTATAAAATGTACAGTACATGATAATTATTGTATACTGCATAGCATATGATACACATCAGTAGGTTATACCTGTGTTCAAACCAACTGAAACAGTTGGCCTCTGTCAGTTGAAGGAGCTGCAAGATGCAGATACACCAGAGGGGGCTACTGAGGAAGACGCACAAGGTCACAAACCAAGTGAATCCAATGCTCTACACAAACCTGCAGAGTCGGTTCGTACAACTGAACCTTCCAAGACAAACAAAAGACTATTAAAAAATAAGGTTTGTACACTTGACCTATTTCAAAATCTGTACGTATTCTAAGAATGTATAATTTCAAGCAGAAGTTGTTAATGTTGTTGTTCTCCTGTGGCCGGTTGCATGACACGCACCCAACTTAGGCGGTCGAATTACACCCAACTCCCTAGGTGTCACCTAGCTGGGCAGATGCTTAGGAAGCGTTGCATGACAGGCACCCAGACGTCGCCCAACTAAGTGCTAGTGGCACGATTAACCGATAAGCAGATTACCGCGTTTTCAGGGCAAATCTTCCCAGAGTTCATTTCATTTCATCATGGCGGACGCAAAACTACAAATTCGAAATAGGAAAGAGAATTTCGTTCACGACGAAATAATCGCCCTCATACAGGCGTATGGCAGGAGTAAAAACACACTCCAAGGGCGGTTCAAGTCGACGCTGTCCAACCGCGACAAGAAGGTAGCATGGGACATGGTTACATCAGAAGTGAACGCCGTTTCGAAGTCGCACCGTAGTGTTGACGACTTGAAAAAGAAATGGCAGAAACTTGCCAGCGATGCGAGGGCAGACCTGGCAAGACGGAAACACCCAGGGACAGGTGGTGGACCGCGTCGCAAAGACGGCATATACACTGATCTGATCGCCGACATCTTCGGAGAGGAATCGGCCCTTATAGACGGGATAGAAGGCGGCATGGATGTGGGCGACAACGGCCTGTTCGCAATCGAAGCTGAAGGTTTGCTAATGTCATTTCTTTATTTGTGCTTAATTCCTTTAAAATAAGCCGCAATTGCTTTGTGAGTTGTCTTAGAAACTACTTTAGTCGGTCACAATTAACAAGGTTGTACACGCATCCACCGTAACTAAATAAATTTGTCCTTGGTACTGCTACTGATGTAATGTTGCACCATAATTATCTAACAGTGATAGCTGCGAATCTCGAATCTGAATGTTACGTTGAACGATCAATCCTGATAATTACACAACGTTTGATCTGTCTGTGGAGGACTCAGAAGAGAAAGGAGACAGAAAAAAACATTAATAGATGAGCTCGATTTATAACATCAGTAGTGTGTCACTGTTTTTGATCTTGTGTCATCAGTGTATACACGTCTCGTGTCATCAGTGTATACACGTTTCGGGATGTTCCTATGCCTATGCTTTGGAGTTACACAACACGACATCAATGTAATGATTATGTTCCAGAGTCATTGGTGCAGCAGAACAACTCCATGCAGGTTGCCGACGCTGTTCCTGTCACTCCAATCAGGGGTGAGAACTTCGATGGTAAGATGACATACATAACTTTTTATTTGAGGTACAAAACATATATAAATATTAATGCATTCCATGATTATGAATTTTTGTCATCTGCTGATGACATCAAATCGTGTGTCAGTTAAAATGATTGTTTAATTGTGAGTGTGGCAGTGAATAAATAGACTGTTGCTTGTTTTACACAAACCACTCAGTAATCATTCTTGTTTTTTCTTGCAAGCAATTTCAGATTGTATCATGTACAAATGTATTAAATATGTTATCAAATTTTAACAACTGACCCTATAAAAATCATAACTTCTTTCCAGCCACAGTACCTTTGACATGCAAGGCTGTGGGTACCATAGTACACCAAATCCTGTCTATGTTAATGTAAATGTTAAACAATAATTGGTGTGTTAAAAAGTACACAAAATATGAAAAAAAATTGTATTCCACCACAATGCATGACATATAACTTATTGTTACAGATCGTCCATGCAGCAGCAGTAGTAGTAGTAATCCCACAAGGTGCAGCACTCCTTTAGACTTTGGAGACAATGTCACTGTGGGAGCTGATGACAATGACACGTTGCGGGTGAGAGAACCTTCAATCGTCTCGCCAGTCGCCACGAGCAGGAAGAGGAGGAGACAGTCCACATCAACTGTTGACGACCTCTACGCCATCTACCTGCAAAAAGACATTGAAATAAAAGATCTAAAAAAAATAAAACTTCAGCTTGAAATTCAACTGCTGCAAAAGAAATTAGCACAACAGTAACCCGAACATAGTAGTTATACAGTTAACCACATACCACGATTTGCGTTTGATCTGACTTTGTTTCTATCACTAATTGCTGTGTGCTTAGTCAGTAAATTCACAGTATACATATACTTCAAAAATATGTAAGAGTCTTTGACATAATTTTGCATTGTGAGTTTACTAGATAATTTGCCATTGCGTCAGATTATAAGTTATCGTCAAATAGCTCTTTGTTGAGTGAGTTTCTGCTTGGATGGTGATGAATAAGATTTCCGTAAATGCTATTGCGATTTTGCAGGAACATCCACTTCATTACGTTATTAGCAAGTCACAAGCTATGGGATGTTAATATAGCATGTTGTTTATTTATATAATAGGTATTATCTAATTAATAAAGCTTCCTGTTGACAAAGACTTACCTTCTTGTAAAGTGTTGTTGAACAATACGTTGATGCATAGCTCTTCCTGAAATGGTGGGATTGTCGTTGCAGACCGTGTTATCAGCATCATCGTCGTTGTTGTCTTGTGGGTCGGGGTCGGGTGTGCCAAATTCCAAAGCCATATTATGCAACACCAAGCACGCTGTGATAATTTTGCATGCCCTCTCTGGATAGTACCGCAATTCTGTGTGTAGAGAGTGGAATCGCCGTTTCAGGACACCGTTACATCTTTCGATTGTTACTCTCGTGCTGACAAAGGCGCGGCTGTAAGCGATTTCTGGTGGTGTCTGTGGATTTATAAAAGGTGTCGGCAGCCATTCTCGTAACGGGTACGCACTGTCTCCCAGAATAAAGCCGTCAAGAGGACGATGATTCCCCTCGAAGGCTCTCCAAACTGAACCCTCCCTCAAAATTCGTGCATCATGTGCCGATCCCGGATATTTTACTACACAATTTAAAATGCGCAGTTCGGCATCACAAATGAGATGCACATTGATGCTGTGTCTGCCGCTCCTGTTGACATATTCGTATTCATTTACGACCGGAGCCTGCAACTTCACGTGCGTCCCATCAACGCAACCGATCACGTTTGGAAAACTTGCCATGGCATAAAACAACCGTTTCTGCCGATTCGCTTCACGCTGTCGGGGAAAGAAAATCCATCTTCGCGCGCGCTCACACAAAGCTTGCGACACACGATAAATTGTTCTACTGACGGTCGATTTATGTGTCAGAATTGTATCGCCAACAATATTCTGGAAGGACCCAGTCGCGAAAAATCGCAACGCAGTTAACACTTGAAGTTCGGGCGACAAGAATCCCTTTCGGCTATATCCAAATTCTAAGTCGCCACGAATTTCGTCGACGATTCTGAATAGATCAACTCTTCTGAACCGATACCTTTCAAACAGCTGAACGTCGTTGTACGTATCCAGGGGGTTTGAATGATCTTTAAAAACGCGATTTCTTAATTGTCGGCGCCAGTATACGTCGTGAACGATCGCGGCCATTAGTAAAACGCGCTATGTGACAACTAGCTGGATTTAGGGCTGCTCGAGGTTGTCCCAGGAGTTGCGCCCTAATTTGCGCGCCAACTCAGCTGGGTGCGTGTCATGCAACCGCCCCTAATGGCTATGTGCCACCTAGGAGCTAATGACCCTAACTTGGGCGGAATTTGGACTTAGGTGTGTGTCATGCAACCGGCCACTGATTCCCTGTCATCAGGGGGATTTTGGCCTCGATTCCATTCCTCGATTGTAGTTATTTTAATTTTTTTGTGTATAAACCGTTATATATCTAATTGGAAAAAGAATGTCTAAAAATGCATTGTTTTGTAGCAAATATTAATATGATATTGTTGAAGACAGATTATTTGCTTAATGCCAGCTAGTTTGTATGTACTTCTATGACAATGTTATGCAAAGTTTAATTAAACCATCGGGTTCATAGTTGTTTGTGTGTGCGTTTTACGGTACACCACAGGCAGTGGATGTTCCGAAATGTCGGAACTGTTGAATGCATGTATTTATATGTGACATTTCTCCAAAGAAAGTCGGTAGTTGCTACAGTAATTGTTCTTTATTTGTTATGTCCTCAAATATCTCAATCACATATCATACACACAGTCACAGTGTTAAAGGTGAAATCGAATAAAAGTCAACCTGGTTCACTGTGAGTGGTGGAAATGATCGCAAAAAACACTGGATTTCTGGAGATAGCGTAATTTAATATTTATATACACATATTGGATGCTTACTAAAAATATGTTTAAAAGGAGAGCAGGAGACATATGCGCCATAGCCATCCAACGGTGGTTTATTTTGTATTATAGGCAGTTTGACCTGTTGACAGATTGAATGACCTGAGCTGTATGTCCTTATAAGTCAAACTGTGATTCTGTATACTAGAACTACCTATTTTGATTCAACAAAATTGCTGGTTTCCACATTTTAGAGTTCTGAAATTTTAGCAAACACAAATCCATGTATTTGTAGGATATGCCAGCTCCATCTGAACTGCCTAAGAAGGGTGTAACAGGCTACAGCACAGGGGTCAAGGTCATGTCAAAGAACGCCCCTTCACAGAAGGGTGAGTCAATTGGGGTTGTGTCGCAGACAACACTGAACCGCCTTCTCCAGAAACCCTCTCTGGGTTCCACACACCAGAAACCCTCTCATACCTCTGCTCCCCCAAGTAGACGATTTACTCCAGCGCATGCCTCAGCTCCATACCGCACTGACCCCAACCACCAGCACAGGTCAAAGGTCACGAGAGGTGGGATAAGGAGACAGACCCACGAGACAGCATCTTGTCAGGACAGGTGTACATTGCGTCTCGGCAGCAATGTCGCCGGGAGCATCACAGATGACATGACAGAGTCACAGAGACATCATCTCACGGAGGAGTGGTTACAACAATCGGTGACGAGTGAATTGCCACCCGTCGATGGTCATTGTCCACAGATGACTGCCGAGTGTTGTCATCAGACTTTAGTGAACACAGACAATGTGACTACGGGAGTGGAGAATGGAGGTTTGGGGAAGTTCGAGGGTGGAGCAATGGAAGGAGGGTGTCGAACTTCAGCCCCACAAGCGGGTGGAAATGGAGGCGACGGAAGGGAAAAATTATTCCTCCTGCAGAGAGATGGGTCAGTCTTTCCTACATTCATTTTTATAGATATTATGCCTAATTTAAATGTGTCCTTGTCTGTTGCTGTTTTTAATATCGTGCATGTTCTTAATACTCAAATAACTATGTTGAAGGTATATCGCCCTCAAATAGTTTAATAAACCCGAAAGATTTTCTCAAGTTGATAGTTGAAATTATGTGCAAAACAGTTTTGAAAATAGTAAACACTCACTATTGGCAGTAGTGCAGAGGCAGATGGGGATAACAGCAAGTTCCTGGAGGCATTCTGACAATGGCTTGTTTCTACAAATGGGAAGAATACAACTGAACTGATTTAGTGAACTTTCCATCCATAATATTACCATCTCATAACTTGAAAGCATTGTCCTAGGTAATAGAACAGACTACTTTTCCAGCTTGTGTCACATTACCTACGTCATGTGACACAACCGTAAATTCAGTCTGCTGAAGAAGGCTGCGAGATGCGGTCGACATTATACAGAGAAAAAACTAAAAGGTTTCTTGAGAGGTAAATACAACATGAATAACCAAGAAACCGCATCATCGCTAGATTCAAGGATACTTTTAAGTAGTTGCTGCTTTTAAAAATTCACTTGATCTATAACCTGTGGCCGATGTGGACTTGCTGAATAAGACTATTTTCTTTGGTTTGCTAACTGCTATGAACCAGTCTGTGAACCTGACTTATCCGGAGTGCCTATGTGAATTGGGGCTTTGATTCTTTTGTAATTCTTGTACTCATAGAGTCCTCCCGCCTACAGTATTGGTTCTGTTGCAGCCACTCTGTCCCACTGCCTCGTAATCTGGTGCGGGCGGCAACCATCAACTGGAAGCTGCGACACAAGGTACATAGAGCGGCCATCCTCAGTCCCATGACATGCAACAAGACACAGTCGGCCGCCGCAGAGTTCAGTCTCAAGCTGCACAACTACGTATCCTCTCTACACGGCATTAATGGTTGTCGCATCAGTTCACAAAGTCAAAAAACGTACAGCATTACATATGTGACCTGCGAGAGCGAACCAGATATAACGTGGCACTGGCCTGTTCTTCACATGAGCCAACAATAGCAGTCTCGGTGATGGCCCATCGATGTTGTCATTTTGGCAGAAATTAATATCTTACAGCCTCATCTTTCAGTGTCCAGTTTTATGTTGCTCAACAAATAATCCCAAACCAATCAAACGTGCACTTACGAACCCACATATTAAGAAATAATAGACAACATTAGTTAAAATTACCTTGTTTCTCAATACAACGCTTTTTAAAAGATTGCTTTAATTGTAGCAATAAATTATGAGTTAACGTATTTCAACAAGTGCCGTACCATTTTAAAGCTCATGAACTGTGGAATAAAAAAGGTACAAAACTCAATTTCTCAAATTTTTTGCAACTTTATCCTCATTTCGCAGTGGTAGGTCACGTATGGGTGGATGGTGATTAGGGGGGAAATTAAATTTCCATAGTAACGCCACCTATTGAGTGGAACATGTATTAATGCACATAGATGCTACTGTGGATATCAGAACCAGGCAGTGTCGTGGGTATTATCTTGGTCACCATGTCATGTCGGTTGATATCAGTCGTTACTAGCTGTTGTTTTGGAAGCCATTTTGGAAGCCAGTTTGGAATTTGGAACACTCAAAATCTTAAGTCTCATACTGTGTATAAGTAGGGGTGTGTGGTGGTTTTAATCAATATGAAACTCTGTTTTTGGACTGTGAACTTATGAGACCACCCCTAAGTTGATGTTATGATTGCTTGTTCACAGGTATCACTTTATGCAGAGAAACTAAAATTCTGCAGAATGTTGAAGTATCCCAATATGAAGAATAATAACTGGACACAGTAATTTATTTTTGTTTGTAAATTCCTTGAGTAAAAATAGACTAGCACACAATTTGTTTTTGTTTTTAAATCACACAAACTACTTGTAGTGTGATGCTCAAATTTGTTTACTCCAGGTGTATTTACATACACGGAACCATTCAGGCAACATGATAAATGAATAAGGAATTTTATCTACACAGATTGCATTGTGAAATCGGATATAGTAGATGGTTTATTGCCAAGTAGCATTTTTTTAATGTACAAGGAATTTGTGGCATTGTGGCGTAACAACTCAACCACTCTTTACAACATCCAATACTCTTTGTGTCTGTCAGCCATTGTCATAGCTGACCTCTGATGATACATTGTGTGAATCCTTGACAGCGGGGTGGATGTGTGAGGAGGTGTCTGAGGACTCACTCCGTCTACTGCAGCAGCTGCATGCCCTGTGTGACATCTACGATGACCTGTCTACTGCTCTACAACAGCTGTCTGCGCCACACCTACACGGTACGTTGACAGCAGCCAGAAATTATTTTTTGCCAGTCATTAATTTATCCAGTGTGCCTTTTAGCGCGCGAACTGCTTGCGTGGAAACCATTCGTGTCAATCACAACCATAGTGGCCAGTTTAGTTTTTCAATGACAAACATGGCGTCATTTGAGCCATTTTAAAAATTAACGTTGATCCATTTGAATTGTTTCGGTACCAGTTTTGCCAATGATAGTCATTAATGTGAGAAAGATGCAGCTTTACGTACGCATTAAAATATAAACAATGCAGGGCCATAAACCATCTCGCACAAGCTTACATTGTCGACTTGATCTAGCCGTATATACCAGGGCACCAGCTTCGTTCTGCTGACAGCAATCTACTAACTATGCCACGCTAACTATGGCTCTATCAAACTTTTTAAGTCTCAGTTAAAGACACATCTTTTCAAGAATGCATTTCAAGATTATTTATAAAATATTTTCATTCTAACGTCACTATGTGGTTAATTTTATACTGCATTTTAATTAGTTATTTAATTTAATTACTTGATTGATTTTAAAGCAGCAAATAGTTTAATTTTAGATAGTTAAGCCTATCAATGCTTTGTTATATAAGGTGTTTATTTATAAATGTATATTTAAATTTTGCACTAGGTTCTTATATTGTACATTTAATATATGTTAAATAATTATTGTATTGTAGCGATCATGTTTTAACAATGTTGTATTTTGAGCGCCTTTGAACAGGTTTTTATATCTGGAGATATGGCCTTATATAAATAAAATATATTATTATTATTATATTATTATTATTTCGTTATTTTCTTGTGATTATTACAAATAGGTGCATACATTTTCATCTGGTTATATGAAACATTTTGTATGTTTGTGTCAACTGCCACCAGTGTGTGATACTGGTATTGCCACATAGTAACTAAGAATTTTCTAGAATGGCAACCACCAACCAATCACATAATCAATTGTTGATCGGCTTAGCCAAACCAGTGCGTTCGAAAACCTCACATTACTGAACAGGAAGACGGTGCTTTGCTCATTAAATGTATAAACAATGCAGAGCCATCTGATCATTTTCCTGTAGTGATTATTACAAATAAGTGCATACATTTTCATCCAGTTAAACTAAATATGTAGTATGTAGTTTGTGTCAACTGCCAACAATGTGTGATACTAGTACTGCCACTTAGTAATTAAGAATTTCCTAGAAATCAAATAAACAAACAAATCACATAATCAGTTATCGATTGGCTTAGCGATCAATTACGAATACATTGGGACCTGGTCATAGTGTTCGTAATATCTAATGTTCCATATACTGTGCACTCCAAATAAGTTGACTCTTTATCCTCTGTCCCGGCTGTCTTTGAATCTCATGTGGTGTAAAATAATCTGCTTAAGTCAACTTCACTTATGTCAAAGTTTTGGTTTAGTCGACTCGATTTCACTCGCACCCTCGTATTTCTTTCATTCGGGTTAACGCAAATTTTGTATGTCTACTACACATGAACAAAATTTTTTATTCTGGCCACCCACACAGATATAAAGCACTACTACGATATTGGTAAAGTGATTTTTTAAGGATTTAATAAATTACTTCACACAGAGTTAACTGATCACAACATACAAAAACCGTAGATCCTGGTAAGTGGAACTTTTGATAAGTAGAAATATTTCCATGGGTCCCTGTAGGTTTGACTGTATCCATGTGTGCATAAAACAGTGCAGGCCAGACCAGAGATGTTACTGTTGTTCCGTCTAACTTGGACGTTTGTTTATTTTATCCTTATTGCGAGCATCTACTGTTAATGTACACATAGACGTATACTGCACCCTACAAAAAGTTGTTTCCCTGTTGTTGCGTGGTCCTGAGAGATGTTTCCTATTGATAGTATTTTGATGGTTATTGATAATTTTGGAAACCCAACTAACAAATAGATAAATAATTCCAGTAGAAAAGATATCATCAGGTCTTAAAAACTGTTGAAACAGTTTCTATTTGGTATAGCTAGGAAGGAAGTTGTTTGGAATCAAAGTGGTATACTTTGGAGATAAAATGAATGTACAAGATTCAGTAAGTGCTTTGATGTCACACTGTCCAGCCCAGTATTAATGACTTCCCAGAACTGCATTATCACCTACATTATTGTGGTCATTCACCAGAGGGCAGCAGTTGGCGGGAGGTTCTACGTTGTCAGAAGACAGTTGAGTATGTATTCACCCTGTTTGATGACCTGGAGGCAGGGTACAACGATATCAAAGCAAGTATGTGTTTGCTTTGTTTACATCATTAGCAACTAGCTACTAACTTCTATTTGTGACATGATCAAATATTTTATTAACACTTCAACAACACCCAGTATCTAACAAACATGAACCATGCGTAAAAACATTAAAGTATTGAATATCCAGTTTCTTGGTTATTAATATTATACTTGAGTAGTATTGAGTACCTCTCAAGAAAGTTTCCAGAGGGTTCTTATGCATAACATGCATAAAATGTAAACAATGTCCTGTCATATCATCATGCATGTAAAGGGTATGAAATGTAATATATAAGATTGTTACAAAGGAACACAGTAGTTTTATACATCACAATGAAAGAAATTTGCTTGAATCTTTGTTGTTTGACCAAACAAAATCGGTTGTTGACCAAATATTACTGTTCCTGGTGGAACCATAGTAAGTAATTGTTTTGACTCGTATGGAAACAGTGAAAGTACTGTGAAATATCAAAAAAACAATTTGTGAATGTCCATGATGGATGATTAGTATGCTGTGTATATATGTAGTGTGTGTACGTGCATATAACTATTAACTTCAGGTGAATAGCAGGTCAGATTGGATTACTTGTTACATCGTGGAATATTTATGACAAAATCTGTCTATTATTTGTAGAAGTACAACATGTGTCGGTGAAAGAGATTACTGACATGAAACGACCTGGAAACACAACTGACAACACACGTAGTCCCAGTCTCTGGCTTCCTCAACAGCTCATGACTAGTGCGTTTATTTATATTAGTACTAGCTGTGTTTCTTCATAGTGATATGGTACTACATTTTATTAGTGTTAATAATCTCTGTTTATAGTGTGGCAGTAATACAATTTAGTGGTCATGCAAAATATTGAACACGAATGGAGACTATGACATATTTGTGTTGGTAATTGACAACTTATGTTCGAATCTATATATAGTAGTCTAATTGTTGACAATGGTCATGTACGATTCTAACAACAACAAATATATTGTCAATTATGCTTGCAGCAAGACTGGATCTGCCGACGTTACTGAGATACAAACACAAAAAGCAGCTGAGCAGCTACACGGCGCAGCTACACACGTTGCAGCTACTGCAGCTGAGTCAATACACAATGACAACCGTTGAGAAAGAGATGCTGCCCGTGCTGCAGCAAATGGATGTTGATCACCCGTAAGACTGTTGTATTCTTGTTGTATCTTCTGTCGTCTGTCTCTCATATTGTGTCTTGCATGTGCCTCCATTATATCAATCCAAACCCAGAATCTGAGCAGAGCGCCATACATAGTGAGATATCGTCACTCTTAGTAATCGCCTGTGACATAAACACCCATACTGCATAAGAAAAATTATTGTGTCTAAATGTACACTAGTGCAAACAATTAAACTGCAGACCTGGTCTCTTCCGTCTCGCTGTTATCTAGATCCTGTCTACTGGCCTGTCTCATGTTTACTTACACAGTTAAAGTTCACATTACTTGATATGGAACATATACAGACAAATCCAAAGCTCTGCAAGTTTTTCAGTAGTAGATTAACAAGATATTATTTTGCCAGTTATTTCCATCTACAAGTTATAGACCGACCAGTACCAAGTTGTTGACCCAGCGAGTAACAGCTAGTGTTAATGTACACATAAACATTTGACATGCAGAACTTTTCTATCGAGTAACTTTTGTGTGCAGAAATCTTGCCAGTTCACAATAAGCTCACCTTAATCAAGCTAGCATGTGTGTTTGTAAGCTTTTCCTCCTAGACAGGTTCCAAACTTTTGGGGTCTCATCTATGATCCCTCAGAAGAAAATTAACCACACTGTTTGCCATGTTACGCATGTTTTCTGCAATTGTTTGAGCTACGTTAACTGTCCATCACTCAGTTTGGGATGTTTTATGTAACTTGCAGCAATCATTGAAAATATGTGCAAAACTGTTCAAAATTATGTTTGTTAAATGTCGGCTACGACTGCTTTGCCTTTGGGATAATCTCCTGCATCGCCATCTGCAGGATAGGCATTTTTGCTACATTATTATATAATGGTCGTCTCGTTTTCTTGCAGATCTTACTTGGCCCTCTACCGGGCTGTCTATGCACTGCTGTGTACGAACGGACAACGTTTCCCTGTCATGGTGCAAGACATTCCCGAGGTAGACACACAGTCCGAGGACATCAATGACTTCTAGAAATTACTTATTTAGTCCCTTGACCAGATTGGTTGTCAGGGGACATAAGTGAAGCTGCAGTTACGATCTTCCTCTATTCTTGCCTGTCAGCGGCTGTGGTGTCTGCGGTAGCGTCTTCCCCACAAGGTGTCCTGTGTGATCATCTGTGGGAGGCCGACATGTCATGTTACATGCCCAAACCATGCCAGTTTCCCTCTTCTTCTTGGCCCACCAGGGATTTGACGTTACTTTGCACATACTTGTTGGTCATGTTTTCCATGGAGGAGATGCAGAGCAGTTTCCTCAGTTTTACTCTTTCTGCACATCAGCATGATGTCCACAACACATTTCAGTAATAGATTGTTATCAGAGTTGTATTTACATAATAATTGTGATATTCCATCTTTGTTAATTTAAGATTGTACTATGCATAAACTACTCCAGTGTTGTGAAGGATAACACTTATCAAGATGCATCGAGTTTCGTGCATGTGATTACACCAATTTACAGTTGAAGGTTAAGCCTTGTATATACTATACTTTGGTCACCAAAATTCAATGTGAATAAAAACAAGTGATGCAGCCTATCAAATGGCACCATGCTAGTGAGGAAACCAAAAAACTGCATATTGGACATGGTTCTGAACATTTGGATCCTCAAAATCACACAAGGCGGATGTACCATGAATTATATACATTTTATTGTTGCACGAGACCACCCCATAGATTACACTCTAGTAGATAATTTAGTAGAGAATTATAACCAAGTACAAAGCACACAGCTTCTGTTTTAAACATTATTTAATTGCAACACTAAGTACAAATTAACAGGAAAGTGACAAATCTACAACACTGTGAATGTCCGTCTTCCAGATGTCTTCCATGTAGATTTCTGGCCATCCGCGTCCTAGAGCAAGCCTGTATACTATACCGACATCAACATGGCTAGCTAATGTGAGTGTCTCGATATAAATATATATATTCAAAACACCCAAATAGAAAAATTTAATGAATTCCCATGTATGTCGCGTCCATTCGTTATTACAAAATCATACCATACCGTGTGATATCTAAACTGGTGAATTAAAAACTTGTTTGTTTTGATGTAATTGCACTGTGGACCCACAGCAATACATCTGGTTATTAGAAGTTCTACTTATCAGGACCTGTTTTGGTGCCTTATAAGCCCATCAACTCATACGAGTCCTAGTTACCTGGAGTGCACTGTAGTTTATACTGTATAACACAACTTCGTAATAAAATGAACACGCTAGCTCCCTCTAAAGTGAAATTAATGTAAAGCCACTTCCCCACTGTATCCAGTTGTAATAGCTAATCAGAACACAACAAATGCTCTCTTTGTAGCAAGAAATCATACACAGAATGCATTTATGAAACAGAGAAATGTGAACCTAATAACTATAAATGACACTGCAATTTAATACCTTAAATCTGAAAGTTATACACCAACCTTAAATCTGAAAGTTATAAACCCCCTCCTCAGTATAATGTTTTGTAGTGTTAAAAAGGTGCAAAATGGTCGAACTGATCAGAACAAAACATCAAATTGCAACAATCTAGGAACAAATTCTTATCATGTCGTTTACATAACTAGTACCCAACGGTATGGGCCTCTACCCCGTTTTGTCCATAGAGACAGCCTTGCCCAATGATCCCCTTGTTAAAGCCAACTGACTGTATCCAGAAGTACATTGTCAACATACAACTGAACTTCTTTACGGCCAACTGAACTATTAGCTGAAATCTCAGTTACCCAGAGTACTAACACAGGTATTGTGATGATGGATGTGCCAAAATAAGCAGAAAACCAAAGAATCTGAATTTTGAAGATAACAAAAAACCAAAGAACTTAATTCTTTAACAACAATCTAACTGAATTAGATATAACACCCACTCCTTTATTTTCAATTAGACTGATGCATAACAAAGACAAATGTCTCTGCATAGCACCAGACTATTTCCTTTTTTTACAAAAGCCAAGATGCACCCGCAATTTCCCCCAAATTTTGTTCCCCTTGATGAAACTCGACTAACTCTTAACCCACAAGGCCCTGAAAACAGCAGTTTGCGATTTCTCGTATTTTATACCAAACTTGTGGGACGAGAGAGAATTTAGAGAGCGAGACCGCGCTTGCACGGCAGATGGCGCTCTGCTACTGCGACACTGCTCCCCGCCACTAGGACAGCACAGCCCACTCAGCAGCACGGCAGCAGCATTTACCCCGACAGCAGGTTTGCAGCACCGCTCCTGCATTGCACAGACACAGAAAACACAGTTAATCATCGGCGATCACTGACTGCAAGACATACATAGACTTTATTCTCCTGCAAACACACGAGTTACTGATAAAAACCCTCATCGGATAACTAAGACAATATATAGTCGATGGCCAGCGTATCTGATAAATTTGGTTGCAGACGAACAATCGGTAATATTAATCAATTGTTGGTATAATTTACTGACTACATATTATTATGATGCTAAAGATGTCAGTATTTTATATTCTCATAACCAGAATTTACTATAGCAGCTGTTATAATGTCTTCAACAACACTGATATTAAAATTGTCCCAATCTGAAACAAATGCCTTCATGGCAACATGATACTGTTGGCTGAAACAACATATGTAGCATGTCTGCTATCCACTGCTGCAACTAGACATCTACAATAACTGCAAAGCAATGTCAATTCGTACTATCTTCATCACATTGATTGCTTTAAAACTGTTTTAGTAATCGGCTAAGATAATTCACAGCAAATGTCCGAGAATAGCCCAACTATGAACTATATTTCACATGGCTGTGTGATAATGATTATTGGACTTAGATAAATGCCCACACCGCGACACGAATTACTGAAAGTAACACACGAAGAACATGTGATCAACATCTCTGCCATCCTATAATGTTAATCACACAACCAAAAATTGATTAAAGATAGTAACCTTTGCGTCAACATGGCCAATCTGCCCAGTCCATGGTGGAATCATGCACCACGTCAGCGCATGTCAAGACGTAACACAGCAACCACATGTGCTATGCCGACGTGCTCAACTCACAGGCGACTTGGAACGACTCTTGGAGGGCGAGCGAGAACGAGAGCGACTGCCGGACCGACTGGCAACTGACCGACTGCGTGTGCTCCTGCTACGACTGTGGCTGTACGGAGTTCGGCTGCGACTGCGGCTTCTGCTACCAGAGCGTGAGTGGTACCTTCCTCGTGAGCGCGAACGAGATCTAAAACACGAGTCTTGAGTATAATTTCCACAAACAGCCACCTTTTGGGGTTAATGTAGGAGTATTCGTGCAGTGTGCATGAAAATAAATAAAATTTAAATCATCAATGCAATCACTATTTATAGAATATCCACATACTAACCATACTTATATTTTGGACAGTTATGTAGGCCAGTTAAGTGAAAAAGCAGTGCCTCTATCCCTCATCCCAATGGAGTACCTGGTACGTATATGCTGTTAATTATTACATAGGCCAGTTCAGTAAATTACTGTCCACAGAATGTTACTGTAAGCCTCTTATTTAATGACCACTTTCTTTTGGTTGAAGATTTCGTAATTTAGCATAGGTAATAGGAGAGAGGAAATAATTATAGAATATAGTAGTGCGATTCGGTGACATTGCTTGTAAAATAAAGAGTTCATGATTATTTATTTGTAACATTGATTGTTATTCAGTTCATTATCATACTAACAAAATATGAATGGCAGACAACTCGGCCCACGGACAAGTCGTCCCGGGCCGAGTCGTCTCGAGACATCTCGGCCCCACCCTGAGACGGGGGCCGAGTTGTACGCTTACCACAAACTATTAGTAACAGTAACTGAGTATGGCGCTAAGTCGCATCAAATCACCACAACAATGACACAAAGTTTAACCAATGAACAATGTAGTTCAGATTAGCATACTATCCAATAATGGCAATATCCCCACTGTCAAGACTAATTTAATTTTCGAACTTTAATTTTAGGTCACTGCGCACCTCCCCTTGTCACGCCGTCTCGGAGGACCTCTTCTTGGTGGTTCACTCGGGCGTCCGTATTTGGCCAGCTGGACGCGCATTTCACGTCCATCGACTATGGCACCATCCATCGATTCCATGGCATCTTCCGCATCTCTATTATGGAAAAATCGAACAAATGCAAACCCACGACTTTCGCGGCTGAATCGGTCTCGTGGGATGTACACGTCCCCGACATCGCCGTACTTTTCAAATGCTCTTTTCAGGTCTTCTGGTGTTGTCCTGTATGTTAAATTATCAACTTTTAATGACACCATACCACGAATATCGGGTGGGCCGCGTCCGTAACTCATTGTGATATAGGTTTTAATGTTCGGAGAGAAATACAAGTCAGAAACCGCTATTTTCCTGTTCAAAATAAAATGGCGATATCAGCTATTGAGGTCAAAGTTTAAACAAAGGCACATTTGCAGTGCGCATGTGCAACCGGGAATAAAATTCGGACCCGTATATGGAATCAGTGTGGATCACAGAAATACGGCAATATATTAATTTTTATAATCAAACAAATAATATTGTTATTTTACATATATGTGCACATACAAATGTGCACAAAACTAGATAAGTTTTAAACTATGTTTAATTGAGCATATATAAATAGGTCTTAAATTAACATACAAATATGCATTAAAAATAAATGAAATATTTAAATAATTTAGTGTAAATTAATAATTTTGTATTGTGTGCGTATGTTCTGCATGCGGGCGTATAATGCATATAGGTCTAGCTAGAATAGCATAGTAATTATTTAAGTCTAGTCAAGAACATATTCTTCTTCTTCTGAAGTTAATGTCCCACAGGTTTGTTATTTTTTGGTGCGCATGCGTGACGCGATGCCGGCTTTTCGAAATATAAATAAAAACCATGTAAATGGTGAATAAAATGTGGTTAAAACAATTCACTGTCCTTAAATATTATGTGGCGTGGACTGTGGGATTAGTTTGCTTCCCAGCTGCTGCTTGAAAGCTACCAGTGAATTGGTATCTGGTGCAGCTGCATGTAGCGAGGGGAACAATGAATGGAGGTGTGTGTTAGTCTTGAAGTATAGAATAATGAGTTTGTAATCATGTCCTCTCGTTGTATGCAAGTGTGGCTGATGTATATTTCATATCCATAGGTTGATTATTTTTTGAATTTAAACTGACATAAATTATTATTTAATTGTATAAGTTGTACAGTTAAATATATTATATTGGTGTAACGCATTGTGTATAACTCGAGCAAAATACACGTTATAACGCTGATTAAAATATAAATATAATGCATGTTTGGAACACAATTTGGGCTGACTCTGTAAACTATTGTAGTGACCGCCGAGTGATGTTCAAAGCGGAACACATAAACAGACCATACGTCACACATGTAGGTGTACGACTGGTACGTTTTATTGTGTGGTAAGCGAACGGCAACGACACCCCGCTGACTGATGCAGCTAGCCCTGGGCTGGCCCTTCAACAGTCGCCCCCTGGTGGATTAATCAAAACAACGGAAGACTTCTTGTCCGCAAAACATGGTAGGGATTCCCGCCTAAACTGTATTACTGGCGCAAACCGGATTTGCCAGCACACAACAGTATGCACAGAATTAGAGGTGACACCTGGCGAGAGCAGCGGTATCAAAAGGGTACTTTGTCACACACACCCCCGCTTGAGGTAGTCGTCCCCGACAACCTAAAATAACTCTTAACATAATTTCCAAAAGGGAGATGCCTGGTTGTACAATAAACATTAAATACAATTATATCATCTAGATGATGCAGTTGTGTCTCGCTTCAGCGAGTCTTCTCTCTCTAGATGCATCATAACCGATTTGCTCCAGAGATCACGGCTTGTTCTTATCCATTACCTGACGCATCGCTTCTCGCATTAGGCCAACACCCAACTGTGAAAACACTTTCGCCAGAACTTCTTGTACCGAGTCACTTGGTGCTAATTCTGCAGTCTCTTGTATCACTGACCGAGGCTCCTTGTGGACATTGGAATGCTTCCCCAATGTAGTGCGTTTTGACCTCCTAGGCTGTGGTGTTGGTCGAATGTCCTCCTCTGGAGACTCAGAATTTCGCTCCATTACATAATCTGCCTCGGGTGACGGTTCTCGTAGAGGTTGTGCTGCTGCTCTATTCCGAGATGGACGTGGTTTGGGTCTTGGTCTCAAGACAACCACGAACGTCCGGGTCCTCATCTAATGATGATTGGTCCGATTCACAGGAGACCCTACTCCTATGTGGGCTTCTTGATTCTTGCGGCTGATCCAACTCCATATGGAGCTTTGCACAAGGTCGAACCTCAGCCCTGTTTACATTGCGTGGTTGACCGCTTCCATCTGAAGGTTCTACTGTGTAGACATCACCGTGTGGGTTAAGTTGATCTATCACCTTGTATACGACTGGGTCCCAAGCATCCTGAATTTTGTTCCGTCCCTTAACCTTCCTGTTCCGGAGATAGACTCTGTCGCCCACGTGGAGAGGGGCACTCTTGGCCTTCCGATTATAGATATCCCTCCGGGAGCTTGCCTCTTGTTTGATTCTCTGTCTTGCTTTCTCATAAGCATCTGTTAGGCGGGTCTGATGTTCTTTCACCCAATCCGCCGGAGTGTGTTCCTCTCTCTCAGCACCTCCAAGCAAAATATCAATGGGCAACCTTGCATCACGACCGAACATCAAGTAGAAGGGCGATACTCCTGTTGACGAATGACTAGTGGCATTGTAAGCATAGAGAACCTCTGGTAAGTATCTTGGCCAATGCCTTTTCTTCTCTGGTGACAATGTTCTCAGCAAATTGTGCAGCGTACGGTTAAACCGCTCACACTGTCCATTCCCTTGTGGTCTGTAAGGAGTAGTACGGCTTTTTCGAATCCCATAGATCTTACATAGCCCAGCGATAATCTCCGACTCAAAATTTCGCCCTTGGTCTGAATGTATTCGGCTTGGTACACCATACCGCAGGAACCACTCCTGCACAAGAGCTTTGGCTGTAGTTGTAGCCTTCTGGTCCTTTGTTGGAACTGCCACTGTAAATTTGCTGAAAACATCCGTAATCACTAACACATTCTCCCGACCATCAGAAGCTGATTCTAGTACAGTGAAGTCGATGGCAAGTATCTCTAATGGTTTTGTGGCGAGGAGACTTCCCATTGAGGTATGTATCCGAGGAGTTGGGATCTTTGCCAGTGTGCAACGATCACATGTGTTGCACCATTCTTCAACTTCAGCCATCATGCGCGGCCAGTAGCACCTATTTCTAACAAGGTCTTGAGTCCTCCCTATACCTTGGTGACCCATTTGATCATGGAGACTCTCCATAATCTTCTTCCTTAGGACCAAAGGAAGCAAGCACTGCTTAAGATGACCTTCCCTTGGATCCTGCACAGTTCGGTACAAGACTCCATCTTTAGCCTCAATTCTGTCCCACTGACAGAGAAGTGTCAGCACATCTTGTGGTTCTCGTTTCCTCTCTTGATAATTTGGTTTCCTTTTCTGGTCCCAGTAATGAAGGAAGCGTTTGATCACAGGATCTTTCCTCTGCAGCTCACCAATTTCCGCGTGAGTAAACGATGGTAGTGTCTCACTGGTCATCTCTGAAGGCTGCCTCATCTCACATGACACTTGGTTCACTTCCAGTTGACAAGCATCTATAGCTTCGGTCAGGATTTCTTCTCTCAGCTGTTGGGGAAGAGCCGCAGAGTTCACCTCTATGTCCTCAGACCTACTTTGTCGAGACAGTGCATCTGCATTACGATTGCTCCTTCCACTCCTGTACTTGATTTGGAAGTCGAAAAGAGCTAGCTGTCCTGCCCATCTCTGCTCGACAGCCCCCAACTTTGCAGTTGACTGAATGTAGCTCAATGGATTATTGTCGGTATACACAGTGAAGGTGGAGCCAAGAAGGTAATCTCGGAATTTCTCTGTGATGGCCCATTTCAGGGCCAACAATTCCAACTTGAACGAGCTGTAGTTCTCCATATTCTTCTCCGAACCTCTGAGGCCTCTGCTAGCATATGCAATGACCCTCCTTCTGCCATCTTGCTCCTGGGACAGTACAGCCCCTAATCCCTTGAAGCTTGCATCCGTCTCGAGAATGAAGGGCTTGGTATAATCAGAATACCCTAACACGTATGTTGATGTTAACTTCATCCTCAGTTTCTCAAATGCTCTTTGACAATTGTCATCCCAGAGTTCTCCTATAGGCTTGTCATGTTTCTTGTGATTCTTGGTTAGATTTGCAACCACCTCGTGTAGAGGTCTAGCTATCTGAGAGAAGCGTTCTATGAACCGTCGGTAGTAGCTGGCAAAACCTAGGAACCTTTGCAGTTCCTTGACAGTCTTCGGTACCTCCCAGTTGGCAACAGCTGTAATCTTGTCTGGGTCTGGAGATACTCCATGCTCAGAGACCACATGCCCCAAGTATCTGACCTCCCTCTTGAAGAAATGACACTTTTCTGGTTTCAAGCATAGACCATGCTTCCTCAGCCTTGAGAAGACAATATCCAGTCTAAGTGTTCTTCGAATGTCTGACTGTATACAATTATGTCATCAAGATAAACAAGCAGAATCTGGAACATCTGATCTCCCAACACTCCTTGCATCAATCTCTGGAATGTGGCTGGAGAATTTGTCAATCCGAATGGCATCCGAAGACACTCAGACAAACCCATTGGTGTAATGAAAGCTGTCTTTTCACGGTCCTTCTCTTCCATGGCCACTTGATTAAACCCAGAGGCTAAGTCCATCACAGAAAACCATTTTGCACCATGGAGCCTATCTAGTGATTCTTCAATCCTTGGAAGGGGATACGCATCACGAATTGTCTTAGCATTGAGGTGCCTGTAGTCTACGCAAAGCCTGAGACTTTGGTCTTTCTTCCTTACCAACACTATTGGACTGGCATATGGACTCATACTTTCCTTGATGATTCCTTTACGCAACAGCGTCTTGATGTGTTCATTGACCTCTTCGTACTGGGTTGGTGGAATCCTTCTGTAAGGCTGCGAGACAGGGATGTCATCTTTCAGCCTGATACGATGCCGTACTGTCTCAGTATAACTCAGTGACTCTTCATTCTTGGCGAATACTTCTGCATGCTTCTCGAACAAGGCTCTCAACTTGTCCAACTGTGTCTTTGAACAGACATTGACCAGATGAGAGAAATCTACTGGAAGTGGAGGTTCTTTGGACTCATCCACATCTGATTTCACACCTGATTCAAAGCTGATGTTTACTTCAACTTCATCCACCGTGACTTGTCTGAAGTCAAACTCCCTGTTAGGTTCTTCTTCCTCAATGTCAACGTCTTGAAGCCGTCCTATGCGGGTCCTTGGTTTCAGCCACACATCCTGACTTCCCATGTTAACAATCCTAACCATGTAATTTCCTTTTACAGCCTGGACAAGAGTGTTGACTACCAAAAGATTCCCTGGCAGAGTTGTTGTGAGTGGTTCAATCATGGTTTGATTACATTCCCCATGCTGCCTGTGAAATCCAGTCACCTTTACGGTAGATACTGATCCAGCCGGTACTCAAACATCACTCCGTCCTGCCACCCTAGCAAAACCTCTGACCTGATGGTCATTATCTGCCCTTCTCTCCTGTAGTATTTGGGTCCACCCCTCCACTACTGTTACTTCATGGTCTTGTGTAAGAAGTTCCTTACAAACTCCTATCACGTTCATTCCTAAGAGTCCGGGAATGTCCTGCCTCCTGGGCTGTATAGAGGGGTCTTGGGGATCCTTTATGATAAGGATTCCTCTTTTAGGAAGTACTTTTCCCAAGACCTCCACATCCAGTTCCACATAACCTATGTAAGGGATGTCCAACCCATTTGCAGCCTTCAGCTTCAACCAACTACTTGTAGACTCAACATCTCCAGTTGGACAAATGTGCTTTCTAAAGAATCCCTCTGTTACTGTTGTTACCATGGAACCGGTGTCCAAGAGGCAAGTCATTTCTACTCCTCCCATCTTCACTTTAGTGACTGGACACCGCCCAACTGCTCGGTGGATAATGTCCTGACGTCTGGGTCGAGTAGACTGAGCCGGACTCCCTCCCCCCATTACTTGGCTCTTAGTAGTAGGAGGAATCAGTTTCCCGCGGTATCTATAGACTTCACATCAGCATCTTGCCTGAATACAACACCACTCTGTTTCCTCTCTGTGCAGTCCCTTCTGGTATGGCCAGGCTTTTTTACAATGGTAGCAGATGAATCTGCCCTGCTCGTCTTTCAATGGTGGTCGCTTCCTTGGCCCATGTTCCTGCACATAGCTTCCTTTCCTATCACCACTCGACTGAGCTTCCAACAAGTTCTTCATGCCTGCTATCAGATCATCCAGTGTTCTCTGCTGTTTCTCAACTGTAGCCTGAAGTTCAACTACCTTGTCTGTTTGCACTACAGCCACCTCCGTCTGATGTACTCCAACGGTCCTACGAACTGGCTTATCCTCCCCTTCGTCAACCCACAGGATGGCAGCTTCCCTTAGATCAAAGAAACTAATGACTGGTCTCTCCCGTTTCAACCTCTTGAGTTCCCGCCGAAGATTTATGTCCCGTACATTCTCCGCATAAACCTCGCCCATGAGGTGGTCCACATTTCCACCAACTGCCTTGATCCTGTTCCCAATCTGCATTAGTTGATGGCAGAATTGCTGGAGGGACTCCCCTGGCTCTTGTCTTCTGTTGTGAAAACGGGCCAACAGCTGGGCTGACGTAAATTTTTCTCCAAACACCCCCTCCATGATCTCCTGCAACCTTCCGGGATCCCTTCTTTCAGCTGCCGTCCTGTACCTAACTTCCTCACGTGCGGGGCCTTCAAGGTTTGAAATGGTGTAGTCAGCCCTTTCAGCTAGTGTCAGGCGCCGCGCATCAAACACTGATTGGATCTCCTGCAAGAAATCCTGTATTGGGTAGTACTCCTCTGTGAAAGTACCCGAAAACTTTCTCACCTTGCGTTCTCTTGGGGCAAAGACTACCCTGACCTCTTGTTCAACTGGAACAGGCACTGCTTGAGCTCCCAGAGTCTCTGGTAGGGCATTCAGCCGCTCCTGCAACCGGTTCACGTGGGCCTGCAAACGCTCAAATTCCGTCTGTTCCTCAGCTTCTGCCATGGTTTCTGCTTAGGTAACTAATACAATCAACCAGGCACAATAATGGAATAGGTATCATAAAGCCGCAAATATAATGTATAATAACGATCCAGCCACCTCAAGCAAGGAATGATAGGAACAGGCAAGAGGTTGACTCTGCGCCCTAAAACTCAAATAACCAGGGATCCCGTCAATTACACAATTGAAAAGTATTTTCTAATACTGATAAAAAACAAACATGATCAACTGTTAAGCATGTTGATGTAATTAATATCAACACTAAGACAACAATGACACAAATTATCTCTTACCCACAACCCAAGTCACTGTCCAAATAACACCCTTGAACAGAGTCACATGAAAAATACAGTGTAACACAATGAACAAGTCACATCGGCCACCTCTTGCAGGCTTCAAAGTGAGGCGCCACCTGCTGGTACTATCCAAGCCTCGAATGTTCAACCTGTCCCAGGGGTACATCTACTCTGTATGCAGCACCGGTTGATGTTTCACTGTCTCACCGGGTCCAATCCAGGTCCGGATCTTCTGCCCTGTGGTCCCCGGTTCGGTGTCCTTGCCGTTCTTTATAAGCCACTTACCCTGCTCGCAGCGCCATTTGTAGTGACCGCCGAGTGATGTTCAAAGCGGAACACATAAACAGACCATACGTCACACATGTAGGTGTACGACTGGTACGTTTTATTGTGTGGTAAGCGAACGGCAACGACACCCCGCTGACTGATGCAGCTAGCCCTGGGCTGGCCCTTCAACAGTCGCCCCCTGGTGGATTAATCAAAACAACGGAAGACTTCTTGTCCGCAAAACATGGCAGGGATTCCCGCCTAAACTGTATTACTGGCGCAAACCGGATTTGCCAGCACACAACAGTATGCACAGAATTAGAGGTGACACCTGGCGAGAGCAGCGGTATCAAAAGGGTACTTTGTCACACTATAATGGCACAATATTACCTCGCACATATGATATCGATCTGCTTAATATTATGATACCGGAAATGTGTTTTCGTTTTCTTCTTATATTATTAGCTGAACTGTCTGAATCTGCAATCAGTCGCGCTAACAGAAACTCCAGGCCGAGGAGTACACACCAATCTACCCTGGAATCACGCTTGACCGTAGACTGTCCTGGAAAAATCAGTTGAACAAATGACAAACAAGAGCAAAGATACGGATAGCCTTCATGAGAAAACTTTCTGACATCAATTGAGGCACTGAGGAGGACAGCATCATTTGTGAGGGTGACAGGTGTTCCCGTCTAGAGTGAGGCACGGAGGAGGACAGCATCATTTGGGAGGGCGACAGGCGTTTCCGTCGAGAGTGAGGTGCTTAGGAGGACAGCATCATATGTGAGGGCGACAGACGTTCCTGTCTAGAGTGATCGACGAAGAAGAATTGTCGCGTTAACCAAGGACCTGATACGACCCAGCGCCGCGAACAGGGCATTATTTTGAGAAAAAAATCGTCAAAATGAACACATCAGGATAATAATTATGTTTATGTCATATGCATGCCCAATAATTCACCTAGCATAACATTGTTGTGATCTAAGGCAAACAACCATGAAACAACCATGTTGGTTAGTGCGTCAACGTCGAGCAGGAAATTAATTTTGTATCTCGCTTTATTTCCATATGTTCAATTGAGCTACAGGATGTTGGATCAAGATTAGCTGGAAATATAGACATGTTTTAGCTCTTTTGGTACTCTCGTTTTCCGTGGACATCAGATTCTTCGCTTACTCCTCTACTACTGCGTTATGCTCCACTATATACACATAATTAGTTGTGAATTTACAGCGCATCGAATATCACTATCATACGTACCTATATAGTATTTCCGTATTAGGCCAATACTGGTAAAGATTGGCAGCCTACATCTTGGAATGCCAGCCTAGTGCCAACGATGTTTGTAAATTGGCAACCATTGCTTGGCTGTAGCTTGGAATGCCAATCATGGTCCAATATTGATAGGCCAGTGTGCTAGGCCAAGCATTGGAACTCTCATTATTGGACCAACCAACATTGGCCCGAGGGATATCCCGATCTTGGCGCAATTTAGCACGCCAACATTGGCCGGTCAACATAGGTTCAATATTTGCCCGAGTTGGAAATGCTATCTAAGTGTCAGCAGTTGTTAACAAAATGGTTCTACTGATTTATCATTAATTTAATGAAGAATATTAACATTATACATGTAAACGTTTAATAATATGCTATTTTCAGGCTGCCTTAAATTGCCGTTTCATCATTCTTCAGGTAGTCGGCTTGCAACGAAGCCTCATTTCGGAGGAATGTGTACGAATGCACGCAAGCACACATGCACGCAACGACTCATGCATGCACACACACACACAGTTGACAGCTTCTTATTGTTACTTCTTTCTGAGATGAACTGCATACCCCGATCTTTTCATCAAGTCGCCGTCATTACATTTATCATTCCCAGGACCTTGTTGTTCTTACATGACGTGCAACGTTATTTGCTGCTGGTCTGCCCGCGCCACCGTCTGTAGCTAATATTATAATTTCGACGTTATGCAGGATCTTATGGCTTTACCGTTCAACTTGTGTGATATAATACTGCCGTCATGAATCCCGCTGCCTTGGTACATGCAGTCGTCCCGTCTTGTAAGCATCCTTCTCCCCCCTTCTACACAGGTAGTGGGGTCGATCACCAGACTCTCAGTCATTTCAAGTTGTTGTAAAAGTTTACTGTTCGATACCGCTTGATAGGTTGGTGCGTAATTAAGTAACATTTGTGGTCTGAGTGTACAACAATCGATCCTGAGGAGCACCTTTAAGCAACAATCTTGAAACCGCCCTAACTTCTGAACCGTTGATCCCATATCAACGTATTATGTCTGTGTGGATTCAATATTTGGAGTAGCAACTTTTATGTGCAATTTGAAGTTATTTGCGAAAAAGAACCGCTTAAAATTGGTTCACAATTTGGACGATTAGGTACATGTGAGTCAACTCTTCCTCACTCATTTAAGTCAATTCCAATTCTTCGCAACATGATTCTCGATTAGATGTTGTTGGGAGATCAGTAAAATACATTGAAGCCAACTAGCCCATTTCCACAACAAACCAGCTGTTTTAGACATGATTCTAACAAGACAGCACCAAGCACCTCAACCCGCAACACATTGCCAAGGGAAATCAATTTACATTCCCAGAAAGTCTCAGTGAAGACAAGTTTGTCGTGATGCCTGGAGGCATGCATATTGAACTGGTTTGGTGGGTCACCGTGGTAAGTCTGCTCTAGATGGCATGATGTTCTGACCGAAGCCAGCATTACTAAGAATGTGTCAGCAGCCAACGTGACAGTGCTTGTACTGGATAATGGTATAACGCGTGTGCTCAAAGATAGTGGGACTGAGTTGCCTCTTAAAGATAGGATCGCCGTGGTTGCACGAGAAAGTTCTATAGACATACCATGCTAGCCACTGGTGCACGAATTCCAGCAGATCACCGTCGTGTTCGCCCGAGCACACTGAGAGAGGAAATAGATTCAACTTGACACACTGAACTGCTCGCACCTCCGTTGTTTTCTCTCGATCACCAGAATTATGTCCGCTGGATTTCCCTCTTCATTCGAGACCACGGCGTGATTCTTCCGAGGGTCAGTAGACGAAAACGAGGAGCAGTCGACGGTTCTCGACCAATTGGCCAAGCCCATGAGCATGCCACCTTATATAGCTCCCTGGCGTACCGATCCATTTGTTGACAACTATATTATGGCTTATCGATTTTGATATTGACTAACCCTTTTGTATTGATGCACATCTGAACTTGGTTTCAGAGGATTTAGACGCGCAAAAGAAGTTACCTTATTATTATTATTGTCACAAGGACAAAGGGAGTTTACGGTGTGATCGGCCTTACGCATACCAGGAACGTTTTCGAAATTTGTCGGAAGCCTTGATGAACAAAGAATGTCATTTTGAAAAAGTGGGTGAAGACTCACTTACCTTGCACAACAAGGTGTGCGTCACGTATGTAGGTGAGCTTGAATCGAAGGGACAGGAGTAACACGGCGGCTTCATGGAAAATGTGCTGAATCTGACCACACCAATCAAGCAAACAACTTATCCAATCACACAGATAGCAGAAAGTTAGAGCAACCTAGAGGAGAATCCAGCACTTCAAAGATCACGTTAACCACAGTACGGGCAAACTTTCATTATGCGTGAGAGCCGATGAGAAGAACTGGAGGAGTTTGTTCAATTCTTGCATCAATCTTTCCCTACCTCCTGCATTGTCCTGTTACGAGAACCTCAATTGATGCTCAAGTCTGACGTTTTGGCATGCATTCTCGAAATCAGTAAAAGTCTCACGTGTGTATGACTTGATTCTTACAACGTTTTGTCATCGATCGGTGGTGGAGCATTCGCCAACTAGATGAGTTGGCTTTATTTCTGAGGTAGGTTGTTCTAACTTTTACTTGGATTGCATGTTTAATATGCAAAGCACGCTGTGACGCAATATATAAACAGAACATACTCAAGCCTAATAAAATAAAATCACCGCTAACATTTGAAAATATCTTATAACGGTTTGGTTGTTTGTGCATTACATGTTCTTTATGGTTTTTTTTCAAAGATAAAAATATATTAACATTACGAGATGTTACGGTTTTTCGCAAATATCATTAATACGATTGCATTTACGCAAAAAAACATAACCGAAGTGTTACTACTCCTCATTTCGAATCTCCAGATAAATCATACGTTCATGTGGGATGAATGGTTCATAAATTAGGGCCGTTTACGAATACTCCACCAGGTGGCGACATGTTAATTACATGATAGCAATAAACATGTAAAATTAGTTACTTTCACCCATATAGTATCAATTATATTTTAGTCTACGTTAGGCGATATTTATAGTTAAATTTATTGGCTAAGTGTGGAAATATTTAGGAAAATTATTGTGAAAATTAGATTTGATGTTTTTTCGCAAATAACTTCAAAATGGCTGCCTCTACACAAAAATTGCACCGCACATAAAACTTGCTACTCCAAATATTGAATCCATACAGACATAATACGTTGATGTAGGATCAACGGTTCAGAAGTTAGGGCGGTTTCAATACTGTTGCTTAAAGGTGCCCCCACGGCCCCCCCCCCCCAGGGGGATGATCGCTGTACATTTGGACGAAAAATGTTACCTACGAACCAACCTATCAGGCGGCATAGGCGCGGGAACAGGGGGGCAGGGGGAGCAGAATTTCTCCGGGGGGGGGGGGAGGGGCAGACATGATTTGCCCCCCCCCCCCCCATTAAGTGTGAGCGTGAATATTTGTCAATGGCGGGTGGAAATCAAAATTTGATGAGACGATTAATGTCTATTTTTGTCGACTGTCAAAGGTGTGTGCAATTGGAGGGCAGACACATGGTTTTCTGCCCACTCTCCGCCCCAGTAATAGGCGGCGCGGCGGGCGATATTTCTTTCCAAAGCACTCCCGTCTTCAGATGTTACAGTCGAGCCCAACCTAGACAACCACAAGGTGTAGGAATGACGCAGCAGCAAAATGTTTCAGTGTTGCTGAAGCTCCAGTAGCCCCCCAATATGAATGTCGTTCCCGCGCCTATGTCAGACGGTATCGAAACGTAAACTTTTAGAACAACTTGAAATGACTGTGGGTAGAAGGAAGGAAAAGGATTATATCACACAAGTTGAACGGTAAAGCCATCAGATCCTGCATAACGTCGATATTCTAATATTGGCTAGAGACGGTGGCGTAGGGTCAACGGTTCAGAAGGTAGGGCCATTTCAAGATTGTTGCTTAAAGGTGCCCCCCCCACCAGTGGCGGATCCAGGAGCTTTTGTAGGGGGGTCCACGGCATGGTCATCACCGTCGACGCCCCATTCCTCTTATCCCACCCGTATACAAACCATAGACATAGTCTATACAGAAAGTGGATAGATGTGTGTAGGACTGTGATAAAGTCAAGTTCATGGACGGTTCATGTAGAATAAAAGCATTGCAATATAATCCATGTCAGGTTTTCGTCTTTAATTATGACATACAACTGATAGTAGTGTATGTTACGTAAAATATTATATATTATATATATTACTAGGGGGGTGGTCGTTGTATACTCGGACCAAAAATATTATATATGTTCCAACCTATCAGGCGGTACCTTGAAATGAAATTTAGCACAGGGCTGATTCTCCACTAAGATGCGGATTAAGGGGTACTGGTGCCATACGGTAAGTTTGGATTGTGAAGCACCCCATCATCATCATCATCACTGTCCCATAATCAGGCGGTCGTTGGGACACCACTGTTGACTTGACAGCTCCCGCCATCTTTTTCTGTTTTCTACATCCCTCTGGAAGGTGCCGAAGATCAAGCCAGTCCAGTCCTGGATGTTGTCTTCCCACCTCTTCCTATGTCTCCCTCTCTTTCTTCCTCCTGGCACAGTACCCAGTCCACTCGTGGATGTTGTCTTCCCACCTCTTCCTCTGTCTCCCCCTCTTTCTTCTTCCTGGCACAGTGCCTTGCAGGATGGTTTTCGCAAGGCCAGTTGAACTAGTAACGTGAACATACCACAAATCCAAAACCAAGGTGTACATTTTATTAATTTTTAAACGAAAATATTTTTGAAATCTAACATTTTTTGTTCTTCCCAGCAAACACAACGTTGAGATCGCACTATGATTCTGCCCGTGCTTGGTGTTGTGTAACTGCAGTGGAGAACGCAAATTTTAACTCAATAATGGAAATTATGTCAGTATAGTGGGTGTTCTGAGGAAAAAGACTTCCTAAATAATTTCCTAAATAGTTTATGACTGTTAGCTGAGAAAACCACGACTGTTGATACATGTACCTTGAATGCTGTGTTTGCAGACGAGCTAGGCATAGAGGTATACACTTGTGGTGGAAAGTCCAGACATGTTATTAAATTGTCTTGTATCAATTTAACTTACTATTATTTGTCGTGTTAGTTCCAGTGCATAATTTTGGCCACCTGAGTGAGGCCCCGGAAGCTCGAGATTCTGGAATTTTTTCTTCTCCTTTGAGTAGAGATCCCGGAAGCTTTGGTCCTGGTATGATTTATTCCTTTGAATGGTGCACAATTCTTCGAGACTTGGACTACAACGTGTGCGACATGACGACAGGAACTTGAGGAAAGATTGTTCGCGAACTTCGACCGAAGGAGACAAGAAGTCAGATATGGTTCAAATTGACGAAGCTGCTGCGTAACCTTATATATTGGGACTGTTACATTATTCATAACTATTGGACGTTAACTATTAAGGTGTTATATAACAGGTTTGGGTCGCTGTAATTTATTTTAGGTATAACCATGGTTCGGAGGAGAGTAAACTCCTTTCGCAGTTGAAGCACCTGCAGATTCCTTCCATGACTTACTCGCCGTCTTCAACTGTCAGACATTTTAATAGTACAGTGGCTAAGAACCTGAAATTTGACGTACATAGTCGTCAAAAATAGTATATAAATTTGACTAAGCTTAGATTTGCAACCACAGTGCACTAGGTCATGGCATTGCATCAGTACCTCTGGGCGTTCAAGTCCAGGATAGTTTCTATACTGAATCAGTTGCATTCCAACCACAATGTCCAAGATCAGGCGGATGGAGATTTGACACAAAAGCTTGTGGCATCACATAACCAATTTTATAAACAGCCCTTCTCACATGTTGGTGCAATGCATGTTTTGTTGGTGGGGTATTCCAAATCGCACCAGATCCCTGGCCAAACAGCTGTTTTCTTGCTTCCCACACCCTGCTAAATGTAGACGTCTTAACGTAAATTTTTGTGATAAACCTCTCTATTGATACTGGTTCAATTCCGTGTATATATATACATTTTGTTGACGGGTGATTTTTCATTCTGTACATTGTAACTTTTGTTTATAACACAACTGTAGAACCATGATAATGTACTTGTATGTTGCATGGAGTCTGTGAATAAAGCAATTAGTATTATTATCTCATTTAATGTACATGAGTCGACTTCTTATGATTATTATGACAGGGATAGGAAGACTGTAACAGCGGGGAATGGAGTCCATGCTAATCATGCAGACTTCTTCCCTCGCCCAACGAAACTGGAGCCTATGTAACACCAACTCAGGACATAGTATCGCATTACTGTTTCACAGGTTGTTGGCAATGGGACAAAAGTGGGTTTCAACTGGGAACGGTCATTTATTTCAATAGCGAGGAATTGCCTTACGGCCAGAATATAACCACCTCTGTATACGCTGCCCTTTGGAAACCCTTGGTGAACACATTGTGCTACATAGAGTAAATGCTGCCGATGTCCACCTCCTCATGTGTTCATGGCCGAAGGTACTGCAGATCGTTGGTAGCTTTGTGGACTGTGGTCACAACTATCTGATCTTGTGTGCTGATGATTACCTATCCACCGGAAACGAATGACCTTTTTCAGTGTAGCAAATAATGAAAGAACCTATGAGTGGTTCCGTTATGGGTTTTTTGCGATCTCTTGTTGAATGCTTGCGGATGTCAGCAAAATACCTACTATATACAATATATATTCTTCTGACAGTTGCCAACTGGAATATAATGCATATGATACACATTATTGCTAGGCAGCATTGTCAACTGTCCGCCTACGCTTGGATAGCGTCATCATTCAACACCTTTGTGTCGAGACACGGAGCATTCTGCAATGATGGGAAGTATTATGTTTCGTACGCCAGGCGTTATTCTGTCGTTTCGTCAGCATATATCTGCTCTAGTATATTTCCATGTGTCCTGTTCAGTGTATACCTTTTGCGTTACACAATTTTGTCCATGACTAAATTTGTACTCGAAGTCTGCATATATGCGCGAATTTAAACGATTGTTGGATTACACAAATGTTGACACTAAAGATGATATCTACTTTGCAAATGTGTAGTATATTTATGTTTTGTTGAGTTTTGTAATTTGCAGTTTAAACACTATCTTCCAACTCCACCTAGATACCTGTGTTATTATCTGTCCCTGTAACCATTAACCTCTCTGGATTTCTATTAAACTTACAGTACAACCGTCACTTTTTGAGGGTGATTCACTTGATCTTGACATCGGCCTAGTGTTATTGCTGAGAAACAATGTTGTGGTTTCTGCGCAACAAAATGTCCATTTGTGAGTTGCCAGTTGCTCTCAAGACGTGTTGTCAACACGATGTTGAATATGTTTTCCACATCACTGACGTGAACTCGAAATGTAACCATTTGTGTTGTCAATTCTTAATATATGACATATTTCTCTTCACCAGTGAATGCACTGCCAATTATCTTATTGTTCAGAATACAGCTAAGAAACAACTCCCACCAAGAATTGACATACTCGTGAATAAATACGTATTCATATATGAATCACACAGGGATTCCTCAACCCCAAGAGGCGCTAAAGTCATGTTCGTAAAAGCATTCCCGAAATGCTATTTCTGCTATTTCTGAAATGCTCCGCGCCGAACTAGATATACATTTCCATATTAAAGGAGTCGTACGTGCTACTAACATTCCGCCCATTGGGATGCGTAGCTAGGCTTTGTGCAGTGACGATCCATTGTGAAACCCCTGTGCCTTCTACATATTGTTTCCAACACGATGTCCGATAAATTAAGGTAGGTAGTATGGATTCAAAACGTGATTTTTGACTTTAAAAAAAAAAGGACTTTCTTTGCTATTTATGTACTTTCATATCCTTACCTGCATACTTATATGCAGTTAGTATATTAGCTGAAAAAGTAATCAAAAGTGGCAATATTGAGGTTTCTTCGGATGGCTTTTGGCAGAATTTGGTTATAAAATTACCTTATCATCGTTTTATCGGAATACCATTTTTGCTGTGAGTACTTAAAGTTGCTGCGCTCTAGTAGAATAAATACTGGGTATAACTGCAAAACATTTTGCACCGCAGTGCCTAATGAGTATATCTACTGCACGAGTTAAAAGAAATCATAATATATTTAAGGGTTTCTGAATTATAGGCATTAATTATGTGAAAAAGTTACACAAAATAGGTTTTTTCGACAACAAATCTTTTTTCACGTAAACAACACAACATATCTGATTTCTGTGATATTCATGCAGTAGATATGCATAACAGTAATCCCTGTGCTAAATTACAAGCTTGTAACTTGAATACGTTTTTGGTTAGAGCGCGGCAAAAAATACCTAATTTTCCCTATTATGGCGGCCATATTGGATACCTAATTTGCATAATTTATGCGAAACATGAAGAAAAAAACCTTAACTATGTTGGTATGTATCTGCATACCAAATATGGTTGATCTCTGTTGAAAACTAAAGATTTTTGGTGGAATCCATACTACCTACCTTAAGGGCCTGTAATAGAGTGACTCGGAGACGGGTGCTGGAACGACTGGACCAATCGAGTTGTAATGACCACTGTATTTGAGTACGATTATTTCGACAATAGTCTACGTTAGATACAATAATCGACACGATCAATTGGTGAATATTTATAAGTTTTATAACTTCTTGCATTTCCCTTCAACATTTTCTTATTGTTAAATATTTTCATTGTTCCACTGTTTATGGTGGATTAACTTACACATGTGCATGTTTACACCTTTGAAATTAAAATTACACTTAATTTGTACTTACGTTGAATAAATTTCATTCATTCATTCAATATATCATGCAGCCGCTGCAGGACCTACAGTCAAAAATACTTTTTTTCACAGAGGAAAGGCGCGCTCCTCAATATATTATAATAATTATAGTGAAATTTGACGTTACCGATGGTATGCCTGTAGACCCAATGGCCGAGTTCCTTCTGCAAACTTGTAGGCCGGACCACGTCTAGCTACAGCACAAACGAATTTTACTCATGGCGGGTACTATAACTGGAAATATACAAATAGTTGGCTGTTTGATTATGACATCTAAAGATCACCCAGGTTGCCCGTATGGTAATAAGCCACTGTTTCGATCTACCTATAAACGCACGCCATAGCATTGCCATAAGTCACAATGACGACAATGCAAGCTTGATCCGCATGAGTAGTAAGGGGAGGGGTTTTCGGACAACATCCTACGGTGTTTCGGAGGAGTTTTTGGTTGATATTAGGGAGGTTTCGAAAGCCGCCCCCCTGAGTGAAGTGAGTAGTCACGTGACCGTATGTGTGAGCGTGTGTAGCGCCCCCTGGCGGTGGAATGAGCAGCCATGGAAGGGTTATTGTGTATATATGAGAGACGAAAGACCGAAGAGGGAATTGTAATAACAAAAGATCAAAGAGGAAAGGTATTGAAAGAAACGAAAGATCAAAGAGTCATAACGAAAGATCAAAGAGAAAAGTTTTAAAAGGTGATGAAAGGTGTATAATGAGAGATAAAGAAGTAAACGGAATGATGTAATAACGAAAGAACAAAGAGAAAACGTTATAATATATATATATATATATATATGAAACTTTAAAATGTGTGTAGGTATGCTTGTATGTATGTATGTATGTGTGTATGAAAGAGAGATTATATATATATATATATATATATATAATATAATATAATATAATATAATAACCAACAAACACCACAGTTTGAAAGTTGAATGTTTTATTGATGTCAACGATCGATTACATCTTCAAAACCGTCATCGCTATCGTCTGTCTCCGAACACCAATTTTCCATATCCCCCGTGTCTATAGGGGCAACAGGGTCGGGGTCAACCCAAGGGTTGGGGGGATCGTAACGTCCCCGTGTCCGGAGCAGCTCCGCCATGACGTTGCAGAACGTATAACTGTGATACTCGCGGAGCTCTTCGTCTCTGGAACATACATTAAAACTCTCAAACCGTATGAACGAGACGTTAAATATATGAAAACTTTGAAAATATCTTCTCTGAAACATATATGAAAACGTTGAAAATGATCAAGCGAGTGGAATAAGGCAGCGATGTAACCAGACACCGCGTAGGGAACCGACACACGATAAAAGGGCAAGCTAGATCAACGGACTATGATACAATACGTAATGGAGACGTCTGCTGACGCAATCGGTAACCAAACACCGCGTAGCTAGTCGAAACGACAAACATTGAAGAAAATAAAATAGTAAAATAATCGTTGAACACTCACGTGTAATCATCAATATCGGAGTCACTACTCCAGGTATCGTCAGTATCATAACCATCGGGAGACCTGAAAGGTAATAAGATAACCGTGATACATAACGAACGTAAGCATAGACAACCGTGAGTGACACATAACGAACGTAAGAGCATATTATAATAGAGGTGAGACGTCACAGGTAGTTTATGTGAAGAACACTGTGATTATGTATGATATGTATAGGATATCTATCGGATGAAACAAAGCAAAGAATATATATATATATATATATATATCTTTATAATAATAATAAAAGTACTTACACAACTTCGAGACCATCGTCGCGAAGACGCCATTCAGCACGGAGTTGAGTCCAAGATATCGACGACATAGCAATTGTGAATGAGATGAAGAATGTAACAAACGAGCCGGTATATATATAGATAGAGCATACGTATGCAGACACACTATGAAGACAACTTGTGAGACACACTGTGGAGTGGAAATATACCGGGGTATGAAAAGCACCGAAGACCCAGGGACGTATGACGACATCATCTAGGGACGTCACCTGGACGAAGCCTGGTTAACAACGCGGTTATAGAAAATGTCGAAGTGGTAAAGTACAAACCGATACCAGTCATATGACGGAGGGACCAGCTGGTGATAAGCGCGTGATGCCAATTAGACGACAATGGAATGCGCCTTATCAGAACGCTAACAATACAATCGGAAGAAAAGAACTCTGTGAGTGGTCAGCGATGAAACATATGGCGGTCAAGAGCTTGGATATACAATTCAGGGGTGCTGGTCACTTCCTATCGAATTTCTATCCGTGCGAGATACATATATGGGGCGACGTCTTTACTTGTACAGAAGCAGCATATCAGTTTTAAAAAGCTAGACATTTTCACGACGAGAACACAGCGAGAAAGATTCAGACCGCGCGCACTGGAATACAGGCGAAATACTGGAGTAAAAGCATTCGTTGGACACCCGATCGAGTCGTTTCATGGCTCTCACAACGCCGAGGCGTGATGTACGCTATAGTAGCCGTCAAGTTTCGTGCCTCTAAACTACGCCAACGCTTGTTGGCTACAGGTGACGCACGACTTATTGAGAATGTACCCAGTGCAGAGGGGTATTGGGGTAAGAGCTCAAACCGTAACAAACCAGGTAAGAATATACTCGGTGTGATACTTATGCAGGTGAGAGACTTCGTTAGACAGCGCTCTATACGGCTTACATAAGGCGCCCATTAAAAACAGACAGGCGGCCACGCGGTGACAAAATACGGGAGAGTGAGAGATAAGGTCACGCGCACGATAAGATGTGAACACCCAGGGGCGCGATAGCATCATCTAGGGGTGTCACGCGCTCGATCCCTGGAGGGATTGAATTGTATATAAACCCACGGTAAATCTAACAGGACAAACACTCTCTCTCAGTCTCGCTGCCGTTCGAAGCTCTTCACCGATACCTGCACGACAAGATGGCGACATCCAACTTTAACAACGAGGAAATGCTCCTGTCGGAACTCGAACAAGTAAGTGACGGAACGTACGCATTTGCTCGTCCACTGACACTAGTAACATGTGCTCTGTCCCCCGAATACGTATGTTACCCGGCATGTAAAATATGTAATCGGAAAGTTCTTCTTGAAACGACGAAAGGAGGGCACCATAACGTCAGTATATGTCCGGTGCACGGGCGTCAGAAGGGAACTGCCGTTTACAAGTATGCTACGGGGTTGCTTTTCGCTGATCACAAGGGCAATGAAGTGTGGACAACAGGATTTGACCAGCTAGTACAGGAGGTCGTGGGAGGAATGACAGCAAGCGACTATATCTCGCTTAAATCCGGCGACGAACGCTACCAATCACTGAATGTCCTACGTGGCAAACAGGCTAGGGTGACAATTAGAAAGACAAGAAAGGCAGGGTATCAAAATTATACCGTGATAGCACTGGAAACAATCCACTCGTAAGAACCGCCAACTGATAGCGACTCAGGTGGTGCCTTCTGACGGAGTATAGAGAGGTCCTGTTCCTAACTGTCGTAAGAGGCGCCAACTGACAGTGACTCACTGTTAGGTGGCGCCGTCTGACGGAGTATAGAGATAGGCTGTTCCTAACTCCTGTAAGAGGCGCCACCTGACAGTAACGAGAGAGTAGGTGACGCCCCCAGACGGAATATATATATATAGAGAGAGAGACCCTGTTCCTAGAGGTTGTCTCTGTTTGTCTACCTATTTGATACTATGATGTTCTGCCGTATGTTGTAGACGCCTCCTCGGTCATCCGAGACAGTTCTGTCAACCCCCGTGCGTGGCGTGAAACGTCGACTGTCATTCAATGACGAGGCAAGTGTCATTCACGTGGGGTCATGTTCATGGTCTAGTGATCAGGATAATGATGATGTTGCTAACGATGGTGATTTTGATACTGATTGGTCTGACTACGACGAGAGTCGGAGACCTAGTGAATTACAGGGGGCAGTAGAGAGAGTGAATGCAATTCAGAAACGAGCGGAGCACATGATAGATGACGACTTATTTATAGCCGCTATAACCACTGCATGCATTCGTCAGGTAGCCGAAGGACTGTACCTTCGCTATGCGAACGTTCACGAAGACGTGTATAAAGTGGATCGTTCGCGTATATTTCATGCCTTTGATATGGCAGTATCCGATTTGGTATGCGAATCGCGCGCACCGTTGTTTGCTCGTGATGTCGTGTCACGAGTGAAAACGAGTCTCCGTAGTCGTGGTATAACCGTGTCGGATGAGACGGAAGACGGATCACCGAAGGCGCCGCAGCCCTGGTACCTACAAGACGACACGACGGGAAGGCAGGTCTGGTGCTCCGAGCTGATGCTGGTAGCATGCGATGCTATCGTTCGATTCGTGAGCAACGAATTGTGGCGCACTTTCGAAAGTGAGACAAATGTCATCTACCTGGTACGTAGCGATCTGATTCAAGACAATGTGAGATATGCAGTACACCATTACAGGTTTATGGTGGACACACCGAAGCGGGCACGTGACCTCATAACACGTGTGCAAGCCATCCTGCGTGTGCGCGGTATACCTCTGTTGAAAGAGGAAACACCCTGCTAATGTTGTTGTTATTGTGTTGTCATGTCAGCGATGCTCCCTCTAGCGGACTAGATCTCATTCAAAGATCATATGATGAGAAGCCGCTAGAGTGGGCACCTAGAAAAAGACGCCGTCACCACACCCCACTGCGACAGACTCTCCTTACGCACCTAAACGCCCAGCGTCACGTGACGGCTCTGCAAATGACGTGTGAGTGTGCAACACCACCACCACCACCATCCGACGAGTCATTGGATATGACTTGTGATGACGATACATCCGAATACGAGGCACTCCGGACGGATTGCTCGACCCTCGATATGGCCGCCGATGGACATATCGTGTGGTCGAAAACGGACACGTCGATGCCGTGGACATACCCGGTTCTGTTCGGTGGCGTACAGGACCTGGAAATAAATATCCAGAGTTTAGCTGCGGTCCCGTTCGTCACCAAAAGATGTAGCCTCGATACGGCCGTGCATACGATTTGCAAAGAACTTGCGCGGAACATCGAGTCCGCTGAACACGTCGCATACATTACGGACTCACTCCAGAAGCGTCTGCAGTGACGACAAGAGGAAATGCGCCCCTACGCTATAGCTGGGGTTATAGGCGCCGCTTGTCTGTCACTGTAGGCGCTTAGCTTAGCTTTCTTATACTCGCTTTTACTGTATAATTCAATGAATAAAGATGTATGTATGTAAGTAATCCAGGAATCCGGTGTCTGTTGTTCTTGTCATAGCTCGTTACGATCGATGAATACATACACATCCCCTCCGTCCATATACACGCACACTCATACAAGCTCCTATGACGTCACACTAGGATATATAGACGCGTACAAGGATCTCCTATCCTTCAGTTGTAGGTAGACGATGAAGCATCACACGTGTCGTCACTGCGGTCTCGTGCTCGATACACACGCCGACATACAACGCCACATAGACCAAACGCATACATCAACACACGACGACGATCATGCTTACAGTAAACCACCGCCACGAGTGGTGCCATCTGGCGAACCACCAAAAAGTATTAGGCACCCCTGTTCGAGATGTGGAAGAGACTTCACGAGACGTGACAACCTGCTACGTCACAACAGGAAGGGTTGTGACACCTCACAAAAAACACTACACCGCTGCGAGAGATGTGCACGTGAGTTCACGAGACGTGACGCCCTGCTACGTCATATCAAGTCGGTATGCAGCCGACATACGGAAGCGAGCGACCCACCCCTACGCAAACGAGCGAGATGCACAGAGCGACCACGTGTGAGAACCGCCGGTGACGATGACGACCCGATACAACCACCGCCCCGACTCCCTTTCGCCGATACTCTATCGAGGGAACTACGAGACGTCGTCCGAGATCACTGGATGACCATCCGAACCCACGTGGCTAGAGGACCCGTGCAATCCAGGTATAATTACAGAGTATCGACACTGGACACGAGCCCCCTTGAACCGTCACTGAAGATCATGTTCCGCGGACAGACGCACGCCTTTAAGATTAATCTTAGTTATGGTTTTGTTCTAAGGAACAAGACCACGAACAGGTACAGGTATTATCATTCGTCTTGTAACTGCTGCGGTCGTTACCTCGACGAACCGTGTCTGATCACAAACACTGCAGACTTTGATGCGTTTCTGGAACGTATCCGAGAAACAGACGTGCTGCAGTGGGTCATCAATCACCGTCCGGACAGTCAATGGGTATGCGAGGTGGTCACGAATGTCACCTTCTTCGTCAATCACATCGTAGATCACCCGATAGGATGTGTGGATATCACACTACCGAGCTACATCAAACGAAACAAAGCCGTCATCGGATTGGAAAGAGACACCGATCACAACAGGAAGTACACCGACAATATGTGTCTCTTCCGGTGTCTGGCTCTGCATCGTGGATGCGACCGACACCACCTGGAACCCGCCGTGAAGCTATTCTACGCGAAGTACAACCGTGATGGAGTGGCAATGAAAGACTTTAACGGGGTGACAATGGGCGATCTCTATCGCATCGAGACCACCTTTGAGACCAACGTGTGCGTCTACAAGCTCGTCGAACCGGAAGAAGAAGGTGGAAAGGCGACTGCCGAACTCGTACGCCGGTCCTTGTGTCACTATCCCGAAACGATGTACGTCAATCTTCACGAGACACACTGTTCCTACATACAAGACGTGAACATGTACTGTCACTCTTATCGATGTAGGAAGTGTGGCGACGCGCTATGGAAAGACGCATACCACCTAGAGAGACACGAGCGCGGGTGTACGGGAGGTGTGCGAAAGATCTATCCCGGTGGTGTCTACCATCCGTCGCCGACAGTCTTCCAGTGCTTGGATGACGAAAACATTCACGTTACCGAGTGTTTGCGCTACTATCCGTATCGCGCCACCTTCGACTTCGAGTCCTGGTTCGATACGTCACAGCTTCCGTCGGACAGCGCCAAAGTCCACTGGGTGGCTCATCACGTACCGTTGAGCGTGTCCCTGGCGAGTAACGTACCCGGATTCGAACAGGTACAATGTCTGATCACGGATGGTGACAGCAACAAGTTGGTAGCCGACATGATGGGTATCCTTCAGACGATGAGTGAAGCAGCCTACGACGCCATCGTAGACAGTTACGAGGGCACACTACGCGAAATCGGGGAGGCTATCACGACGTGGGACGAACAGGAGGCATCCGCCGCAGAAGGAGACGACAACGAGTCACGGCGAAAACCGACCAATCCCTACAAAACTCTCATGGGTCAATTATACGGTTGGCTTCATCAGTTACCCGTCATCGGCTTCAACTCGAGCAGGTACGATCTGAACGTCGTCAAACAGTTCCTGGTACCCTACTTCCTGTCCGAAAAGACACCAACAGAGGACGGGGAGGAGGAGGAGGAAGAAGAAGAGAGGAAGGATGCAGGGACGTTTCACGTGATCAAACGCGGCAACACGTTTATGTGTCTATCGACGGACGACCTCAAATTCCTCGATATGACTCATTATATCGCCCCTGGATTCTCGTACGACAAGTACCTGAAAGCGTACGGTTGCGAGGTCACGAAAGGTCACTTCCCGTACGAATACATGGACAGCTTGGACAGACTCGACGACACCGCTCTACCTCCTAAAGAGGCCTTCTTCAGTCGACTGAAGAACGAAGGTATATCCGACGACGACTACACGCGATGTCGGAAGGTGTGGCGAGACAACGACATGGAGACTCTGCGCGACTTTCTCGTCTGGTATAACAACAGGGACGTCGTGCCGTTCTTGGAAGCCATCGACAAACAGTTCGACTTCTACCAACACCGCGGTATCGACATGTTCAAACAAGGGATCAGTATACCTGGTTTGACCTTGTCCTATCTGTTCACCTACGTGCTGAAGAGGACGTTCTTTACGCTTTTCAACGAGACGAACAAGGACGTCCACCAGCTCGTCAGAGAGAACATCGTCGGAGGACCGTCACTCATCTTCACCAGACACCACGAGAAGGGGGTCACGAAGATACGTCGTAACGACTACGGTGATGCGGCTCGAACGTGTCAGTCCATCGTTGGCTATGATGCGAATGCATTGTATCTGTGGTCGATATCGCAAGAGATACCAACGGGATGGTACACACGACGACGGGAAGAGAAGGAGTTCCGACCCGAAGCGGCACAGCCCACAGGTTAGATGGCTGCCGAATGGCTGACGTGGGAGTCCGAAAGCACGGGACTCGCCATACGTCACCAGACCAACGGTCGAGAGAAGCGCATCGGTAAACTATCGGTGGACGGTTGGTGCAGCGAAACGAAGACGGCCTATCAATTTCACGGGTGCTACTATCACGGTTGTCCGTGTACCGGTCGTGAGGTCAACGAGGTCAACGGGAAACCCATGACGCAACTGCTCGCCGAAACACAAAAGAACACGGCCTATCTTCGACACTTTGTGAGTGTCGTCGAGTTGTGGGAATGCGAGTGGAAGGTCGCGAGACGCGATCCGTGCGTGAAACAGTTTCTGGACGTTCGGCAACGCCGTCGACACGTGCGCTGGAAAATGACGACACAACAGATCCTGACAGGGGTGCGCAACGGTAGCGTGTTCGGTATGATTCAGTGCGACATACGTGTACCGGAGGTCCTGCGCGCACACTTTGCTGAGATGCAGCCCATCTTCAAGAACATTCACCTGACCCGCGACGACCTCGGACCGTTCATGCGTCGCTACGCCGAAGAACACGATATCATGGCGACTCCGCGTCGCATGCTCGTCGGGAGTTATCGTGGGGATAAGATCTTACTCGCCACACCTCTCTTGCGATGGTAACTCGCGCACGGGCTCGAGGTGACGCACGTCTACCAGGTCATCGAGTACACACCGGTCGCCTGCTTCCGACGATTCGGCGAGGCGGTGTCCACTGCACGTCGCGAAGGAGACGCCCATCCCGACAAGGCCATGATCGCGGATACCAACAAACTTATGGGTAATTCTTCCTATGGGAAATTTATCACCAACGTCGATAAGCACCGCGAAGTCACCTACTGCACGGAGAAGAGCGCATCGTCCACGATCAACAATCGTCGCTTCCGTCAACTCGACGTCGTCGCCACCGATGCGTACGAGATCGAAATGCACAAGCGTACCGTCAAATACGCTCTGCCTACGCACGTGGGATTCTTCGTGTTGCAGTGGGCCAAACTGCGCATGTTGGAGTTCTACTACGACTTTATGGTCAGGTACGTGGATCGTCCGCTGTTCGAGTACTGCGAAACCGATACGGATAGCGCCTATTTGGCTCTGGCCGGAGAGTCCGTCGACGACCTCGTGACCCCGGCACTACGTGACCACTACTATCGTCACCGCTCCGAATGGCTACCGTCCGAATGTTGCGACGATCATCGGAACGACTACATACGCTGTCGACTAGCCGGACGTCCGTGGAACGGCACCGAGACGTGTTGCAAGGCGCGCAAGGCGTACGACAAGAGAACACCTGGACTCTTCAAGGTCGAATGGTCCGGCGACTGTTTCCTGGGACTGTGCAGCAAGACCTACTATTGTTCGGGTACGGTCGATAAATACACCACTAAAGGACTGAACAAACGACTCAACGCCATCGACAAGCAGGCGTTCCTGGACGTGCTGACCAGTCGTCGTAGTGGAAGCGGAGTGAACCGTGGGTTCCGGATCAATCACTCGTCCGTGCTGACGTACACCCAGGAACGCGCGGCGTTGACCTACTTCTATGCCAAGCGCGTGGTCAACGAGGACGGAATCACCACGGGTCCGGTGGACGTGTAACACCGAACCACTGCTGACACGATGAGGAAATGCGCCCCTACGTCAGTTGGGGTTATAGGCGCCTCTAGCTGTCACGCGGTTAGTAGGTGGGAGACACACGAAAAAAATAACACTATTTAGTCAGATACCACGCGATCGATAGTCATAGCACAGCATGTCACGGACGGGAACGGTCGTAGCTGTAGCACTAGTGGGAATACTCGGTCTGTACGTCTTGTACGTCTTGTTCCGCGATCCCTTCCTTCGTTGGTGTGGTGGAGGTGTCGTAGTATCTAACAGCACAGCGGACAACGTGTCGAACGTCACCAGCGACTACTAGATGGACACGCGATGGAAACACCCCTTCACCTGTATCGTCGCGGGTCCGACGGGATGCGGTAAGAGTACGTTCGTGATGCGTCTGCTACGTCACGCCGCGACGATTATCGATCCGCCTCCAGAGAAGATCACGTGGTGTTACGGTGTATGGCAGAGTGCCTACGTCGACAACGACCTGGTACGCTTCGAGGAAGGCTTGCCGAGTGGTGCGTTCGATGCGTCGACGCGTAACCTCGTGGTCATCGATGATCTGATGGCGGAAACGGACGAACGGGTCACGACCTTGTTCACGAAAAAGAGTCATCACCAGAACACGTCCGTACTGTATCTCGTGCAGAACCTGTTTCCGAAGAACAAGGAGAGTCGCACGATCAGTCTGAACGCGCACTACATGGTAGTCTTCAAGAATCCTCGCGACGCGTCACAGATCGGACACTTGGCGCGACAGATGTATCCGGGACGCCTGAAGTTTGTACAGGAAGCGTTCCGAGACGCCACGGCACCTCCGTACGGTTATCTCCTCGTTGATCTGAAACAGGACACGCCCGACGACATGCGTCTGCGCACGGGCGTCCTTCCGGACGACGGTGTCCAGTACGTGTACCAACCCAAAGTATAAGACGTCCGCGCGCACGCCTCGTCCCTTCAGTCGCAGTATGATCGTGAAGACAACAGCATGTCCGAACTCGTAAAGAAACACCTCCTCTGCATACAGACGCTGAACAGGTACAAGAGCACGAAATTGAGACGGGCCATCATCAGAAACGCCGACGCCGATCTGTTGTGTGCACTAGCCGAGTGTGCCTACAACATATTGAAGAAGAACCTGCCCTTGACCGACGCGCAGAGACGCGCTCTGAGTGTGTACAAAACAAACCTGCGCGCTTTGGCACAGAGAGACGCGCCGGCAGCGAGGAGACGTCGCATCTTGCTACGTGGTAACAACCAGGGCGGCGGGGGACAGACCGGTGGTTTCCTGGCGGCGCTGCTGGCACCTTTGGCCGGTGCGGTCTTTCTACCCTTGCTAAAACAGGTGCTACTCAAGTAGACGACGATGGAACACACACGGAAGATGGCTTTGGTAGATCCACGACTGTTGGATAGTCTACGCGCGCCGGCACCGACGGATACCCTAGGACGTAAAGTACAGGTGCTCGACGACGAGATGAAAGTCATACTCGACAGACAAGATCTCGCCGACGATGACAAGGTCGTCATGTATAATCAAGTGTTGCAACGTCACAACGCGTTGGCCGATCGACGCGTGCGCGAACCAGTGCGCGTGATGACGGTCAACAAGGACACGATGGTCACAGCGGCGGGGACGGCGGCGGACCCGACCCCGCCAGAGGCGGGGGCGACAGGTATGGAAGCGGCGGTGGCGGCAGGTATGGAAGCGGACGTCGTCGACAGCGTTCCCAAGGCGCTGCGGACCAAAGCTAGACTACTGATGGAACGTCTGAAACGAGACGTCGTGTGGAATGCACGCGGAGAGCTCATGCACAAAGGCGTAGCGGTACCCGGCAGTAACGTGGTGGACCTCGTGAACGATCTGTTGCGTCAACGCAAGACCGTTGCCAGTCCAACGGGGTGGCAGGTGTTTACGCGTCAACTCGGCACCATGAATCTACCCATGGAGTTGGTGGGTAACGAGGTCAGGAGACTGGCCATTCAACAGGAACAAAGGAGGAGTGCCGTAGCGGCTGCGGCCACACGGTCGGTCGGTAGAGCGCGTCGATCGCTGCAGTGGACACCCCTCACGCGAAGACGAATGAGCCCGTCCACTCTACCTACGCCACCGGCCTCGACTAGTAAGGGATGGGAGGATCTCAGATAAAAGAGGCGCACCGTCTCGATTCGCTGACATAATGTGCGATTCACAGGATAGTCTACGTCGTCTGTATACCGGTGTCGCTTACGCCGGACTTCCCATCGTGTGCGGGATTATCGGCGATTATATCATATGATCATGGTGCGACGACGCAAACAGCTGGAGGACGTCTACTTCGATCCCGCCAAGGTGGGAAGTTACGGGGGAATCGCGTCTTTGCGACGAGACGTGCCACGCGTACCGAGAAAGATGGTCGAACAATGGCTATCGGAACAGAACGCCTATACCCTACACAAACCGGTCAGAGTTCGTTTCAAGCGACGACGCACGGTCGTCGGAGGACGGGATCAACAGTGGTAAGCCGATCTCGTCGACGTGACCAGTCTGAAAAAAGAAAACGACGGTACGACGTTCCTGCTCACGGTGATCGACGTCTTCTCGAAAGTCGCCCGATGCATTCCGCTGAAGACCAAGTCGGCGACGTCTGTGTCGAAGGCGCTGAACGGACTCTTCACCGACGTACAGCCGTTGTTTTTGCAGACCGATAGAGGTCTGGAATTCTATAATCGTAGCGTTCGGGGTGTATTGGACAGGTACGGCATCCAGCACTTCTCCACCTGTAACGAGGAGATCAAGGCGAGCATCGTGGAACGCTTCAATCGCACGCTAATGACGCGGCTGTGGCGATACCTGACACACAAAGCATCGTGGCGATACATCGATATTCTTCCGGATCTGGTGCGCACGTACAACGACACGCCCCATCGTAGTATCGGGATGCCTCCGTCGCAGGTGGATGCGACTAATCAGGAAGAGGTGTGGCAGCGTCTGTACGGTGGTCATCACGGTAAGGGCGTACCCAAGTACCACGTGGGGGATCGCGTGCGTAGCAGCAAGATCAAGAGACGATTCGAAAAAGGCTACACGGTGAATTGGACAGAGGAACTATTCACGATACGCGAGGTGCATCCGTCCGATCCGCCCGTCTATCTTCTAGCGGACGATCTCGGAGAGATACTGGACGGTACCTTCTACGAGCCGGAGTTGCAGAAGGTGACGGTTCCGGCCGATAAACTGTACCGCGTGGAATCGATAGTACAGCGCCGCAAGGTAGGCAGGCGAAGGGAGGTGTTGGTGAAATGGTTCGGATACCCTTCGAAATTCAACAGCTGGATCGATGCCAAGGCCCTCGTCGGCTTATAAAAACTAGTCACGCGCCCGTCGCGATATCAGTCGTCCACACATGGCAGACGAGACGACATCACGGATTACCGTTAGTGACGAAGAAGAAGAAGAAGACGACGTCGACGCCACTCCACCGATAAAGAAAGAGAGGACTCCGTGGCATATATTTGGCACCGCGTGTCCCAAAGAGGAGATAGTCTTTCTGTGTCAAGTCGTCGTCTTGTACACTGTCATCTTGGTCAGCATCTACAACCTGACGTTGGGTCACCACGTCAATCCGACTCTTTGGACGGCCCTGTTGAGTAGTTCGTTGGGTTACCTGCTACCCAGTCCGACGTTGAAACAACATGGCGACGAGTGATTTCTATCTCACGTTGCCCAGCAATGCTTCCATGGACACGCACCCCGACAACACGCTGACCCACTACGTCACGACGCTACCGAAACGTATCCTACTACAGGGACAATGGGAGTGCGGACTGGTGGAGGTACAGTACCCACACAGTTGGTACAACATCGTAGGCGACGAAGCGGGGTTCGCCGTGTCACTACCGATAGATGAATATCGGGACCCGCGGTCCCTGCACACGGAGATTATCCGAATCGGAACCGGACACTATAAAGATCCGTGGTCACTGATCCTCGTCATTAACGCTGCTCTACGTCGCGTGGTGGGAGAGGGACGAGTGAAACTGAGCTACAGCGTCATCACGCGTAAGGTATCGGTGCACATGGCACCGAATACCGTCTTCCGCGCCGCTATGCTGACCACCGTTCTCGGCTTTCGTACCGCTACGCTGGCGGCTCTTCCGAAGGACCCCACGGTACCCGAGTTCAAGGTACGTATCATGGAAGGTGACACCGTGGTCACCATGGAACGGGAATCGCTCTACATCTACACGGACGTCGTGGAACCACGAGTTGTCGGTGACAGTCTCGTACCGCTGCTGCGCATCGTTTCGGTGAGCGGTCGTCATGGCGACGTCGTGTCGAAGACCTTCGATAAGACTCACTACGTACCCGTGCTCTGCAAAGAGTTTGGTACGATCGAGATAGATATAAGAGACGACACGGGACAACGCGTGCCATTCGAAGTCGGCAAGGTGACAGTGACACTTCATTTCCAACGACAACGGACGCCACTGTTCTAGAGAGAGATGAATTACAACGATTACTACGCTCGTCAAGCGGGTGGTGCGCTTCCTTATTTCGCGGGTGCCCGATACCAACGAGGACACGGACTGGGAAGTCTATTCGGAGGTCTACTGCGTAGCGTCATGCCACTCGTCAAGAGAGGCGCCGTGGCGTTGGGAAAGAGAGCTCTGTCGACCGGCGCACATATAGCCGACGACGTCCTGGCGGGACAGAACATCAGAACGGCCGCCAAACGTCGCGCCACCGCTGCAGGTAGAGAAATGATAAGCGACCTCTTGAACCCCGGTGTGCATAAGCGTATAAGACGCACACCCGCCTCGAAACGAGTCAGTACAGCCGCGAGACGTCGAAGGAAGCAGCAGAGACCGAAGGCACGTCGTGAACCGGATATATTCGACGATGGCGTTCGTTCATAAACTATCATGCGAGGGACTCAAGAGCGAACTCGATATCTTCGCCGTGCCTCCGACTCAGACCAGCATCGTCGACAGTTGCACGGTCCACTACCAACCGATGTCCTCGCTCGACTCGGGTGGTCCGATCGAAATCGTCGTACCTGGTTCGGGAGACGATTACCAGGATCTCGCTAGCATGACGCTACACATTCAGGCGAAGGTGACGCGTGCCGACGGAAGCGATCTCGACGCCGCCGATCCCGTTGCTCCCGTGAATAACTGGCTCCATTCGCTGTTCAGTCAGGTCGACCTCTACCTGAACGGAACGCTCGTGACTTCCTCGACCAACACGTACCCGTACCGCGCCTACATAGAGACGCTGCTCAGTTACGGTAACGATGCCAAGGAGACGCATCTGACGAGTCAGATGTGGTACAAGGACACGGCTAATCTTATGGACGCCGTCGTCATTGACGGTGACGATCCGACAGCCAACGCGGGGTTCGTCGCCAGACGCGCCATGATCGCCCAGAGTCGCGTGGTCGACATGACGGGTCGTCTCCACGTCGATCTCTCCCATCAGGATAAACTCCTCATCAATGGTGTCGAGGCCAAGATACGTGTGGTACGCAGTAATGATGCGTTCGCACTCATAGCCGGCGGAGCTAACCCCGGCTACAAGATACAGATCGTCAACGCTACACTGTTCGTCAGGAAAGTCACCCTGAACCCAGGCGTACAGATGGCGCACATCAAAGCCCTCGAAAAGGCCACCGCCAAGTATCCGCTGCGACCCGTCGAATGCAAGGTCTACTCCATTCCCACAGGTACCCGCTCACACACGCACGAGAACCTCTTTCTTGGTGTTCTTCCGAAACGTCTCGTGCTGTGCTGCATCGATAACGACGCCTACAACGGACGCTACGACAGAAATCCCTTTCACGCTAAAAACAACAACATCAACTTCCTCGCCGTGTACGTCGACGGACGACAGATACCCGCCAAACCTTTCCAGCCCGACTTCGAGAACGACCTCTTTGTCAGGTGCTACCATAACCTGTTCACCTCGACGGGTAAGGCGTGGCAGGACGAAGGCAACGGCTTGACTCGCTACGACTTCCGACACGGCTACACCTTCTTCGCCGTGGACCTCACCCCCGATGCGTGCGACGACTGCTGCTTCCATCTGGTACATAAGGGCAACGTGCGCATCGAGATTCATTTCCACGACGCACTGACAAACACTGTGAACGTCGTCGCCTACGCCGAATTCGAGAAGGTGCTGGAGATCGACAGGAGTCGTAACGTCATCTACGACAACTGATGGAAACCCTACAGCTCGTCCGCCTACTCACCCGCGATACGCACGCCTGTGTCTTCATGCGCGGAATCGTACCCAAAGACGTACTCCTCGAACTCCGGATAGACGCTTACCCCGTCGCCTTCGTGTGCAACACACACGACTCGGGTAAACCCGGTGAACATTGGATAGCGATATACGTAGACGCCGACGGTTGCGGCGAATATTTCTGCTCGTACGGTCTGCCACCGCAGCACGTCGAGTTTTGTCGCTTCTTGAATAAACATTGTGTAACGTGGACTCATAATTCTAAGAGACTGCAGAGCCCCGTGTCTAACGTTTGTGGACAATACTGTGTTGCTTATCTCATGTTTCGATGTCGTGGAGTTGTTATGAAGGATTTCGTAAAAGGTTTCGGCACTGATCTGGTAGCAAACGATTGCCGCGTATTCGATTGGCTTAAACAACTGCAATAACCGTGTTTCATTAACGAACATATATCATCGTCATACATCCGTAAGCTCACGACCTCTAGCGCGGTGTTCGTTCACCCGTAAGTCGTACCATCATCATCCCACGAGCCACTGGCGTGGTCGTATTGACCCCTAAGCTCACGACCTCTGTCGTGGTGTTCACTCACCCACAAGTCTTGATACTCGTGCGTTTCGCTTAATAAAACACGGTTTCATGTTATACGCTTGTATCTTTCATCAATAAAATACGTGTGCACTCGTATACTCTTGTGTTTCGTTAGTTCTTTCATACACGTACATTCATACACACGGTTTATAAATACACATAATCACACCCTCTCCACTCTTCCCGTCAGGGGGCGCCTCTCGTTATACATACGGTCACGTGACTACTCACTTCACTCAGGGGGGGCGGCTTTCGAAACCTCCCTAATATCAACCAAAAACTCCTCCGAAACACCGTAGGATGTTGTCCGAAAAACCCCCCCTTACTACTCGCATGCTTGGTCTCTTTCAACTCCATCATGATGTTCAACCAGTGGCGAATTATGACATCTGTGGGCTCTATAGGCACCCGGCACTTTCGTGGACCCAAGGTAGACCCGGGGACGGATCCTTAGAGCGTAGTCTAGGGGGCCCAAAACCTCCAATAGACCTTTTCCGCGACGCATGCGCAGTGCGAGAACGGTTGCGGGTCCACTCAGCGGCCAGTTCCAATGTTTGCATTGATTCAGATTAAACTCCTGACAGTGGTCGTGTTGCAATCGTTTTTATGTTATGAAACCGGATTACACCAAGCTACACAAATGGATCAGGATATAAACGAAGTGTCACAGATGGTATGTATATGCATTTAATTCCTCTAGTACAAAAATAAGCACTTTAGTCCACAACTCAAAGATATCCATAGACCATACACTATATAGATGCGCTTTCACCGGCGTCGGCCGCCGTGGTGACGGGACCTGTGTAATTTATCATTCAACTGTTATCCCTTTCTCTGTAAGATTAAATCAGGTCTATGAAACTGGAAAATATAATATCGGTTTCGATAATGCAGTATGTTAAGGTCCATTATTCTGACCTGTTAATAAGATGTAGTCGATTTTGTTCACAACAACGTGGGTTGTTTACAATGTGTTACACGCACGTGGTGCCAGCCGCGGCATGGCACAGGGAGCATCCCGTTGCCTGTGTGGCTCAATATATTTTATGTAACAATTCCACATCAGATGATTTGGGCATCATTGGTAGACTGACACTCATATTAAATGTGTAATGTGTTTACTCAATACCTCGATAACATACATATGTAAATGCTGTACTTATTTTTTCTAGGTGTAATTAATACAGTTTTTATTTCTTCCAAACATGGACAGAAAAGGACATCCATTGTATAATTGACCTATCTCACTACAAGCATTTGATAAAATGCTCAGCGACAAAATGTTCACAGTTCAACACATGTAATACTTTCTATTTCGTGTGCTATTGGAACATGCCAAAGTCTAAAAAAACAAGCGCTGAAATGTGTGCAACGTGTTTAAGAAATGTGAATGAAGAAAAAATGGAGCCACAAAACACAAATGAATACGTGATGTTGTACAAGCAGAGGAATCATTTCTATATTATGTATATAAACCTATTTCTGTTGCAGTCGCCCACGTGTGTATTTTGTTATTGCTTAACAAAAATGTGATTTAGTCCACAGGTCAAATCACAGAGTAAATATGAACTTTCTTGGAACAACAGAACATCTTGAATACTGCACATTTCATTCAACATAAAGTATAGCTCCGGGAAAGTAGCAAACACATTTAATTCACAACAAATTAGATTGGTAATTCAAGAATCCATATTTTGCAAAATTTTGCATCGTCTGGCAGAACATGCAACGAATTAGTTTTCCTTATGTCCGTAACATATCCTGGTGTGATGTTGTCTGAAAAACAACAACGTTTTTATATTTTCTTGAATCTTCTAGGGCTTTCTGACATTCATCTTGCAGCCATATATTCTGAAAATATAAATTGATAGAAAAAATTAGTATAGTTACAATTGACATTGTTAATGTAAAGTGACACTGTGTTTAATAAATAATAAACATAATTCCAGATCTACATGTATGTGTATATAATCAACATGCAGGAAACCGATCTGTCGAATTTGACAGCCGGGTGTGAAAATGGAGATAAATATGGAAGACATGTGTCCGCAAATGACGCTACGATCTCGTGCGAAAATTTACCGCGAAACAATCATGGCGTCCGTCGGTTTGCCTTTTGCTTTTGGACTCGAGTCCGACTCGAGTCGCACATTTCAGTGACTTGCGACTCGACTCGGACTTGACTCGAGCCAATGATTCGTGCCTATGTCAATATGTGACTTGCTCGAATAGTCATGCAAAGCGTAGACTGAATATAATGCCGATAATCTGCAGCTACAATCTGCTCCCTACTGTACTGTGCTTGCTGTTTATTGGAAAGACTTGTTGAAGACCAATGAAATCACATCATGTACAGTAGCGGTATATATATATATAATTATATGTAACCGGCGGGGTTACTTAGCAATAAGTAAATTATTATTATTATTAATTTTAACCTATATTATTATACCAAACCGGTATGTACTTTTTTCTATTGGTTTTACTTCTGAGCTACTAAGCAGTTAGACCCCATGTCGCCAGTGTAGCATATGCTGCCTGGGAAAGCCATTAGGTTCTCTTCCCCTGTGGTGTCAATTTCCCCAGCAGTCACCAAGCGAGGGTCATACCCCGGTCACTAAGCCAGGATTATTAAGAGACGCCATCAAAGAGATTCGGAGAGAAGCTGGACAGACCTATCACTCCAGTGTTTTCTCACGAGGTTTCGTGTTTTAACAGAGAGAAAAACACAAATGAAGATGTAAGGTGGGTGGATTGCACCAGGATATAACTGACAGCAGATTTATGTAATTATCTCCCAATACTTGCTATTAATGTTACTTTTAAGTTCCCCGTGGGAAGGTCAGTTAATTGGTCTGTGTTGACAGTGTGGGCGGAATTCCCCCAGCACTTACAGCTGTTTGTATTATGATATATGCAGGTTAAATTCCACTGTTTGGGATAAGGAAGCACTATCTACACAATTGCATGGTTCCTAATCTAGTAATTAGCGTGAGTCTTTAATATTCAATAGGAGATCATTGTGTTGATATGTTCCCTGCTGAGATGTTGGCATAGTAGGCTGTGTGATGTGTCTGCAGCGGTGTCGGGTATCGCTATTCCCTAGGGAGTAGGGACAGCATGTTGACTCAGTGGATAGACGGATTGCCCATTGAGTTAGCAGAGTAGTTTCTACATAAGGGCTATTACCGCCAGTGTAGTGGGTAATTTATATATTGATAGGATAGGTTAGCAGAAGAGTGTTTAATCAATGCTTTAAGCAATAAGTGATTTCTAATTGTTGTTAGCAATTACACTTACTTGCAAAGCTAGACAAATCCAGCTTATATATGTGACACTTGGCAGGTGTTCTTACAGCAGAGTTACATATGCTATTTTAGTGCATTTTAAGGGAACCATTATGTCAGCATACATATAATTATATCGTGTTAGTCATTATTTGGTTTATTCATTTATAACTGATAATTGGTTGTGTATCAATTACTGAGTCTCGTTAGTTAGTGCAATGCTGTGCGAGTATTATATTTCACTTGCTGGTTTATTTACAGAGAGTGCATGGTGTGATTGCACTGAGCAGTGCTCAGGCGCTAGCTGTGTTAGACTGCAGTTCCCAGTTGGGGAGAGCATTGTTACCTTCCATGCCATGGTGTATTACTAATTGGTTAGAAACAATTAGTCTGACAGTAATATACAACTGTATTAAGGAATTAGAGACAATGCAGTTAGACATGCGTTTAGTATTGATTAATGGACTCGTATTCTATGTGGATGATGAGCCGTTACATGATGATAATGGTCATGTATATGTACCGATGCGTTATTATGCATAGAGGAGTATCTCATATACATGCGTTTAATTGTAGAAGTATTACAACTGAGTTTATACTGTATTGACATTTTACATTGATTTGATACTGTGTTAATGATACTTAGGATGCATTTGAATGTATTTCTTGATTTGGGAATACCGTGTTTAAACTAATATAGACCTATGTGTAAGCTTTCTGGCGTTCAGCTGATGTTTTTGCCATGGTTTCTACAAACAGAAACTAAAAAATGCTTCAAAAACTGCACACGCATGTACCCATAGGCATAGCCCTATGTCATCTTTTTTGTTAAAGTTACATAATATTAATAATAATGTCGTTAATCATGTCGTGCAATATTATGTGGTCCTATTAAGCTAAAAATAATATGTAATGTAGAACATTTATCGAAGTCGCACGTCGTGTATACGTATTTCGATTTACGTTACCATTTACGTTACGTATTCTTTACAGGTCCATTGAGTGGCACGTGTTCACATTTCATTCAATTTAATATCGCCCATCAAACAATAAGTACTCTTACACTAGAAATGCATAATACATTTGCTATTGCTATGGTTCCTCCGTTAACCTGAGTGAGTTATGCTTCAAGTCTCCTAATAGTTTACAGTGGGTAAAACCCTAAGAGAAATTTTGAACGATTTATCCACACTAACGCTACGACTAAACTTACCTAACCACGCAACCATGGAAATGGTAAAATTGCATGGCAGTTTGCTACGTGTTTATACAATTATTTGAGGGCGTAAGCGAAAATGGTGTAACGTAACTCAGTGTAACGTTAAATTGGGCAAATTCACGACTCAGGCTCTCCACGCTGTTTCAAGGAACACAGCAGCGAATGTATAATGTTGTATTGGTGAATAACAGTGAAGCATTTTTTTTGGCATGCCCCTACATACTTTCTTCAGTATCGCCGTAACGTAAATCGAATCCTTAAAGTTGAAAACTGAAAATTTTGATAAGTTTGTCCCGTGACTGTCGCATTGAGATATCAGCTGCAAACAATTGTAGTAGGTCACATATGTATGTTATTAGATTTCAATAACAGTTTGCAACTACGTGTGATGTGAATTTAAAGTTGGAGAACAATCAAAGGAAACAGCGTAACGTAAATCGCATGATTTCGGCGACAAGCTACTCAAGAGCACAGACACAGAATTCTGTACTGCAGGTGGTTTATTTATACCATAAAATAATCTAAACTTTGCATTAGATAAAATAAACACACATGAAGCACTTTTATAATAAGTAATTTAATCATTTAAACAGTCGTTGTAGTCAGAATGTTGCCGGCGACATGCGAAAACGCACACTTGTGCCTCGTGGCCATGCATGCGTTCGTAATTATGCAAATGTTATAGTTAACTACGTAAAACTATACATAATTTTAATCCTTACGAGGTATATTCTAGCAATTGGAGTCGGAAATATGTATGCACTTTACATAGGCTCCCTATAACAACCACGAAAAGGCCGGCGACAGCACTTTTTGAAAAGTGTCTCGTTTTCGCTGGCCTTGCCCATAATATTGTTCCATGCATTGACATATTATATCAATGGAACAATTAGCAATTACGTACATGACATCCGGTTTCGTAACCTAGCAACGGGCTATACAGAACAACTGAAACAAGGTTCGTCAGCGTCTATTATATTCAAACGAGGGAAACATTCCACTAATTTTTCACCAGAACGTGCATGTTACTGTCAGCCTTTAGAACTGGCATTATCAATTAAAATACTGCACAACATTCGGTTGTGTATAGTTGGTCACCCTGACGACCGCATACCAAATAAGGTCAATGCCAATGACGTACTACTAATGGTCCAAATTGTTTGCTGATTGAGTTGTATTAATTTAAACCTCACTTGTGGTCTCGTGATACACGATATATTCTTGTTAGCAGCGAACACCGAGTCGTTGGCGACGTCGTGTTTTTGAATAAATCTACTCAACCACTAGTTCCACTAAGCCTAGACTTAATCATTTGCCTTCAAAATGTAGCTGAAACGTCTGGTGTCTGCTTCTTGTATTGTTTTCTGAAGTTAATTAGTCACTGTGTATAATGATAATAATAATAATTCCGTTTCTTAATATAGCGCTTTTTAAGTAAGTAAGTACCAATCAAAGCGCTTCAAGTATTAATATGGGGTGTTGACTAAATACTAAAATGTAAATTAATTAAATAAATAAGCTAAGATAAAAATAAATAAAAAATTGCAAAATTAGGGTATAAAAATACAATTTCAAACAATTTAACAAGATTGCCACCCAGAGAATTAAACCTAGGTGGCAGGTGGACAAGGAAGCCCTTTGGCTTATCGAGAGCCCGACCCTTTTATCTATGTGTAGCCCGCCCGTCTGAGGTATGTGTCGATTTTAATTGTAAACATATTCACGCTACTAGCACCCACACAATCAGCAGGTAATCTGTTCCATTCATTCACAGTCCTTTGTGAAAATGAAAACTTTCTTATATCCAATCTACTCTGCTCCTTTGCTAATGTAAGTTCATGCCCTCTAGTCCTTCTATCTTTCTTAACTGAGAAAAAAATATTTCTATCAATATTTTCATAACCCTTCAATATTTTAAACACTTCTATCTGATCTCCTCTCAATCTCCTGGTCTCTAGTGTTGTTAAACCGTATTTTTTAGGCGTATTTCGTAACTAAGATCCCTCAGTTTTGGTATCATTTTAGTTGCTCTCCTCTGCACTCTTTCTAGCATATCTATGTCCTTCCTGCGATATGGCCTCCACGCTTGAATGCAATATTCTAAATGAGGCCTGTAATGTAACACGTATGGGTAAACGTAGGCTTTATTGAACACTAAAGTATATAGGCCAACGGGCTGAATAACCGGGAGCTACGAGGAGTGTCGTCGAATGATTGTCCCTGTAATTAGTGCGTCGGAATTATAATGGGACGGCATTATGACATCTCCCTTCGTAAGCATAAAAAGAACACACTATCTAAAACGCATTGGCGGGATGGGATGACCATCCGTCCACATCTGGTGTGCGTCTGCGACGTAGCTGGGGCGTTCAGCGCGAGCGGTGCGTCGGGCGCAGCGGGGATGTCGTCGGTCGACTCTGGCGCCTCGTCATCAGGTAGGGCGACGTATGACACACCCTGAAGATGTCGTCGATTTCGCCGATAGTCGATGCCATCCTCCGTCCTGACGATGTATGACCGGTTCATCGGGTCACTTCGAATGACGGTGCTTGGCTGAGACCACGACTTCTCGTTGTCGAGTTTTAGCAAAACTCGGTCACCAATTTGCAAAGGAGGCAGACTGCGCACGCCGTGGCGTTTGTAGATCGCCTTTGCCTTGCGATCAGACTCGCGAATGTCTGCGTCGCGGCCATGACATGGTTGCAGTTGTTGATTGATGACTGGCAATCTCGTGGCGAGTTGGCGACCCATCAAGGCCTCTGCAGGCGACACGCCAATCGCGCTGTAGCGAAACATTTGGTCGCTGAAATATTTGGTAGATTTTGACCTATGACCTTTACGTATTGTGTAGTGTTGAAACGCACAAGAGGAAACAAATAGACCAAATATTTCATTAGGCTACATACACGAAACGTTTGGTCTGGAATATTTGACTGTTACATTGCCAGTTGTTGCTGTGAATGCAAGCTTGCTTTTGATAATATCATAACATGAACTGAATTAGCCTACATTTAAGAATATGAGAACGACTGTTTTTTGCTGTTATATAGTTCGTATTCATTATAAGTTGATAACTGTAATTATGCACACGATTGTGCTTAGTGAAGTTCAATTAAAAGTTGTACGCTGCATGCATCAAATAATTTTGATAATAATAACAAATAATGAATTTACTAAGGATAGTATTATTATTAGGATATAAATATAATTACTATACTGGGCAAAATCTATAGATTCACCGTCTGATGGTGTTTGTTTTGTACTGACAATTGAATTGGGAGAGAATATGTGTATGTATCAGTGTACAATTTAAAAAAAATGGCTTTCATAAATCTGTAATCATAATAATTTTATTATTATGCCCAATGATACATGTTTAGCTTTGATCATATTTAGCCTAGATTCTGAGTGCATTGAGTAAATGTAAACGTCAAATCAATTGTCACACAGTTTATTCATGCACACCATCTTGATTATAATATTATAACTGGTTTGTTAAACAAATAAGAATCAGTGTCCTTTTAGTACGTGATATAATTCAATGTCCCTGGAGTTCTCTAACGCAATGTTGGTGGAGTTCTAGTACTCAACAAGAATAATGATTAACTAAAAGCATATCTATACCAAATGTTCAGTTCTAACTGGTTTTTCAACATGCCACTACCAACATTCACAATTTCTTTTCCAATCACTTTCCTACGAGTGATCGTGAATGTTAAAGGAAAACAAAAGGCAACGTTTTGGTGTTAAGCATCTAAAAGAGTTAATACAAACTAACAATTTCCAACTACAATCAAATTTTTAACGTCAGCGGTTTACCAGGAAAACGTTTTTGAACACGCAACTACCGAATTTCTATGGACTACGCCATTGTTAGAAGAAAGTGACATCACACTGTCGTAACTTTTCTGCGTACTATTTGTTCCCAACTCCGTTAGGTGGCGCTATGGTAAGTTTACCAATTAAACTATGTGCGCATGCGCTGTGACTGTAAATAAGATGGCTTTCCAATTCTTCGGAAGACAACGAAAACCAAATCGATTTCAATGCAGCTGGTTACCGGTTTGAACCACAAAAACAATGGAAGATACGGCAGAGGCGGGTGCCGGTGGGCACGAACAGGAAGGCCCACGGGCAGTCGAAATGTCGAGGCGCATACCATGCCGAGATGAAATTGACTGGTGTCGGTGTGGAAAATGCCGCAGCGATCTCCTAGACTCCTTGTTCAGGAACTATAACTGAATGTCTGCTGCCAGGAGGCGGTTGCTACTCGACAGCAACGCTGTTGGTGAACGTAATTATTAATCTGTTTAGTTTATTGTTTAAATAACCGATGAGCCTAAGTTCCGGGCTGCGTATGAACAGCGAGAGATAATTTCGCTCGGGCCGGGACACGTCACTTGTCTTACATTTGGGATTGGTTGACGTTTAACGTTAGATCTTGCTCTCAGTGCCACTGCACTCAGTGTTTGAACTTTGACATGTCCATTTTCTAATACCACCCATGGCTGTACCTTAACTTTTTAAAAGAAATGTAGTTGAATGGTTCCATGATTCATGTGAACCAAAATTGTACAGGTCAGAGCTATGATAGAGTATGAACAATATGTGGCAGTACTACTTTTTAAACACATGGCAGGTAGATAGATTATTTTTAACTTTATGCATACTGCAATTTTTCTGCCAAAAGTTTACATTGGCTCTTATGAATAAAATGTACCTTGAACATTTTTCAGCCAGAGCCCCCATTTGTTTTGGTGACAAAGAAAATGACCACCGTTTTGTGCAAATATTAACACATTTCAAAACGGCCTTCCTTAATCTGCATGATATTTGTATGGACCCAGGTATAATACTGGGATGAATACAGTTAGAGGATCGTGATGCATTCTTTGTGAAATTTGTTCAGAATAATAATCCGTTTGCTTAACATTTGTGTAAAACTATTATTTAAAAGCTTAATTCTTTGTTACAGGTGGATTGCTGTGCATTACAAAGAGCAGGGGATTTAGAATTCTTTGTTTGGAGCAGGTGATGCTGCAGAATGGGAATTACGCCGTCCAACAAACAAGTATGTATATATGTGCATGCATTGTTACAAGACCAGTGAAATGTGTTGTTAAATATTTATTGAAATGTATTAATAATGAACACAAAACAACATCATAGTAGTACTAGCAATACAAATATATATAGATAATGTTATCAGCAATCTCATGCTTGATGCCCAAATTATTAACAATCTTCCAGGGAAATTACTTAGTGGACTTACCATACGTCATCTACCATCCACATGCTACGCAAATTCACATCATTGAACTGACTACCATTTGAACCTAATATCAAGAAAGATCATGTATTCAAAACTAACAAGTATGTCGCACTAATCCATAATGTAAACAATAACGGAATAAAATCAGAATTAACGTGCATTGAAATAGGTTGCAGAGGCTATGTATCTGAACCCAACAAATCTAAGACTGACAACCTCCTTAAAATCTCTTGGAATAAAACCACCTACAAAACAACTAATTCAATCGTATGCTTGTTTAAACTAGCCCAGCTAACGTCATTCACCCTTTCTAAATGTAAAGACGAACCACACTGGTTTGACCCCAAGACTAATTTAAATATGATGACCATCACCCTAATACGACAATAATTGCAAAATAAAATTCCCCTCAACAGCAAGTAATCCTACATAAATGTGTTAATTTTCAATATGACGTACCTTAACCATTGGTCATTATTTACCTAAGCCTGCTACAATATACTACTAGACATAGTTATTTACTGTATTCACACATGTACTTGGGTTATCGTTTCACACTTTATTGTATTCTACTGTAAGAATAAAGTGATACTTTCTCACTACAGAACAAATTATAATGGTTCCACTTAAGTTATCAGAACGTATCGATACAATGTTTGTTGCACCGTCATAATTTGTTCTGTAGTGCAAAATTATCAATATTTGCCTTATTCCAGAAGAACGCATGTTTAATGGTAAACAATTTATATAAAGGAATGGTGTCGTTATAGAACCAATTTTTATATGTCATTTATTTACAATGTCAGATGTTTATTTGAGCCTAATTTATTTCAGGTCTCAGGTGGGCTGCATACATACAGTTTACCTGGTGGATCTATGGCAAGCTGGGACGGAGGGTACAGAGAGTTCTACCAGCATGCGCCAGCCATGGAATAAGATCAAGGTTCCCTGCCCCCGATGGGGGACAACACGAGGGATACCACGCTGGACTTGAAAACTAAACTAGACCATGTACATGTGACCCATGAAGGTGTAGGTTGGTGGTGGCAGTATTTACTGTTTCTCTACAAATTGACTGACTCTTGCTGCAAGCAGATCCTCCTTCTCTGGTTTTGGGATATCTGCCCCAGTGACTGTGATCGCATGCAGTGTGATATATCTTTATAAACACATCTGTCACTCGATCCGTGAGCATTTGTAGGTGGGTACGTGGGTTCACCTGCTGTGGTCTGTTATGCAGCACCTGCTTGCATCTTTTGGACCACATGACACCAGTCTCAACAGGTTTGTCTGGGCTGGGACGTGGTCGGTAGTTCCACGCCAGAGCAGACAGCATCAATCTAGCTTTCATTCCTACAGTGAATAATAGTGCATGCAGTATTCTAATAAAATGTCTGCAAACAACTGATGTAACACCAGTCTATATGTTGTTAGTAAGCAGCTGTTATTTACCTTATGACTAGCATTCAGTGAACTTTAAAGTGCTTTTCCTGTGTAAAGTGTTGGTTGTTTTTAGTAACAATACAATGGCCAATCATGGTAATCATACTGGTACATTAGTAAACCGATACTGATCCTTACAAATAAGGCATTCCATCATCACATTCCTTCACATAATTTATTATAACTTGTTTTTTCTTCTTAATTTCTGTATCTACTGTATATACAGTCACTGTATTTTGATATCATGTTTTGATTTTATATTTCTTTAATAAAATTGGTGATAATGACACAAGTGCTCTTATTTATTTCATTACAGACAATTGCATTCTGGAATGTAATTATTACACGGCGATGTAATTTATTACACTCAAGTAACTGTACTCATAAATGTACACAGCAACTGATTACAAGGAATAGGTAGCGTGATACAGAATGGACACTATCCATCTGTGGATTATTCGCCCCCTCACATCTGAGTAACTAAACTACTGAAAAGTTGGTCATCAGGAACTTTGACTATGTAACATTTTTGGTCCCATTCATAAGTCGGTGGTCCACATATTAACACATAACATGTAAACAGCATTTACAGTATAACTTTTTTTTGGAAGTCTGAATAAACACATTTACTGATAAGGTAGTAGTACTTTTGAGTAGCCATCCTGAAAAAAACGAGTTGGATGCCTATGAAATGCAGTAATTTCGAAAACTTATTATAATGTTAGTTATGTATAGGAGCTAATTTAGTGTATTTGGGATTCAAGTCGGTGACTGGAATTCACCTTACACTACTTGGGTCGTGGTCCCTACTCATCATCTACTCATTGCAAATCTAAAGGTTACTTGTTGCTTTGGACATGCCTCAGGTATAAAATGAATACATATCAAGTTTGGTACTTACTCCAGCAACTGTGCGTCACCGTTGCATGTTGCACAACACCACCACAGATGGTTTGATACATTCTGTATCCAATGAAGGAGGTCCTCACATCCCTTGCCTTGGACCTTCACAGTAAACTTGCGGTTGATGCCTTTCCCCATGTGCCACATCATGTTGGTGATCGAGCTGAAATGCAAATTACAATAATTTATATTTTTGATCCAAATTCAAGATATTTTCACAACAGCTGTTACCTGTTTTTGCTGTTAGTGTGCAAAAAAAAACAAGTTAGTGAAGATGTGTTCACATGGTATATTATTAAAGATATTTCAACAATATATGATTATTGAGTGATGCCAGTATTTTTATAATACAAACATGGTGTATCTGGTGAGCTCATTGATAACTATATTTGGATCACATAATTACTTCCAGAGATATCCTTCCAAATGCAGAATTTTAATGTTTTTTTTTATAGAAAATGGCCATAAAATGTGGCATAATGGATACAAATTACTTGATATTGGCACCCTTATTCCATGGATAAGAGTGGTTTAAAGGTATGTAATTGTTATAAAATGATATCTATTCACAGTAAACATAATCTGGCATAAAACAAACAATTTTGTATTTTTTTCCCCCAAAAACCCACTTTCACCTGGGTTGTATCCCCTTAACTAAAATTGAGTAACATTATGGAATTTTACTAAATACAAATGAAGCCAATTTAAACGTTTTACAATAGAGTATATAGTGGTATTCTTCGTCACATAAACAGTAGTCACACATAATTATATACGAAGTCCAATTATATAACATCATGACATAAATAATAGGCCAAACATTTCGATATATGACAATGTCTAAAGCAATATTATTGAATGCAGAACGTATTTTTGCTCATTTAACACAAAATACAGTAAGTTTTGCAATGTTATTATAAACGACAATCATTCCAGCCCATGTTAATCAATTACTGTAATATCGCTCACGCGACTTGATTGCCGTTAACTTTTGCTATTCAGCCATCTTCTAAAGACTAAATTCTAAACTCTTTGTGGTGCAATATAGTACATTCTGGTACTGTTCTGGCTTGGCTCCAGCATATATTGCATCTCAAATGTCAACAGATTTTAATTGGATACCAAGTAACTCGGTACTAACCTTCTTGCGATCGATTTCGCAGCGGCGGCGCGTTTGACCGAAAATATGCGTCGCTTCGACGGCCGAGGTCCGTGACTAAATATCGTAGGCACTGCACCTGGGTCCTGGCTTCAAACATCGACGTCGGCGACGTTTTGTCGGATCTTGTGTCATTAACTGATGATATAGATTTCCTTCGAAGCACGTTTCTTCAAAATGATCTGAACATAGTGCGTTGTATTTCGAAGGCTTCCAACCAGCCCGTCCACAGTTGTGAATCCACTATTTCACTTCTGCCTCGTTTCAAAGGGAAACAAAAAAGACAGCTCCTTATCCTTCGCTGTACTATTGTTACAACCGTATGTAGAGCAGTGTGGCATATTGCAAGTCACGTTTTCACTGTAAGCTCAACTTATACTAATGTAACGAACCGCATCCCATGAACATGAACCAACTACGCGAACAACCCAAGACAGTGTGTCGTACACAGCAAAACTAATGCTGCTCGTTTATTGGTTGCTTTCGGCCAAATGAACGCGTCATCAGTAAGATGGCAGTCTACATGTTATCGCAGATTTCGTTAGAATCTTCCACTTTAAGACTACATTCCGAGTAAACCACTGAACTGAAAATTTGGATTGTAGATGCAAATGGTTAGTTTGTGCTAAATTTTTTAGGTGCTAAACACCACAGCGTTCCCTTTTGTTTTCCTTTAAGTTTCTCACGTGCTCTATGGTTATGGTTCTCCCTGATCTACGAAGATTTGCACTGGTTGTACAGTTTTGTTCAGATGTGTGGGTCGATTCCATCTCTGGCTGAGTTACGTCATGCGGTACGTGTCTCGTGGTACGTCATGTGGTATGTCAGGCCCCAAAGCGCTCCACCGCCTCTCCACAAAGCGCACCTCCCGTGTCATGGTCACCAAATGCTATCAATCGCCTAGGCAATCCAACTAAAGTCTAGACTAGGCTAAACGTTTATTGTTGCATGCTGTGAAAACAATTACATATGACATTACGGAGTGGTAATTACTATTAGGCCTATAGTCTAGCCACCATTAACTCATTGTTGATTGTTAACCTACACGGATAGTCTACAGTCAACCATTCTGCGACTACTGCATGCAGAGGTCGCATGCGGATTTCTCGTTTCCACACTTTTCATGGTACCATTGGCGGCACAATGGACACTGCAGCCAATCTTCTGTTGGTGGCGTGGTATAGAGCTCACTGCAATAGATGCACCTGTATTCTTCATTCGTAGGGGTCATACCAACTTTACGCACGTGCTTGACAGTGATTCGTTCTTTGCCCTTGTGCAGTTCGCGCTTGTTGGATTTCTTGCATGTCTGCTTATTGGCTTGCCTCTCAAGCTTCTCGTTCAGTTGCTGATGCTTTTCTCGCAGATTATCCTTGTATGGCGATGACATGAGATGTTCTGCAGACTGGGAGCGTCGTTTACCCAGCCGGGGCCCAGCCTTGGGGATTGGTGATATGCCGTGAATGAACGTATTTATAGGCATCATTGGTGTAGTGCGGCCAGTCAGTGTGGAGGTAACTGCGTCAGGCAGCGTCGCGCGTACGAAGAGGTTAGTCGCTTCAACATGGGCGCTGCTCGGAAGAGGCTCAGACGAGACCATTTCATTAGGAGCACTTACTGCCGGCGAGGCGCTGCTTGCCGGGGCTGCCTGTTCGCTGTCCGTCATCAACGATGGCGTAACATCTGCATCTCTAAACACTGCAGGGTTGAATGGCCACAGTCCACAACTGGAGAACCCTGACACGGCTTTGTCGATCGTGCAAGCCCTTGTGTACGCTGCTCCAAAGAGGGCCTCGATGTTATAGAAGGTGATTCGTTTTCCAGCGTTGCTAATCATCCAATAGACACATGCCTGTCTGTAGTACTCCTTGAGCGGTCCGAAGTAGCACTTGTCGAGCGGCTGGAGTCGGTGAGTAGTGTGCGGTGGAAAGGAGATGAGCTCGACGCCATTCGCCCTGGCGAGTTCCACTGCTTCAAGCGACTCGTGGCTGATGTGTCCGTCAACAAAGAGTACGACCTTTTTGGCAGGCGTCGGTTTGACTGCATCGACAAAGTGATTCAACCACAACACGAAGATTTTTTTGTCTGTCCAGCCATTGTCTGTCACCACTCCCACTGTACCAGGTGGACAGCCAACGAGCAAGTGCTCGTTCATTTTCATTCTCGGGTAGATCATAAATGGTGCGAGATAACGCCCACTTGCACTCATGCGGCTCTCGTCCATGTTCCAGATTCTGTCACCATCTATGCCAGCCCAGTGCTCTCAAGAAGCGACCTCCATATCTCGAAAAAATTATCGACTTGTGCCTTATTGAATCCCACTGCCCGATTTTTACTCGTCGCTTCCGGTTCCCTAATAGAGTGTTCCGTTTCTGGCAAGAAATCCAGCTAGCCAGTGTCGACCAGCCATATTTTTGGTTTGATCAAATGGGTTTGGGACGCCTTTGTACTCAACCACTTGGAAGGCCATTTGTCGGAGTTCGGTAGTTGTTAACCCGTAGAACCTTTGCTGCATGTCCATTGCATGGTTGGCGATAATATCTTCAATGTCGGTGTCTAGGATCTGGTGAAATCTCCCTAGAAGTTGACGACCTGGCGCTCGAACCTGTAGGACAGAGCCGAATTTGTATGGATTACTTCACATAAGCCTTTTTATAAAGTTTGAAACAACACAGTAATACGGTAGTACCACACCATGGCAATTGAAATTAAGCTGTGTGGTGTTTTCTTTATAAATTACTTGGTCAATGTTTTATGCGTTCAAATAATATTACAACCCATTTTATTGCAATGGTAATAATTATTGTAATTATGACTACTGAATTATAAAAATCTAATTTTCAGACAATTTTTTGATAAATTACATAAACATTGGCCCTTATGGTGTCGTTGAAGAGGGATTCGCCTGGGGATTCCGTATTGCCGTTCAACGCTTCTATATGATTCGCCATGTTGAAGAGCAAAGAGGGCCTCCTGTAAATCTGCCTCTCCATATTTCCGCTGTTACTGATCACGTCCCATCTGAAATAAACAGTGGTTGCATAGTTTCAATTTCGGGAAATTACAATAAATCATCGCAATATGTTATCTGAATCCGCAAGAAAATTGTAAGTAAACTGTTTTAACATGCGAACATTAATTAAAGTAGACTATTCTAAACTGTGTCACATTTGCGGGTCCCTAAAACGCACCGGCTGTGAACCGTGACTGTAGTGTAGTACAGTACGTATTAGTCCAATTTGTTTCTAGAACGCGAGAAATGCATTATATTTTCATAATAAATGAATTTATGATATACACGAAAAAGTTTAATGTCCCCAAACCGCACCTCCAATTGTACGAGTTTTGCTGCGGTGCGCTTTGGGGACATTGGGGAGGTGCGCTTTGTGGAAAACTGTTAGTGACACTAATTCGACCTTTTGCAAAATTGTATTTATAAATGAAATTCATAGTATTCGCGTATGGTTCATACAGTTGAACTACCGACAGTGTCATCGTAAGCAGTAATAATTATTATTTGGCGCACTGACAAGTCTTCCACTAATTGCACAAGATAAGGAAAAAAGTGTCATAACACTCATCGAACGTCGTGTCGTGTCAAGGCGATCGCGAAAGTGCTATTTTGTTTCTGCGCATGCGTCAAATAGCGACATCTATCGAATGTGACAAGCAACGCCTGCATTGTGCTGGTTCAATCAGTTAGGGTAGGGATGGGGCGCTTTGGGGAGGGGGTGCGCGTTAGGGACTTTCCCCTACTTTCACCTTAAAAGCTTCACAATCCAGGTGCTAGTAAGACGTAATGCACTGAGTTAAACAAAGTAACGACTGCCATAACTTGGACATACATATATCCATGTATAATTATATCAGTTATCCTTATTCTTGTAACTTACAGAGATGAACATTTTCTCAAATTGTCTGGCACCAGATATCACGTTTCGGTGGAATATATCGCTGTTTGTATTGTGGTCTCGCATGCCTGCTTTGCCTGCATAAGCAGTGCTGCCGCGACCTAAAACATGTCAAACGTGTCAGCAATAAATTCATAAATAAATATCCTTGTCTATGAGCAATGCATCAAAACCGAAAGGTTATTAAAACAAAAAGGAAGGTATAGAACAAATAAAGCACAATGAATTATGTTTTAACAAAACATTTCGTCGTTGAAATATCTGGTCGGCGCAGAAGTCATATGCGCACAAGCGGAAATAGATAACCGAATGTTTCAGTACTAATACGAAACATTCAATCGTGATTTAAATCAGCTTGATTTAAATCGCCAACTCTACACATGGGTATGCCATGTCATGGGCAACATGGCAAATACTATTACTACAAGCTATAGTATACTATTACCATATTCCGGCTCAATGGTTATGTGTACAGTACAGTAACTTATAGCATTTTAGTTTTTGGACCGACTATTCACACTGTCACGGTCAATGTTAAATTGGTGGACTAGCTAACCATTATTGGTCACCAAAAACATGAGTCATAACTGTTCCATATGCCAGGGGGGAAATGTAGGTTTAGGTTTAGCCTTTCTAAAGGTTATTTGGAAATAATTAAGGTAGCACTATGTTTGTATTTACATTTGCATTGTATATAAATCTATCTGTTCGTGCTGATCATCAGGTGTAAATAGCCTAGACTGTCTATGGGTATGCCTATAGAATAACCACGTCCATGCCCATGCACATGCCATGGCCAATGGCTATGCCTTGGGCTTGGCTATGGCATCTATGAGTATGTCTATGTAGGGCGCAGTGGCTTAGGGGTAGAGTCCTGGGCTGTCGTGTCGATCAGTTCACTCAGATGTATGAATGAGTACCTGGCTATAGACAGTGGTGGATATTTGTGTACGATTAGTCTTCGCGCATCAGTTGCAGCGTGGCTGGATGCTTCTCACAGAAGTTGAGATGGTGTTCGATTGAACAGGTCTGCCAGGGGAGTAAAGTGTAAAGCGCCTTGAGCAGTCCTGAGGACTGGTCCGGACACTGCGCTATATATAACAACTTACCTTTACTTTTATGTCGTGTATGCTAAACTTTATAGGCTTAGACCTTAATTGCATAATTTAGGTATAATCGTTGCCATTAGCATGTACCCTACACAGCCATGGTCATGATATAAGGTAATAAATTATAGGTCGAGGCTTGGGAAAAGCAACAAATAATGTTATTAATAACGTAACCTTAACTTAACCCACAACTCTGAAACTAACCCATGGCTATGTCCCTATGCCCATGTCATAGCCATAGGGACATAGCCATAGCTGTAGCCATAGGTTATAGGCATTGCGGGCATAATAGGCAGTCTTAGTATCAGATTAAGACTAGTCTCAAACTCAGCCTAAGGCGAAACCTAAATAAAGTGGAAGAAGTGTTGCAGCCGGGGTGGGGGGGGGGGGGGGGGGGGGGCATGGATGTCATGCAAGTGTCAATCAATGACACTGACCTTGTCGGTGAACACGCTAGAGCCTAGCCCTAGGCTATCCGTGTGTGGGCTACATAATGACAGATTAGATGGGTACGACCACGAACGACAGACAGAGGCAAAGTGACCCCTGACATTGCAGATCTTGCATTTTTGCCCCGAAGCCGGACACTTTCCCTCGCGACCGTGTCGCGCGTAACCACAGCGGTCGCACGTTTGACGCATGTTTTTTGTGCGCGACGAGTATGGACGTTGTTTAGTGTGCTGAGCACTCATCTTTGCTTCGGCTACATGTTCGTTCACTTGAATGGTGTGTACTTGTTCACGCATTTGCGATTTTACTTGCTCATTTTGGTGAGCAATAGTCACAGCCTTGTCGAGACTGAGATCTGTACACTACTGCAAATTTTGTTTCACTGACGAGTCATTGATGCCCATCACAAAACGGTCTCTGACCATCTCATTCGTGTCCGCATAGTCACAGTGCAACGCCAATGTTTGCAGATCTCGTACGAATTCTTCAATAGACTCAGATGAATGCTGCACTCTGTCTTGGAATATGCAGCGTTCGTGGATGATATTTCTCTTCGGGATGAAATACTCCGTTAACTTTGACACCAACGTGGCGTAATCTGTATCTGTTTCAGGCGACACGAACGTCAAGGTACGAAAGATGCGATTCGCCTCACGACCACCCACAGTATACAGTAACGAGTCGCGTTGGACTTCGCCGTCTTCTTTATGTAGCTTAGTCGCCCTTCTAAATCGCCCGAATTCCTCGACCCACTCCAACCATTCACTCGGCTTGAACGAAAACTTCGCTGGCGGGTCGAATTTTGCCATGTTGGCTCAACGTAGCTGTAGGCGTAGCGCTGTCTTGGCGTAGCGACGGACTTGTCGTGTGTTCGATTTCGCGACGACAATGTTGCTTTTCGTCGATGTTGCCGTACGTTATAACTTTTTTTCGCTGAGTAAGTTAATGCATATTGTGCTTAACTCACCCGCAAACCGCTTCAGACACCATGTAATGTAACACGTATGGGTAAACGTAGGCTTTATTGAACACCAAAGTATATAGCCTTATAGGCCAACGGGCTGAATAACCGGGAGCTACGAGGAGTGTCGTCGAATGATTGTCCCTGTAATTGGTGCGTCGGAATTATAATGGGACGGCATTATGACAAGGCCTAACTATTGTTTTGTACAGCGGTATTATTAGCTCTTTTTCCTTATACGTTATGTTTCACCTAATTAATCCAAGGATTTGATTTCCCTTTGAAGCTGCAATTCCCCACTGCTTTGAAACCTTCATATCAGCACTAATGGTTAACCCTAAGTTTTTTTCTTTTACAGTAGTACTTAGTACAGTACCCCCATTGTATATTCTACCTCTTCGTTCCCATGTCCTGTGTGGAGGCATTTACATTTCCCAAAATTGAACAGCATTTGCCACTTTTCAGACCATTTGATCAACCTATCAAGATCATCTTGTAAATGCTGTCTATCTCCATCACTTTTAATCCTTCTAAACACTTTTGTATCATCCGCAAATTTCAACACCTTGCTTGTTATTTCATCATCCAAATCGTTGATATATATTAAGAATAATATAGGTTATAATACTGATCCCTGTGGTACCCCACTCAATACCGATTTCCAGTTTGAAGCCTCCCCATCAATTACTACACGTTGTCTTCTGTCAATCCGCCATTGTTCTATCCAGTTTATTATACTATGTCCTATGCCATGGGCCTTTAGTTTAAGCAGTAATCTTTGATGTGGTACTTTGTCGAAAGCTTTTTGAAAATCTAAGTAGACGATATCTACTGGTGATCCCTCATCTACCCACTTAGTGATGTCTTCCAAAAAACATAACATATTTGTTAAGCATGACCTCGCTTTAAAAAAAACCATGTTGAGATGTTAAGAATTAAATTAAAAACCAAGCAATATTATAAAATAGAAACCATTGTCATTTAGATGTGGCAGCCAGTGCTTGCATCAAAGCATGTAGTGCAGGTGAAATAGATGGGTTTTAAGATTCAAACACTGTTTCGGGCTTATTAAATGCAATTTGGCGGGCAGTGTATCGTCGACATATTATTGTAGTCTTACATTAAGAACATTATATTAACAAATGAGGAACAGACCGCGTCGATTTAATACAGAGATGACGGCCCTATAATAACAATAATAATATTATTTATTTATAATACCGCTCGACCAATCATATTGCTCCTAGGCGCTATATAACTGTATAAGTAGAGACAGCTGGCGTTGTAGATCCTATTATAAGAAGACGAACTCTTCTGGATTGTCAGAAACGCCTTTCAGCGACGACATGAGACCTATGTGTGTGATGAGGTTCGGCTGTACGAGTAGAGAAGTGTAACTATGTGCGTCCGTGTATGTCGCCATGGCGATATCTAAAGGGTTGTTGCGATCGCAGGTCATCCCCGCGAGATGGCGCGCGATCTCCCGGGCGGGTCCAGCTTTGAAGAGCGTAGCCGGTATACAACACTCGGGCGCCGGCTCGGCGCTGTAGAAGTACTTGGACACACGCTGCACGGCATGCACGTTCTGCCGCCCAACCGCTACGCACACGAGAATGCAGTACAGCGCACCGTACAACAGCGTTCTATAATACTCCCATCGCAAGATAGGCGTCCTCATGCGGTAAAACGACAGCGTCGCCAACAAATACAGGCTTCCGCCGACGACGCCTATGCTTAGGAGTTCGACATAATGCACGGTGTTTTTGCGCTCGTAGCCAAGCCAACATTCCGGGTAGAAGAGTTTGACAGAGGCCCAGTCACGGGCGATCACCTCGCCAGCCACGCGTTTCATTCGGACGCTGGTTTCGACGACGTGTTTCAAGATGTCAAACGCATCTGGCCGAGGCACTGCGTCGTCTTGCATGATACACACGTGTTTGGTAGGGTACTGCAGCGCCTTCTGCATGCAGTACACGTAGTCCTGTTTCTCCTTCTCGTAGGAAAAGTTCGCATTCGTCATCATGTCATCGGTGCTGCCGGCTGGAAAGCGCGTCTCGACGGGGAAGTAGCGAGCGAGAGACTCCGCTTCCTCGTGCGGACCCGGCCCGGCGAACGTGTTACATATTAACAGGACGCTCTTTGTGTTAACGTCACGTTTGAATATTTTATCCAGTTCTGTGACGACTTGGGTTAGGTAGCCGATGGTGCGATTGAGTCTAGTCCGCTTCACCGTTAGGACGGCGATAGTCAAGTCGACGCTTTCCTGCTGTTGGAGTGCATAGTAGAACGCCTTCATCTTAGTCCTGTTGAGACGGCTCAAGTATCGCGAGGCCTCTCTAAATCTCAGCACATTATCATCTACACCTTTCTCAATAATTTTCTGTGTGGACCAGCCGACGAAATAGATCGAGTGGGGAGAGTTGCGGTACAACATTGGTAGAACAACCAGAAAAGTCAGCGTGTATATCACATACCCTTTATTCCATTTCGTTGCACGAAAGTGCATTGTAGATTAAAGAAATACGGTCGTTCTAAACCGCGCCGGCGTTGCGTGCTCAAGACACTTGGGCGTTTATCTTCATCGAAGAGACGCTTCGTCAATGGCTTCGGATACACTGATGACATTTGGCGGACGTGCCAACACACACGTAGTGTCTTCCTCTCATCTCACCTGGATCAACTGAAAACAAACACGAATTATATAAATTAATCATACTCGTGACGGATGTTTCTACGTTATTAAATCGACACACCACACACGAAGGGGATATATATGTAATAGCGTGCAACGTGCATTTTATATACAAATTTTACACAAATGTTAATCTCGTAGTATAAGTAAGTAAGTATTTTAGGAAACTGGGTGTACTGGGTTCAAGTATTGTTAAGGATTTTGAACATGAACGAAGACCCTAATGCACTGGCGAATGTGAACCCTAAACCCCAACATCTGATAAAATAAGTTTAGTCCTTTTAGGTAGATGGTCTTTTCTGCAAAGAATAATTTGTAAATTAAACTTAACAAAGAAAAAACATATATGATCACGTCCAAATAAGAACTATCGGTCTACAAGGGAGACGAGAATGCGTGATTATCCAGCCGAGGCACAGGGATACATTCAGCCGGTACATTCCCATGCCAACATACATTAAACAATGACCAATTGGACAAGGCTGAGGATAGTTTGTGCGGTATTTTTAATATTCTCACATACTTAGAACGAGAAAATAATTTTGTAACGCAAGCTATTTTATCGCATTGACATTATAGATCGCGGTGCAACACATTTTTGTGTTGGGCATCACGCTATTTTCACCGCAAACTGCGAAAGTAGAACCTGTCAATACTATTTAATTCATGTATGAAATTGCCAATATCGAAGGATTTGATAATACCGTGAAATAAGGAACAAAATAAGTTTCATTATAAGTTTACGTATTATAAGTTGGAGTTTTTTGGTCACCATCAAGGAGGATGCAGTCAGGGGGGGGGAACCTTGTGTGGGGATACAGTTGGGGATTTTAGTGAGATCCAAGAGGAGAACAGTTGGATTTTTAGGTGAGCCTGCAGTTGGAGGGTTTTGATGATATATCACGTTCCGACGCATATGTAAAATGTCAACAACATGACTGTTAACATATTTTTAGAATATAAATATGCTGTTAGCAAAATTACTAACTATACAGAGATAATAAACACATTGTGCAGTTAATTAACAGTAACATTAATCAGATGTATTGCATATAATAATTAACTCCACAAAGTGTATGAACATATAACTGTGAGCCTTGCTACAACGAAAACTGGTTATTGTCTTGGATTTGGACCAATTTCTTGTAGTTTTCATAGCATATTTTCAAACTCAGCGCTATTATGAATGATTTCTCCTCCATACCAGCACACACCACACCTCGAAGAACGCTTGGAAAATAAGAGAAAATATTAACATGATCAGATCTGACATAATTTTCTCCCCTTTTAAGCGGTTTGGGCTCGTCTGAGAAGTACGCAGCAAGTGCAGAGATAGGAGCCTACTGACGCCATATTAGCCATGTTTGAAAAAAAGTTAGCGATGATAGCAGTTTGTTTTCAATGGGTAAATCCCCCAACAAAATGGGGTTTTATTAATTGTGAACTAACGCGGATACCCATAGATTTTTAGGAAGTGGTCCTCGGATAGTATGAATGGTTTTCTTTAAAACAATATTTTGTTTAATATCTGATCATTATCTATAATTGCATTCTTCTTGCAGCTTTTAGAAATCGATAAACCTGTACGTGTGGATCACTAAATTATGATTACAATCGTGGACAAAACAACTCAAAACCATTTTTAAACCAGCCAATTACACCGCCGCTTGGGGCTCACCAACAACGCCAACTTAATTACCGCTCCCTGACTTCTCAGCCTGAAATATATTTTGTTCCATATTTAAATATATTATAAAATCCTTCGATTTTTTTTATAATTTCGTACAATAATTGTACGATGTTGACAGGTTGTCCTTCCGCATTTTGTGATGAAAGATTCACAACAAAACATATGTTGTACCGCGATCGATTTTGTCACTGCGATCAAGTAGGCCTAGCTTGCATTAAAATGGGGTCTATCGTTTTTACTTTCCAGAATACATAAAATACCTAATTTGTTTCACCCATATATGCTTCTTACTTTCAACTTATGGGAACCATATAGAACTACAAGTATGACTTTTCAGAATAATGATTACAGTTTGGAACAAAACGTAACACCATGCTAACAGATACGACGGGAGACATGTGTAGGAACCAACGCTGCAGCGTGACGTCACACTTCGCTGCTCTATAATCATAATGACCGTCTATGTAATATCTAATGTGGTCTTACCCCTAATAGACAGGCGCTATCTTTGACAAGCCAGCTCCGACGAAGACTCGCGGAGAGTGCTCTATAATCATAATGGCCGTCTGTGTAATATGTAATGTGGTCTTACCCCTGATAGACAGGCGTCTCGAGCGGTTGGCACAATCAGCATGTGTTCGCGCGCTATCTTTGACAAGCCAGCTCCGACGAAGACTCGCCCAGTGTCCCCGTGTGCGCTCCGAACGGTAGCCGACGATCGCGACAGATACACAGACAAATGCGCGACAATTATGCTGCTATTCATGCAGTTTATCGATCGCGTTCGTTCGACGCTGTCAACCTGTGGCTTGTCTCGAGTACGCTGCCATGCCACTCGTGCAACGACCGATGTGCATGTTTCACTGGTTTGACACCACGAGGACAATTATGCTAAACGCATTGACCTAGCTACCCACAATGCCGGCGACCGCAGCAGAGATATGTGACTACTCTTGCAGGATGTAGGCGTGTCGATTAAGTGTGAAACAGAGCATGGCCGCAGTCACATCTGAGTGGCGTGCATCTTTCAGTCCATCCTTATCTCTGTGCTGTGCATCATCGATCACCTGCTATTACGCCTGCACGGCGGGGTCATCTCAGGTTCAATTGGCGTGCATAGCCTCGTCGGTTCTTTATGTATGACACGCTTCTGTCTTATTACATTTGCACTTAAATACAATACAATATAATATAATATAATTGTATACGTTAACATCCAGTAGTGTGTGTATTACAACATACCGGCCTACGTTCATTATCCGCTGGTGGTAGATCTATATTTGTATTTTAATCAATATACCTCCAGTGTAGCTGCAGATCTAAGTGAGAACGACGTCAAAATTAATAGACTGTCTGCCGTTGCTAATATAGCCTATAGAATAGCGTCGGACCCACCAAAACTGAGGTGGAAAGAGTGCGGGAAACGAGACCCTCGCACGTGGGGACGGCCATGCACGGTAGACTACAGCAGAAGACAGATCTGACAGGTGGGCGGGCGGGCAGGCAGGCAGGCAGGCAGATAGAGAGTTCTTTATTAAGCCTGGCGCACACGAGAGCTATCAGCTGAGCAAACGATCACGCGCGGCTGTGGGTTCAGCTGGTAGCTCTCTCCGCGTTTCACCGCACACGGTAAGTAAAGTGCTAAGCTACCCACTACATATCATGTCACATGACTACGGTTTAATCAGGTGATTTGTTAAAATTGGCGTGGTCAAAATCAAAATAATTTATTCGACCATAAAATACATAATATTATTATTATACAGCAACTAAATGCAAAGAAATGTACAGTCAGGGAGACTCTCATTAAGGCATTATGCATGCCGCTAACATAAAGAGTCACCGGGCTGTTGTAAAATGTATCATTTTAATACAAAGTTATAATATAACAATAATTGTTGTATTAAATATGATTTTGTAAGTCATAAACATTAATTTACAGTGTTTAACACTAACTAACTAACTCACTCACTAACATTAACTAACTACTAATACTAACTAAACATCAAACAAGCAAAATAATACACTAGAATAATAATATATAAATTACACTAATGTTAAAATAAAGCTGACATTTATTCAATAATTAAACGTTATTAAATTGTTTATTTAAAACATCTAAACAGTTAGTCAATAACATTAATTAATACTAATTAACATATATTCTGTTCCTTTTGTTGCCACGACGTCGACGTTGGAGAACGGCATGCCGAACGACGTGGGCCAGGGATTGGATTCAAAGACGTCAAGGACAAGGTGTATATTAAAATCTTATTAGAGAACTAAATGCTGAGGATCCCGAAACGTTTCGGCAGTTTCAAAAAGGGCGTCGTGCACGATTTCGCTGGCAGTCGCCATTTCTGAAATGACGTAAACGCTACGGGTTTTCAATGGCCAGTTGATGTTTGCAGCTTAGCACGTAGCTTACCCGCCCCGCAGACGGTGAGACTTTGGCTTCGCGAGGCGAAAAATGTTAAACACGACAGATATTTTGCTCACCGCCTCCTCGCATGGCGGAATGCTAACGATAAACTCGGCGCACACGAGAGCTATCAGCTGAGCCAACAAACATATCACCAATCACTTACTACGTGAGTATGTACAAGCATATAAGTGTAATAATCACAAATACAAATTATCAAGTGTGGAGGCCAAAAACACACTAAAACACGCATCCAAAAAGTCAGAACTGTGCATTCCTCATTCTAAGAAAAGGTTGCTTTATATGACTCGGAGACATAGCGAATGGCACAAGCAAAAAGAGTATAGCCCTTCATCAACAAATGCCTACGCATTTTACTAATTCAGACTGCCAAATCGTCGTGCTGTT